>JAZGTN010000178.1:1200000-1749681 GCA_037783415.1 Leptasterias polaris | reverse complement strand
TTGTGATGCTATCTGGGTACAACCTCGCAGGTAACATTTCATTGAATCCGCAAACCAACCTTTGTCTTTATATAGTAATCTTGCACAAACAAAATGGGGCTGTTGTGCTTTAAATGTAATCAGTATGTGTTTGGGGGAAGCAGCGAACTGATTAAGCATTACAGGATTATCCAGAGACTTGGTTCTTATACTGTTTGCATGGTCTGGTTCCCCCCTGTACATAGCACCCATGCACTGTACAGACTTAACTGATTTGCAACCAGACTGCATTCTTGTTTTGATCTCACAGTCACAGTCACACGTGATTGACGGTGATTGGGATTTTATAACTAAACTGATGTCTCCTATCCTTGCAAAGTAAGAAAAAACAGTTGTTTAGTTATGTTACAAACAACTGCAAATTGTAATAAGTTGTTGTTTTTCTGCATGGAAGTTGGAGAATTGCATAAACTTTGGTTGTTTTTTTAATATTATTATGTGAAGAAACATCGCTACACTATCTGTAGTAGTGTTTGCTAAAAATACTTTTGCAATGATCGTACTAAAAATGTATGTTATTCAGTTGAGAGGGATAACATTCAAGATAAATAACTAGTTCATGTCCTTCCTTTTATGAGGTTTTAAAGTTACTTTTTCTCGTTATGCTATTAACTTTTACTCATATTAATATAATATCCCATAGAAATTCTTGATGGGTCTTTGGTTAACTGTTGTTACATTGTTATTGTAAAATATCCGAAGATCCTTTCAAACTTGTATCTGACCTGAATCCCAGTTGTTTAGTTATTGTTGGTATTCATTATTAATATTATTGTGAAAAGTTCAACAATAATTGTCAAAGATAAAGTGCGTCTGTTGATGCAATCATTCTGACATTTTCAATTAAATTCAAGTATTTTTGTATTTATAGTTTTCCTCCCCATAAATAAACTTGGTGCAAACTTTTTTTTTAAACATCTTATTCTTAGGCTGACTTTGGTGTGTTTATTTCATATAAAACAAAGTCTGAACCTTAATAATTGTGGGCTAAATAAACAATGATTTGATAGTCATTGGGTCCTTAACCAGTTGACGCTGGATGTCGAGTTAGCACGCCAATTCTTCCCCAGGTTCATGCCGGGAGATGTGACCTCTTTTTTTAATGGAAGTCTGGAACTAAGGCCATTTGTACTTTCCACACAGCATTTTCAACATAGCATTTCCCGAAATTGAGCCTAAAACATAAAACGTTTCACAAGTTTACATATTTGCAATATTTAAGCATTTTAAAATTTGCTATGAAAAATTTATGAATTGAGAAAAGTAGCAGATATTTGTGTAAAACAATAACAAATTCCCGAAATTTATCTGCTTTATGTACTTTTGAGTTTCATTTTTTAAATTTGTTTTCCATGGATGATGAAGCACATTCATGTAGATCAAATTCATCTAACGTACATTATTGTAAAGGTAAACGAGGTACAGAAAAAAGGTACTACAAGGGTAAACGTTCCAAATACCAAAAAGTAAAACATAACCATCATTTTGATTTATCTGATGTTAAGGGAGAGGCAATAGTTTTCAAGAAAAATAACACTATACATCTAGCTTGGGTAGACGATAAAGTTCGTGATGGTGAATTTTTAGTCAAATCAACAGACCCGGGATCAAATGATGATGCAAGATGTACTTACACTGTGAAAGAAGTAAACAAACCAGTTTTACTAAGTGCAATACCAGCAATATCAAATAAATTAGAAAAGGGGGCACAAGTGTTGTTGCGTGTGGGATTGGATCCCAGGATCAACAGAGTTAGTTGAACTCAGACCTGCTGTGTTCCTCTGTAAGGACAGGGATTATGTTTGGGTCAAACCTACGGTATACATGTACATGCTGTACGGAATACAATTGATGAGCTATGTCTTTGTCCCTTTGATGATGTTGTTTTGGACAAAGTCGAATGTAGTGATGTCCTTCAAGGTGATATGAATGTTGTATGTATGATAATTGATAAATATGAACATGCCTTGAGAGAGACACACAGCAGATCTTTGAGTCTACAAAGGACAAACTGATTAAATCAGAAAAGAATCTGGACATCTTACAAAAGAAACTTGAATCCCTAAATTGTTTGTTTTTTTAAAACTTTTTTCGTTACCATGGTTACACTTTCTTCACTTTTACAAGTTTAGAGGGTTTTTGTTGTTGTTTTTTTCAACATATAATCCTTCAATTTCTTTTATAATTTATCGATTTGTATTGCTCATTTTCTTTAAATGATTACACTTTGTTGTTTTTTTCATAATTATTATATTTTAGCTTAGTACAGTTATAATCTTCATTTTTCTCTTAAACAATTAATGGGCTCATTTTCCATATGTCATTTATTTTGTGTTACTTATGTTGAAAATGGAGAGATTTTCTTCCTCCAGATGGAAGTAATGTAAGCTGGTAATTTTGTTTTACCCCAGGCACTCCTCAATCTCACAAGCACCCATCCTAATTAATCCAATGCTCACCCAGACAAATTTATGACCTTAATGCCCACCTAGTCTGTTCCCATCTTTAGATTTTTCTTCTCTCTTCTGTACTTGTAGACAGACCCTCCTGGTTAGCCCAGTGCCAAATCTCGCACTGTGGCCGGATCCAGTTTTCTTCTATCTTTTCCTGCTACTTCTCGTCTGACACTTTTTGTAAAGCCATTCAGTGATAATATAATAAACCCTGTATCTATAGCCCAAAGAGGAGCTGAATCTACACTTGAGTTTTATTTGTATGCTTTGTCGGCCAGCCTACAATACTATTTAGTGACACACATTTTAAGTGTTACACTAGCAATGGATTTTGATAATGCCTGTAAAATGGAGGGCCGACATAACTTGCCCCCTTCCTCTCAAGGAAGAAACACACACAAGGTCAAGCGCAAAAGGGATGAGGAGGAGGATGGAGTTAAAGACTTTTTGGATAACGAGTAGTAAGAGGATTGCACTTAACCTTGCAAATGTCAACTGGTCTTAGCATAACTTGTTCTGATAAACTTGCGAGTGCTTATTGTGTACAAGTAATATTCATATAAGGCTAACACAAAACCGCAAAATTCCATCCCTAGTTAAACCTCAACACCCTGCCCCCACACCCTGGCTTCGCCCCCTCAACCCCTCCTGCCTGCAAAAAATTAATGTTTACCTAAATGTTACCTAAATGTCTAAATTTTGTCAATTGTAACAATAAACTTTGATGATAAAAAACACCAGTCTTATGTTACCATGTTGGCATCTACTGAGATGGTTTCAGGAATGCTTTGGGGAATGGCATTGCACCTTGTTTGGTATACTTTATAAGACTCGGTTATTATTGGTTGACAATCGTAGGGAGAAAGTAGTTAAATCAAGTTGATTTTTATTGTGATATTAATATGATAATTACTAAGTGAAACAAGCCCAGGCTGAAGGAGAAGCAGCAGGTGACGCTTCAGCCCTCTTCCTGCAAGAATGTAGGAGGTTGGAGGAGGAAGTTGTAGTCTTAAAAATGTTGTAGTCTCACAAACGGATAATAATATTATCATTGGTAAATATGCGTTAGTCTATTGGACTAAAAGCAACAGTACCAGCGTTGTACCATTGACAGCAGTGCTGAACAGAGATATGTTGGGGGCATCCAGAAGAAGTTGGAAAAATTCTCGCTGCAGTTCCGGGGAAGAAAGAGCCTCCGAGCGGATGGAAGAAGCAAGACGGTAGGGTGATTTACACTCACGCTTCGTGAATATTCAGATTTTTATAAGAAATAAATTTAAGGGCTGCCTATCACAGCCAAATATTCCCAATAGGTACTGTACCATGGTTGGTGACAGTGCGTTGTGAACCTACATACATGTATGTACATCACCCTGCTCACCACCACCAGTCCAGCCAACTGCAACATGCCCAGGCTTAACTTGTGGGTATTTTTTTACTAATTCTAATATTTTTTAAGATTCCATTTCCGAGTGTATTGTGTCAAAATAAGACTCCATGTCTGACCAGCACATTTTGTACTCCTTTCAGTTTCAATCGAAAAATTATTTAATTGTATCAAACTCAGTCAAGGCACATGACTTTTTATAGGTGTATTGTTTAATTGAAGTATAAACTAAATGGGCCTGGGGGGAAAAGACAAAACAAATCTGTGACGTCTATAAGCGAGCGCACATTTTACAGACATCAGAGCGCTGGCACATTAATCCAGATGTCTGAGATTCAAGTCCTGGTTCAGTCAAATTTTCTTTGCGTAAATTAAATTCAGATAAATTTATTTCAGATACACCAGGCCCAGACGTCACAAGGATTAATGGAAATTGCAGGAGAGACGCTGGACCAATTATAGAAATGGCTGGATGTAGCCAATATGCCCTGAATAAGACAGCCAATTTTGTCAGGTGTTTCTGTAAGACTGTGTTATAGAAAATTCATTATAAAGTTGATATTTTACCAGCCTGATGAACTTCTTTCATGATGCCCAACAACCCTTGATGCCTCCTGCCTGCTGGCACTGATGAAGGTGACCTACTCAACAGACAGTGGCAGGAGGCAGAAGGAAGAGAAAGTGTTCAAAGTTTTTGAAATGTTTCTTCATGATTCTAAGGGTAATTTACTAATTTCCTAATTTTTCAATTTAAGGTTATCTTTATAATTTAGATTTTGCTTTATTCAATTTGACTGGCTTTTTAGTGTGCTATAAATCAGGGAGAAAATAATTTGTGAGACACGATTCAATAGGTAATTTCACATTGATTATAATCAGTAAGCAATTTCAGCTCAGTTATTTGAATAACATGTCTTGCGAAGACAGAAATAATATCGCGTACATCATCACCGATCTCGAGAAGTGAAAAAGAGTTCAAGTTCAGAAAAATTTCCATTCCTTTTTCAGCAGTGGATTGAAATATTGTTTAAATAGGCTTGAACTATGGTTAAATACTTTACTCTTTCATAAAATGCTATTTTTATCACAAAAATATCCTTAAATCAACCGCCAAATATTGACAAATTAACAATTTCTTGTTACCATGTTCGAAAAAGCAATTTTATGATTGTTACTGTGACAGTTTTTTTCCCCCCCTTCCGCCGTCGGGCAGAAAAGGAGGGACAATAATAAATAGGGTTTCTGAAATTATATTGTTCGTGAACTTCTGACACCAATATAAAATCCCTGTCAGCGAGCGGCTGCTGGCAGAAAAGTACGTGGATCCGTTTGGCGGAAATATACCACCAGGATTTATTACCTTAGAACAATTAATACTTTTAACAATGGGGGAATTCCTTAAAGAGATGGGAAACAACAGGCAAATGAATTAGTTTTGGACAGCTTCTTTTTACATGAGACAAAGATATTAAGTTTATTCAACTTCCACTTGGGTATTACATTTTTAAAGGGGCAAATTATCAATTAAGTTTTAGTGAAAATATACTATAAGTGTGGTGACCCACCAGGGATCACAGTAAATGGCTATTGGAGTGAGGACAATGGATGGCGCAGTGTTTAGTGGATTCCTACTAGTGTAGCAAGCCCTTGGGATAACGGTCCCTATGTTGGGTTGGTCCTTAACCCAAATAGAGATCCCAAGTTCCAGCCTTGCTACACTTTCCCTAAACAGTCCTTAAGGATCCGATGATCCAATCCAGTCCTGATCCCTCCTCCAGTCGTCCACTGCTCCTCCTGGTGAGATCCGGTTAAGTCCCTTCCTTGTTCCTTGGGATCCCTCCCCAGTCTGTCCCGTCCGTGAGTGCCCCGATTTCAACAAAACATGCCCTTTTTATTCACTACAAGGCCCCACCCAGGATCACTGCCAACATTTATAAAACTCTCTCATTGGTTGCTAACTCTGGCAGGTGAAACCTGGTTGGTCCAACAATTGGTACTGTATCTACCACATGAAAGGTCGAATACAGTGACTTAAACATAAACAATACACAACTCTTACTAACTAAATATTCATCAAACTAAATGACCCTCAAACATCACTGAGCCCTGTTTTTACTGACTACATGTAAAAACACACACACCTTATGGTCCCACATGGAAATACCATTAGGTAAACCCCCCAATGCTGAGCCCACCCCAGATAGTGAAATAGATACCACCTCAGTAGCCTGGGGCATAGTATGGCTGGTCTTTGGAGTAGGTTCCAGCCTAAATGTTTATCTTACAATTAACTTAATGGCTGACTGGAGACACAGTAAAAACCATGGGGGTAGGAATAGAAAACTAAAGACTAGAATGCAGAGATTTTGGCTTATGGGAAGTTCACCTACATGTATATTATGTCATGATGTAAAAATGCACTTGTAAAAGAACCATTTCGTTACATTACTTATGTGGCCCTGTTTTTAGCATAAGCTACAGAATGAAGATATGGGAAGAGCCCCATTGGACAGCAAGGAAGAGTCCCTGCAAGATGGGAGTAGCTACAGCCTCTGCTGGGACAATATTCAATGGGAAGCCAAACAACACCATCAAACAAGCCAAGACCAAAGTAAGTTTTACCTACTACGGGCGTTGTGTTACGGCATAAAGCATAGAACTCCATCGCTTGCTCTTTCGGTATGTAAAATTGTTTTCTAATTATTATCATGAAACCAAATCTGACAAGATTTCTGGGCATTGCAA
Source organism: Leptasterias polaris (assembly GCA_037783415.1). Classification (NCBI taxonomy): domain Eukaryota; kingdom Metazoa; phylum Echinodermata; class Asteroidea; order Forcipulatida; family Asteriidae; genus Leptasterias; species Leptasterias polaris. The sequence continues at coordinate 1,743,057 of JAZGTN010000178.1, read as the reverse complement.
ATTGTCAAAGAGGCCACCTTTTTTAGCTCATGATACTGTCAGAGCTTCATAAAGTGATCTCGGATATTTCAAGAATAGGATGGTGGTGGTTGTTCAATGAATCTTGGCCGTCACATCACCAACTTCAGCGACATCCATGTCGAGGCCCCATGTTTCTCATCAGTTTACTGCAGAAATGACCAAGAAATATTCTCTTACAAATCTGGGCATGATCGACGAAGATCCTGCATCCTACAAAGGTGTGTGCATTATCATGCGACATTTGCAAGAGAAGTACTGTACACAGCGAGACAATAGCGTGTACACTCTACCTGTGAACGGAGACAGCCTGAGTATCGAGCGCATGAGGTTTCAGAGAGAAATTCTCTGCAGTGAAGGAACACCTACTAATCGCTTGGAGGGATTTTTGGTTTGGGGTGTTGGTTACATGTAGTTCTGCTTTGCCAACAAAATAATAGAGACAATTTAAATCTATCAATAATCAGCAAGAGGCGGACAATGTTTACAGAGAAGCGGCAATGAATGGCATGCCGCTGGTTGGATTTGTATCGACCAATAACGCCAGGATTAACCGCAAAGCTTGTAATGGAAATCGCACCAAAGCAGTAATAAATGTTACCCTTGTGACTCCAAGGGGGTCATAATAAGTCGGCACAAGAACAAGCGATAGGTCTTTTACGCACGATTCAGGAGATTGTTATGATACACAGGGTTCAATTGAATGACTTTATTGCCCCCAACAGCTTCAAGCTGCTCTGCTGAGGCCCTTTGTTGCTAATTTACAGCCCTGGCTCTGCTCCTTGAACAAAAGAATAGACACAACTAAAGTATATAATACCATGTCGCCGGTTGGATTAAAAATGACAATTAAATTCAGGAAGGATTCATTACTTTATAGCAATGAAAAACCTAAAATGAAATCGTCAAAGAAATCGTCTGATGGAGTTATTTTTTATACGGCACATATGACTGAAATGATCCTGTAATGGACCATATGTAGTAAGGCAATACATATATTTCCTTATGGAAATATATTTCACTGGATATGGGGCTTTTATCCCTTCTTGAAATGATCCTGTAATGGGGGCATGTGTATTAAGGCCACATTTATATTTAAATGGAAATGGGGTTTTATTTTCCTTTTTGAAATAACCCTGTAATGGGGCCATGTGCATTAAGGCAATATTTATATTTAAATGGAAATCTGGCTTTATTTCCCTTCTTGTGGCATGTGTTGCTAAAGTTCTGTTTCTTGAACCAAACAAAAGACACAATTTAAACTATGAATAATCAGCAAGAGGCAGGCAGACAATGTTGTCAGACAACCAGCAATATCAATGGCATGCCGCCGCTTGCATTGAAAAGGACAAGTAAATCCAGGAAGGATCCTAATCCAGGAAGGATTAACTTGTACCGCGGGAAAGCCTGTACTTGAAATCGAACCAAAGCAGTGACTGTTTTGTAATTGTTACCCTTGTTCTCCAGGCATGAGAATAGGCGATGAAAAAAAATCCGAAAAAATCTAACGCTAAAAATGCATGTCCGGATTTTGGGCAATTTCCGAATTTGGGCAACTTTACTCGGGCGTCAGTGCCGCACTCGGTGAACCCCTCGGGTGTTATATGGGACCATAGATGGGACCGGGGACGAGTTATATAGGAGGAAAATACTTTTTTTAAAAATTAAATCAGACGTATGTTGTCTAAAAAAGCAAAAAAATGATCTTCCAAAATAATCCACGAAAATATGAACGGAGCAGTAATGTTCGGAAATTTAGAGTTTTGGGGTCTTTACCTGTGTTTGTGAATCATTGGGTTAAGTGTTGCCCCTTTTGGACATTGAAAATTGTTCTTCAAACACCTTTTAGTATCTCCAAGATTATCCTGACAGTTTACAAACCGCAGCATTTTGGAAAAATCGACGATTCTCCTCACACGTGTATGACACACACTCATTGTATTGCAGTTTCTTCCAGGTCATAGTTCAATGCGTCAAAATATCTCCAGCCGTAAAATACAATAAACAAATCGAAGAACTGGCGCTTTTGCCTATGAACGTGCGTGATGACGACTGGTAAAAAGGTCTAACGATTCGCGGGCAGCGGGCATCCACACAAAACACCGTGCGCTGTTGTCAGTAGACTTTTCAATGTCTCCAGTCTCCACACATGTTCCTCTGCAACAGTAAAAATACATGTACCGTACATGTATTACGGTCAAACCGTACCGCGAATGAAGCGGGGAATGAGGAAAGTCTACACATATCAATAGATCTAGCTGCATACAATACGCGACGCACATGGAAGAAACAAATCACCGCATATTGGTCCGGCTGCCGCCGGGACGCAATTTATTTTCGAACGGTGTAAAAATCACTGTAAAGGTAAAATTAACTAAAAGTTTCTGATCGTATTAGAGAGATTAGTGAAATTTCAACCACACCCTACCACCCGAATTTTATATCAAATTCACACTGAACTCGGAGATCACATAATTTGAAGTGAAAAATCCGGAATTCCGGAAAAATCCGGAAGATTCTCATGCCTGGTTCTCAAATGGGGTATTATTATCTGTCGGCACAAGAACAAGCGATAGGTCTTGTATGCACGATACAGAAGATTCTAAGAAGCCCAGGGTGAGTTTCACACTCAATTGAATGACGGTCGGTTCAACTGAATGATTTTATTGCCCCAACAGCTTCAAGCTGTACTGTTTTTGGCCCTGGCTCTGCTTCTTGAACCGAACAATAGACACAACTTAACTGGCAAGAATCAGCCAGAAATGGACAAGGTTTGGACAAAATCAATATTTAAATTTTTTGGATTAAAAAAGAGGGCAATATAAATATTGTAATGGGAATCGGGCATTATTTCGTTTTTTGTATTAATGGCATATTTATATTTGAATGGAAATCGGGCTTTATTTCGTTCCCTATATTTTAAGTCAATATTTATATTTGAATGGAAATCGGGCTTTATTTCCCTTCTTGAAATGACCCTGTAATGGGGCCATATTCAGAAAATATTTATATTTGAATGAAAATCGTACATTATTTCGTTCCCTGTAGTTTAAGGCAATATTTATCATTAGAATGGAAATCGGGCTTTATTTCCCTCCTTGAAATGACCCTGTAATGGGGCCATGTGCATTAAGGCAATACTTATATTTGAATGGAAATTGGGCTTTATTTCCCTTCTTGTAATGACCCTGTAATGGGGCCATGTGCATTAAGGCAATATTTATATTTAAATGGAAATCTGGATTTATTTCCCTTCTTGAAATAACCCTGTAATGGGGACATGTGCATTAAGGCAATATTTAGATTTGAATGAAAATCGGGTTTTATTTCCCTTCTTGAAATGACCCTGTAATGGGGACATGTGCATTAAGGCAATATTTAGATTTGAATGGAAATAGGGCTTTATTTCCCTTTTTTAAATCATCCTGTAATGGGGTCAAGTGTCTTACGACAATATTAATAATGTAATGTGGGGTTTAGGCTATCTTGCCCTTCGTGAAGTAATCCTTCAACGAGCATAGTGATAGCCTAATTAAATACAACCTTTGACGTGTGCAGTCACATGCTGGTGTGCGTGTCATCGTTCTTGATCACAAGGAGTATGACACGTGATTGAAAGTGAAAGCGTTGGCTTGTAAAATTTAAAATGACATGACTGCCTGTTTTTGAGTGCTTGGTGACAGTTTGGGAGTCACAGTTTGTTTGATGAAGTGCAGTTGTAAAGATGTATACCCGTAAAGTTAATATCGGCTGCCAAGCTGGTGTAAATGCTGTACATAGTGATGTTAGCACACAAGTGGAACCGTTCCCTTCTAGCTACCAACGGAAAAGCGGATGTTCAAGCGATGCGATGACGTATGAGTATTTGCTATTGAACGTGTTGCATTCCAAAGAAGCAACGTTGGAGTGGTGCCACAAATTATCGTTGATGAAGAGTTCTTGTAATTGCCCTGTTTGTGGAGAGACGATGAAGTTTGTATCTACTAACGACAGAAGCGATGGGGTGAAATGGGAGTGTTCGAGGCAAGTTAACAACAAACGTCACAAAACCAGCGTCTCCATACGTAAGGATTCATGGTTCGAACAGAGTAACTTATCCATTCCCTGTTGTCTCCTAATCAATTTGGTTTCCGCCCTGGGTTTTCCTGCAATCTTCTCTTAAGTAAAGTCTACCATGAATGGGCCAGCATTATCGACAAAAGAAACCCTCCTGATGTTCATTGTATATTTTTGGATTGGACAAGGGCCTTTGATAAAGTTCCCCACAACCTGTTGGTAAGCAAATTATATAATATGGGTATTCGTAATCAGATTGGTGGCTGGATTCAAAGCTTTCTTACAGATAGATGGCAGAGTGTAATTTTTAGTGGTGAAACATCCTCCCCCGTGAAGGTCTCTTCAGGAATAGCACAGGGATCTATTCTAGGACCCCTCCTATTCATTCTTTTTACAAATGACCTCCAACACTGTGTCTCGCCAGGCACCTCAATGTATTTATATGCAGATGATACTGTTTTATTTAGACCTGTAATTAACCACCTGGATACATACGCATTACAATCAGTGCTTGACAACGTTATTTCTTGGAGCAACATTAATGGCATGTCTCTTAATCCAACCAAGTGTGCTTTGTTGCCCATTTCTAGAAAACGTAACCCATACTTACATACCTACAATATTTTGGGTTCTCACATTTCTGTTAATAAATCTCATAAATATCTGGGAGTGATAATTCAGTCAGATCTTAAATGGCATGATCAAATTAATGCTATTTGCTCTAAAGCATCTCAAGTTCTTGGTTTTATTAAGAGGCTTAGCGGCTATTCTGCTTCAACTCTTACTCTCAAATTATACCTGGCCCTCTGCAGACCAATTGTTGAATCTGCATGTCCTGTATGGAATCCCCATCTTTTGTGCAATATTAATCGTATCGAAGGGATTCAAAGGAACTTCACCAGATTTTATTTCAAATTGAACTATTACAACCATGACTCGCCAGACTATTTACATTATTCTCAGCGGTTAACCTCTTTAAGTCTTGCCTCCCTTCAATCAAGGAGAAAACTATTGAGCCTTTGTTTCTGTTACAAATTATTGTTTAATCATACCGGCATCGACAATACTGTTTTTCAACTTAACACCCGTAGAGATCATCCCACTCTTAAAATTCCTTTTTCTAGGTGTAATGCGCTGAAGTTTTCTTTTTTTCATTGTATTCCTGAACTGTGGAATTCCATTCCCATTGAAGTTCGCCTTGCACCCTCAGTTTCGAATTTTAAATGTAAAACCAACTGCTTTCTCATTGAAACTAGTTGAGGTTATCATTATAACTTATTCTTTTTGATGTATTTCTTAATCTACTTTTTAATGACTGTTTTTTTAATTTTTTTTATACAAGGGCAGGCTGAACCTTATGGTAATAGGAATTATATTTTTCCTCCTCGGCCTTGCCCTCTCCACTTTTTTTTGTGTTTTGTTTATATTGTTGCCATGTGCCTGTGCAATGGGTGTTTTCTTCTTTTGTTTAATTCTTACTTTATACTTTAGCTGTATTTGTTCATTATTTTTGTAAGTGGAGAGAAATAAATAATAATAATAATAATAATCCCAGAGACCATTAAGTTTACTTACTTATGGTGTTTGGATTTAGCACAAAAACAAATTAAAGAACAGCTTCGGTTGAGTTCCAACACCGCTGTCGATTGGGACATGTTTTGCGGAGAATGCTGTGACGTTATGGTGTCCAAAGAGTCAAGTCAGATCGGCGGACCGGGCGTGATGGTGCAGATTGACGAGTCCAAAATTGGAAAACGAAAATACCACAGGGGACATCGTGTTGAAGGCCAATGGGTGTTTGGTGGCATCCAAGAAGGACCAAGAAAGTGTTTTATTCAATGTGTTGAGCGTCGGGACCAGGCAACACTTATTCCACTTATTCAAAAGTGGATCAAGCCAGGCACATTGATTGTATCAGACTGTTGGAAGTCGTACTCTTCACTTGCTGATTTGGGATACATCCATCAAACTGTGAACCATTCTAAGGAATTCGTGAACGCTGAAGGGTTTCATACCAACAAGATAGAAGGCCATTGGAGGCAAATAAAGTCAAGTTTGCTGTCCCATGGTCGTAAAAAGGAACATTATGGGTCTTATTTGGCCAAATTTTTGTACAGATACATGCACAGAGGGGACGATATGTTCAGGGGACGATATGTTTCAAACATCTTTGACATCGATGTGTCCGAGTCAACGATTCGTCGACGTCGGTTGAAGCTTGGATGGGTGGCAACTGGGCCTGCGTACTGCCAGATGATTTGAGATGCAAACAAGCAGAAACGACTGATTTCTGTACCGAAGCTCAACGTCGAGGGGAGACATTCGATGATGTCATATTTACGGATGAATGCAGCATTCATCTGGACAAACACAGCACGCTCACCTTCAGAAAAAAGAACAGACCTAGAAAGTTGAAGCCAAAGCCAAAGCATCCATTGAAGCTACATGTGTGGGCGGGAATTTCTAAAAAAGGAAAAACCCCAATGCTCGTGTTCAAAGACATCATGGATGGGGAATTCTTCAGGAAAGACATTCTGCAAGAAACCCTCCTGCCATATTTACGCAAGCATTTTCAAGATGGCCATCGCTTCCAGCAGGACAACGACCCCAAGCACACTTCCCATGACAACGTCCAATTCATGAAGGATGCCGGGATCAACTGGGTGAAAACTCCAGCAGAAAGCCCAGATTTAAACCCAATAGAGAACCTGTGGCACGAGCTTAAGCACTTTCTAAGACGTCGAGTGAAGCCCAGCACCAAGGAGGAGCTCATCTAAGGCATTCGGGTCTTCTGGGAGACAAAGGTGATGGTTGCATCCTGTACAAAGTACATCGACCATCTACAGAAAGTTGTTCCGGCAGTCATCCGAAATGAAGGCAGAGCATCCGGCTACTGAAAGAAGACAAAACCCAAACCAACTGGCTCTTTTCAGAGCCACACATCTTCAAAAATAGATTGAATGTATAGTCGTTAACTGAAAAATGTCAATAAAGATAAAGAGGAATCCCAATACATTGTTACACACAAACACACATTTTGATTTCAATTGAATGTTCCCAAACAATTTTAATAATTTTTTTATTTTTTATTCAAGGGATTTTCCCCAACGACTAAAACTTTTTGCTTTCCAATGATAACTTTTTTTAAATAAAAACAAAATTGATAACTTGGAAATGTATTAAATATAAAACGGCAATCCTTAAACTAAGTTAACAAACTTACTTTTTAACTGATGAAAATTTCCATAAAACAAAAAAGACCAGAACAAAATTCAGATTTCAGCAAAAACGACCAACTTTAAATGGGGAGTAATCTTAAAATTTGAGAAATAAAAACACACAAGCGGGAAACATGGAAAAGTTGTTCAGATTATTCGAATCAATTATATACATGTAGTTAGGAATCCCCTAAACTCAAAAACGCGACCACCTTTATTCCTAACTACACCAAATGTAGAAGGCGTTTTCTCGATATCTTTGTGCATTAATTTTAGACTTTGTCATCGACCTTGAACGCCTAGCAAAGGGTTACGCGCAAAAGGTCGGCTTTAGTGTTTTTATACGATTTTTTATATATTTTTTTTCAACAGGACTCTTTTTTTCCTATGGAAACCACCTTCGATGAGATAGAGCCGATGGACATAGCGTCACCGGAACCAGTCAGCTTTCCTGTAAGTGCTGATGATGCTTTGATTAAATATAAATACACTTACATAGCGTGGCTACACTTGGGACCTTCATGCGTGTAAAGTGATGTTGAAACTCGGTTTTATTGGCGAGAAAAATTCTAACAGTTCTGACTGCCTTTTCTTTGTTATGTACATAAGCAAAAAAATTAATCTGTGCAGGGAGTTTATTATTATTGTTTCTTTTAATACTGTTGGCATTCATTTTGGGTCTGTTGATTTCAGCTAACATTTTCACTAATTGTTTTGAAACTTGACAAACTTGTTCATTTTGACATCATCCTTCACGTCACCTCCGTGATATATACATTAGTTTATACCATTTTTTAGGAAAATTTACTTTTAAAGTTAGGTAGCGATTTACATACAAGAGCTATTGTACATGGCCCATCAATACAACTTTCTCTTGGGAAAAATCTAAGCAGTTGCGTGTTAATTCGTTTTAGAAAATATAACACCTCACAAGAGATAAATGGATGAAATTTTGTAATTTTAAATTGATAATTTTAAATTTGTCATTTTAAACAGGAGACACACCCTTGGCCAGAAACAGCGTGCAGATGCTTGGAGTCCACACTTTTCAAGAAAATGGCGGCACAAATACAAGATTTGTGGGGACAAAAGTTTGGGGCCGATGCCTACATGTATGTTTCTCAGCCTATTTCGCCACGTGTGGAAACTTCCCCCCCATCACATGAGGAAGTAGCCACTTCCCCCCATCACATGAGGAAGTAGCCACTTCCCCCCATCACATGAGGAAGTAGCCACTACCCCCCCATCACATGAGGAAGTAGCCACCCCCCCCCCCAATCACATGAGGAAGAAATCACCCCCCCATCACCTTCAATCTTTGAAAATTCATCCCAACCTTCATTGCCATTAACTCCGAGCAGAGTCACCGAACTAAAGGCTGACTCCTGCTCGGAGCCTAATTTTGCCCTCGCCCTTGTTCGGGAGATGTTTTCCAGAGAAGAAATGGCGAACAGCAACTGCCGGGGGGTCAAAGGACATTCAGGATTGGAAACAAGCAAGCTGTTAACTATTAAGAGGCTTGTTCGTAAAAACTCAACGGTTCTGCCCTCACAATTCGATAAATATTGGAGGAAGGATTGTGTGACGGCAATAGATGAAGGTTGTCGTCGAATGAGACGCAAAATGAAAAAGTTAATTATTGATTGACCCACCCCCCCCCCAAAAAAAAAAAGCTCAGGGGTGTTGTTAACTACAATGCAGAACCACGTTGAAAAAATAATCACTCTTTTCATAATTTTCATTTTAATCTCGGTAACGGAATTACGCCTGGTCGGTAACGGAATCACGCCATAGTTTGAATACATAACATTGAGTTCAAAATAAACTCATCACAATAGACTGTGCAAGTCTCGCGCGCATTCGAACTTCCGGGACCATTGTATAAAAACACTAAAGCCGACCATTTATTGAGTTTTACGTGGGCGAGATTTTGTTTCGTCCATTATAAAACCAATTAAACAATATACCCAAGAAAACCCGAGAATTAAACTTGACCTCGGCTTCCGGTTATTGCCAAAAATTAAGAATTTTGTGCTCACCTCCGATCATAAAACTTATGTAAAAGCTTATTTTGGATGCTCGATTATACTTTTTCCAAACTTCAATTAATGGTGTGTTTTTTTCTTCGAATTCTTGAAAACAAAGATTTTTGTTATTTATAATTTAAAACGTGCAGATTTGGGGGTAACATGGACTTCGGTTTATTTTCTCGTGACCTCGATGACCAAATTTTCACAGGTTTTTTATTTCATATGTGTGGCTGATTACAGTTACATAACAAAACATAAACACTGTCTGTAATTATTTTGTCAGCTCTGCCAATCCTGTATAATACCTTTAAAGGTTTAATATGTAAATATCTACTTTTGACATTTTTTTCTTTAAAAAAAGGAGTTTTTTTGGAAGAATTTACTAATTTAAGTTGTTCTTAAGATGTGTTTATGTTGTGTTTACATTTCAATTAGATTCCGTATTTTTCAGTGTTTATTACGTTTGGTTTGTTATAAGTCTTAAAACTAAAGTGACAGTAAACAAAACAAGGAATTAAGATTGTGTCGTGTTTACAACTTATTTTTAGACCTATAATTATTATAAATAAATCATTTAATCGTACTTGTCTACATCAAAGTACATGTATTTCCAGAAATCCTTTTTCGTTTCTTGATCTTTTATCGTTGAAACTGTCTTGTTAACTTTTAAACTAAATAACGTATCGTTACATTACGAATAATGCAATCATGCGTCAACTAAAGATAACAAAGGATTTATAACAAATCAAAATCAGTTACATGTACATTGTATTTGTATTTGTAACTTGATTATTATAAATATTAAGTTGACCCAGGTACCAGACGAACTACATGTCATTGCATTTACTTTTATTGAAGCCTTTGCGCATAATTATAAGTCAAGTAAACTCATCATAGTTAGAAGAAAAAGATAAAAATACACTCAAAAAAAAAAGCATTGCTAGAAAATACATTGCTGCCTTGCAGAGAATCAGTTTTTCTGTGGTGCCGCTGCATGTCGTGGGATTACTCCACGCAACTGTGGTTAGCGAATTACTGCACAAGGACGTCATTGGTTATTACTTGTTTAGGGCCATGCATTCTGCTGGCGACGTATGACTGTTTGGGATGCCGCCACTGAATAACTTTGCACAGTAGCCGGTTAAAACAGCCGATTTCTTTCCAAATATAGATTCGATTGCACCTTTTGCCGGACAAGACTGTACCCTTTGATGTTTTAAATAATAAGACCTAGGGGTTTCTAGCAACAGTGGTGTCTGTGACTGGACAAAATTCTGGTGTCCCCACGCCACCCTTTAAAATGAATTTTTCGCAGTTTGGTTTTATTGTATTTATCTACATTTACTTAGGATTAAAACAATCGAGCAGTTCCAAAAGCCAAAGGTATTCTTTACCTCACTGCAAACGTTTTACGGTACTAAAAAAACATTGCTAGAAAATACACTGCTGCCTTGCAGAGAATGCTTGACATCTGCAATGATACAAGTACTTCCCCCCCACCCCCTCCGCCACGTTTTTCTGTGTGGTGCAGCTACAGTGGGAGAACTCCACACAACCCGGCCACGTTTTTCTGTGTGGTGCCGCTGCCGTGTGGGAGAACTCCATGCAACTAGTGGTTAGCCAATTAAATGCACAAGTTCCATTCAACTAAGGATGTCATTGGTTATTACGTTTTCAGGGCCATGCTTTCTGGCTGTATGACGTGTGATGCCGCCACTGAATACAGTGTTTAATGTAACTTTACACCGTAGCCAGTTCAAACAGCTGATTTCTTTCCAAATATAGATTCGATTGTAACTTTTGCCGGACAAGACATGACCCTTTGATGTTTTAACACACGTCTTTCCCAAAGACTTAAATAATTGTACGAAATGAAACAGATCTATGATTATAAAACCTCCAGCACATTGTTTATTCTTACGATAGTTGTGCGCGTGCGTTATTATCTATCTTTTGCTAACTTCCATTTGTTTGTTTTTTACTTGGGTTAAAGATCTTCAGTTGGGAAAAGACGACCATCGTTCATGGGTCAGTGACCCCTCGAAAGTGCACGCTCATTTTGGCATTTCATTATTGAGCGATGCCGAGCGATTGCGTGAGATTGCGTGAGATTGCGTGCGATTGCGTGCGATTGCGGGCGATTGCGGGCAATTGCGGGTGTTTGAGGGTATTTACGGGGACCTCCGACTCCCCCGTTAAAACTCGTTCTCGCTCGTTTTGCTCGCATTTTTTTTGGATAACTACCTTTAATCATCACTGTACGCCACCTCCAGTGCAAACTTCTCAGCAGCATGCCAAGGTGTAACGTCTGTTCAATTTACAGAAGTGAATTGTCAAAGGTATTGGTACGGAAAAAGGTCAAGGCAACTAGACAAATTTTGGCATCTTCATCAATTCCAAACAAGTGTTTGACGTCAAAGCAGTCAAGACGGAAGGCGTCATTATTGCAGGCTGAGCGTAGACGTCTAAAGAGAAGGGCAAATTTATTGCAAGACAAGGTTTCAGCATTGATTAATAAAGAGAGTGTGTCGCTCAATGGTGTTCAGGAAGAGAGTTTGCGGGCCCTCATCACTGATGATAGTGTTTTGTTTCCTGGTACCTTTGGAAAAAATAGTCCTGCTAGCCTGTTGTGGGAACAACAAAGAGAATCGGCTGTGAAGGGCAAGCAGATGCTTTGGCATCTTGCTATTATTCGTTGGTGTATTGCCCTTCACAGCAAATCTTCTTCAGGTTACAACCATCTGCGCCAGACAGGGTTTCTACGGTTACCACATCCAGGCACCCTACACTCGTATTCACACTTCACTGACCCCACGACTGGATTCAATGCATCCATGCTCAGCAGGATCGTTTGTGATCTTTCCCTAGAGAAGATTCCGGATCATGAAAGAAATGTTTCACTCTTCTTCGACGAGATGAAAGTCAAAGCTGGGTTGTTTTTCTCTGTGCGGTCAGGCAAAGTTGTCTGGTTTACTGATGTCAGCAGCATCGCCAATGAAGTTGCCGAGTTTGAGAGAAGGTGTCGAGGAGAAACAGAGCCCTCTATTGCCTCGCATGTTCTAGTGCTGATGATACGGGGAATTTTTTCTTCATTACATGCTCCTGTTGGATATTATCCAACCATTGGAGTCACCAGTGATCAGCTGTACCTCTGTTTATATGAGGCAACCTTATATATTGAAACTGCTGGTTTCAATGTCTGTGCACTGGTGTCAGATGGAGCATCTCCAAATCGAAAGTTCTATCGCTACCATGTTGACGAGAGCACCTCTGATGTCACGTATCACACGACGAATCCGTTTGATCCTTCCAGACGAATTTACTTCATATGTGATGTGCCCCACCTCCTAAAAACTACACGCAACAACTGGGAGAACTCAGGGTACCACAACAAGACAAAGCATCTTCATGTAAGTTTTTGGCACCTTCAATGCTTCAAATTTATTTTCCATTTTTTATTTTTTTTTTTGGCAAGATGCATTACGAGACACCTATCAGTCAAATTGTCAATATGCAAATTGCACACGTCTGCAATATGTAAAACTTTTACATTTTGAAAAACTTGAAGTATTTGTTTGCCAACTATATGGGGAGTAAAAAAACCCAGAGAAATCACATCCTTGATTAAAAAAAGAGTTCCCTTCCCAACTGAGAAGAGAGACAAAGAGGCCTGTAGACAATGGACAAAATTAATTAATCAAGAAGATTCAAAGGGAAAAGATTGGCAACCGAATCTTTCAGGTAACAGTTGAGTTTGTTCAAACCACTTCCTTGACGGGGAACCATCAGTTCTCCAACCAGACCCAACAATAAACCTTGGCTATGATCTTCCTTCACATGCTTCAACATCTCAGAACAAACTACCTGCCAGAACTTGGGATCCTCAAGCTAAAAGGAGGAGAAAATCTGTCACAGCACCATCTACAAGTACATCACCAGATGCAGAGTTTGTACAATCCACATCATCAACTAAACAAAAGCTTGTCTCTGATGAAACCAGTTTGAAAAGAAAAGCTTTGACATTAGATCACCCTTATGTCTTTCATTGTGATTGCACAGCAGCTGCGAATGTCAAGGCTGTATTCAAAAACAAAACATCATTGTAAAGCTAAAGGAAAAAGTGACCAGACTTCAGGAAGAATTAAACCATCTTGAGAACAAACTTCAGGCTGCCTCTGCAAAGCAATTGTTCTATTCAAAAGCTCTTTGAAGCCAAATTTAGGAATCTTACAGGTCTGAATGGTGAACAAATATTAGCAGGGTAAAAAAAAGGTGACATCAAGTAAAGTTCCAAGGAGATTCAAATCATCTCCTTGCAAGTCTAGTCCAAAAGCCAACATAGCATTGCTTTAGGGACCAAAGACCATTCAAGCATGGCCAAAAGAAACGTGTTGATATTAGACAGCAAAGGAAAAAACAAGAAGAAACTTATGGCCCTGTCACACCTTGACGATTTAGCCAGCGTATGCCGACGACGTATCAAAATTTCTTTAAAACGCTGGCATACGCTGAACTAGGGTTTTGGGTTTTTTCAATTTTTGCCGTATAAAATTTACTTCAGTTTGCTTGGCCATGAAACTGTTGATAATATTCTTATTACACTCTTATACAAATGCTTAATTAAAACAGATTCAGCAAGACTATGCAGACATGCAACCAGCCAAGGCTAATCTACTGTACCCAAAATGGCCAGCATTTTAATGTATGCCAACAGCATTGCTAGTTTTGGGAAAGTGGGCTTTGGTTTTCAATGTGCTGATGACAAGTTCAGTGATGGTACGTATACATGTTTGTTCAATCAAAATGGTTTATAAGCCTCATATATGAATCCTACTTTGCCCAGCTTATGTAAACTGGCAATATGGAAGCGGTGACAACCAACCAACCAAAAATAGTACATTTTTTGGTCGAAATTGTTGGAATTCATTGCCGGATAATTCTCAAAATAATTGAGAAATTGAATGTTGTTTTGAAATAAGGCATATTTCACTATTCCAAAATTGGAAAAATTTCAGAATTTGCCTACAATCTTAATTTGGCTGTTGCCATGGCAACACAATTATTGTAACAAATTTTCCCAATTTTTTTTAGGCTGGGACAAAGGTCCATTACATATAAAAGTATGAAGAAAATATTGTTTTAACTGTGGCCACCCTATGTTTGTTATGTACAGTCCCTTGCTCTTAATTTGTTGGGCTTGTCCACTGGCCAAGTCCCAGTGGGTCCCATGATGGAGGAAGGAAACCCTCCATGATCCCATTCACTACATTGAAACATAAGTGCATCCTTGCTAGTTTTTGAGTCCATGTATGTCCTTGTAAACTTATTTGATTTATTATGATTTTATTTCAGTCAAAATCAGCAGCACCTGTAAGCCTGTCTGTAGGCTGGTAAAATTACGATAAGGCAAAACACTGCTACAGACAGGTTTACTCAATGAAAGGAGGGGGTACCCACTCTATTCATGTGTCCCTACACAGACATATGAAGAAGTACTTTTAAAAAACTGAGAAAGTTTTCTTCCCTGGGGGAAAAAATGGGACAGCTGAAACTCTCGACCCTGCTTTGCCAACTTGGAAATTCTGTTGGCGATCCCATTACCAGTGATTTGTTTCTCCAGGATGGCAGCAGTTGTGTGTTAACAGTTTCTTCCTACACAGAGTATTGCACAACTCAACGGAAGAGGATCTATCTTTTGACCAAAGATTTGTCAGTGGTAGGTACAAGCATGTGTGATGTAAAGTACTCCAATATAAGGGCCAACTTCAATAGTCATTACATTATTATGACATCCCTAGTGCTTTTAATAATAATAATAACAATGTCAATTTATAAAGCGCACATATCCATTCTAAAAGACTGCTCAAGGCGCTCTTGTACAACATCAAAATAATTATACAATATTAAAACTACGACATAATTATACACTATAAAAACTACGACATAATTTTACAATATTAAAACTACGACATAAACAAATGGTGCTTAAGTTTCTTCTTAAATATTTCAACTGATGATGATTGTTTTATTTCTAATGGTAAAGTGTTCCATAGTTTGGGTGCAACGTTAGCAAAAGCCCTGTCCCCCCATTTGTTATTGGTTTTGGGTGTACATAACTGGAGCTGTGAACCTGAACGTAAATTCCGTTGTGGGGTGTACGGTTTCAAAATCTGATACAAGTAATGGGGTGAAGAATGAAAAAGTGTTTTGTAAGTAATGAGTAACAGCTTATACATAAATCTTTTTGAGACTGATAGCCAATGAAGAGATTTTAATATATCTGAAATACTGTCTGATCTACTGCGGAGAGTGACGAGCCGAGCTGCCATGTTCTGAACTCGTTGCAGACGGGCTATTTGATTTTGAGGAAGGCCAATATACAATGAATTACACATATCCAAACGACATGTAATAAAAGAATGAATAATCTGCTCAGTGGCTTTCTGATTCAGATATTTTCTGATCCTCCAAATATTGTGAAATGGAATGATGCTGAACTAACAACATTTGAAATCTGAGATTTCATGGTCATTCCAGCATCAAACAAAACTCCAAGATTACGAACCTGATTAACACATTTTATTTCTGAGTTGCCAATCATGATCTTTTGTGCAGAAAATTTACTCAACTGCCTGGCAGATCCAATCAACATGTACTCAGTTCCTGACATGAGTAAAGTGGTTTAAAGTCCTTCAATTATATATGAGAGTTATATGATTAAGAGTTATACCAGCCACAGTATGAGGTAGACGTGTTTTGAGACCTTGCTATCGGACAGGCCGGTATTTCCACATTTCCATGATAGTCCATGATCACCGGAATAAGCTTTATAGTCAAATTAGATCCGAAAATGCCACCACGACATGAAAAGAAAAATGACCGGTCTAGCTCTGGCAGCACTACCGGTACTGCAACCTCAGTGGTGTCCAACGTAAGGTCGCCTGCTAACATCGGGGCATGGGCTAGTGGCTCAACCACGGCTGCTGAGAGTGAAACCAGTTCTACTGTGGGGGTCTCCTGGTACCGATTTTAACATTCTACGTCTTGCATTGGTGGTGGTTCTTCATCTGACAATGGAGGAAGTTCTACATGTATGTCTTGCATTGGTGGTGGTTCTTCATCTGACAATGGAGGAAGTTCTATGTCTTGCATTGGTGGTGGTGGTTCTTCATCTGACAATGGAGGAAGTTCTATGTCTTGCATTGGTGGTGGTGGTGGTTCTTCATCTGACAATGGAGGAGGTTCTACGTCTTGCATTGGTGGTGGTTCTTCATCTGACAATGGAGGAGGTTCTACGTCTTGCATTGGTGGTGGTGGTTCTTCATCTGACAATGGAGGAAGTTCTACGTCTTGCATTGGTGGTGGTGGTTCTTCATCTGACAATGGAGGAAGTTCTACGTCTTGCATTGGTGGTGGTTCTTCATCTGACAATGGAGGAGGTTCTACGTCTTTCATTGGTGGTGGTTCTTCATCTGACAATGGAGGAGGTTCTACGTCTTGCATTGGTGGTGGTTCTTCATCTGACAATGGAGGAGGTTCTACGTCTTGCATTGGTGGTGGTTCTTCATCTGACAATGGAGGAGGTTCTACGTCTTGCATTGGTGGTGGTTCTTCATCTGACAATGGAGGAGGTTCTACGTCTTGCATTGGTGGTGGTTCTTCATCTGACAATGGAGGAGGTTCTACGTCTTGCATTGGTGGTGGTTCTTCATCTGACAATGGAGGAGGTTCTACGTCTTGCATTGGTGGTGGTTCTTCATCTGACAATGGAGGAGGTTCTACGTCTTGCATTGGTGGTGGTTCTTCATCTGACAATGGAGGAGGTTCTACGTCTTGCATTGGTGGTGGTTCTTCATCTGACAATGGAGGAGGTTCTACGTCTTGCATTGGTGGTTTTTCTTCATCTGACAATGGAGGAGGTTCTACGTCTTGCATTGGTGGTGGTTCTTCATCTGACAATGGAGGAGGTTCTACGTCTTGCATTGGTGGTGGTTCTTCATCTGACAATAGAGGAGGTTCTACGTCTTGCATTGGTGGTTTTTCTTCATCTGACAATGGAGGAGGTTCTACGTCTTGCATTGGTGGTGGTTCTTCATCTGACAATGGAGGAGGTTCTACGTCTTGCATTGGTGGTGGTGGTTCTTCATCTGACAATGGAGGAGGTTCTACGTCTTGCATTGGTGGTGGTGGTTCTTCATCTGACAATGGAGGAGGTTCTACGTCTTGCATTGGTGGTTTTTCTTCATCTGACAATGGAGGAAGTTCTACGTCTTGCATTGGTGGTGGTTCTTCATCTGACAATGGAGGAGGTTCTACGTCTTGCATTGGTGGTGGTTCTTCATCTGACAATGGAGGAGGTTCTACGTCTTGCATTGGTGGTGGTTCTTCATCTGACAATGGAGGAGGTTCTACGTCTTTCATTGGTGGTGGTTCTTCATCTGACAATGGAGGAGGTTCTATGTCTTGCATTGGTGGTGGTTAGACTAAACCAGGAAGTGTCTCTTCAGGACACTGTCCACAGACTCTCCGGAAGGCATTTTCCTGCTAAAAAACAACCAAATGAGGGTACTGTTGATCAGAGGCCGAAGAAAAAATGCTGTGTGTGTTATGCTAAGGGCATCAAGAACCCAAAAGGAGCGCCTGTAGAAACTGTGTGGATTTGTAAGAGCTGTCCATCTCAACCAGGTCTCCACATTGAACAGGGATGTTTTCAGACATACCAGACAGTGATTGATTTCACAAATTAATGTTTTTCTCCACCTATTGTGTCAGACCATTCAGTAAACATCTAATGAAGGGAGTTAACAAATTGACCTGTTGAGCTCTAGTATTTGAGTCATAATGTTGGAAGATTATGATGACTACCTTGTAGTTGAATTCACTGATGATGAGCCTGTGGCAGTGATTGCCTCAAACTGGCTTGAGGGGCCACCTTACACTGACGATTTGCGTATACGCAATGCAGCTAAGAAAAGGGAGGTGCCAGGAGATACATGGCAGGCATTTCTGATCAAAGTGCCCTTCCACTATGAGACAGGTGAGAAATTCTTTTGGATCTGCATCTCTTGGTTTAATGTAGCTATTGTACTCAGAATTTACTGTAAAAATTTCATTTCAAATCTAAGATTATTGTCAAAAGATACTAATTTGGCGCCTATTAGTTTGGCTATCTAATTTTCAAAACTTTACAAAAAAATCGAGGATTTGCGACAATTTTTAATACTAGCAGGTGTATGTAACAAACAAAACTGTATTGAACAAATACTGGTCTGAATATTCATTTGAACAAACAGTTGATTGGGACAAGGCAGTCAGAAAATGTGCAAAGCTGGAAAAGGAAGGAACTGTGGAGTCCACTGATCCTGAGAACTTGGGGCAATCTAAGAGACTGAAGAGGTAAATTTTTTTTACATATAAATTCTGACAAACAATTACTCAAATTTTTTTTTTATTGTTAATATACATACTCTTATATTTAAAAAAAAAAAATACTATTTCCAGGTGACTTTAAAGGAGATAAACAGTTTGCATTTACTGAACATGGTTAACCCAAACCATGGGATCATTTGTTTAATTTCATTGATGCTGCATTATCTGTTAGTTCAGAACAGTCAGTTCAGAAAATCACCCTTGATCAAGACAACGTTTCTATTTCCCCTTCTTATTGGTAGGACTGTTAACCAGGAACTTACTGGACCTTGACTCTGGAACCCCGAGACCAATTCTTACAATTCAAATGTCAAACGACAATGAATTGTCCAACTGTTTGAAATACATCAAACAAAGACCGGAGGAATTAGTTTGATATTTTATTTCCCATTTCTGTCCCTAATAATAGGTATAGCAATATATCAGTTTTATTTAATACTATAATTATTGTTATTTACTGTTAATCATGGATATGCAAATATTCACAGGGTTACAGTGAGACGCAGCGAGCAGAATCCAAACTCTACCCTAGAGAGCAACCTTGCATTGCCTGGCATCAGGGACAGCCTTTACAGTGAATGGGTGGTGCAAATAGCAGAACAACATAACCAAAGTACAACTGAAAGGTTCAGCCATCTCCAGGGACAATTTGTCTACCAACAAAAAAATTCATGCTGCATATCCATTGTCTTAATTGCAAGCCTACTTTTCTGCACCAATAAACTGCCTCCACCATCTTGTGAGGAGTTCCTTGGTGGTGATCACCATTCTGATATTTCAATGGAATCTGTTACAACATTGAGCCCTACTCAGTCCATTACAGACATGGGAGAACAGCCTAAAGAATTAACATCTCCCATACCTTCCATCAATTCTCAGCAAAATACTGAGGACAAAGGAGATGACCTCACCAATGGGGAAAACCCTAACCCTACCAAATATTAGAAAAACTGAAACTCATGTTTTATTTTAATGAATTTTACAGGTAACTTGATTGCATGGCCAATGATGAGATTGTTGCAATGCTCCCTCAAGGCTTCATTTTGTTGCACTCATTAGACAAATTCTCAGATCCTGGCCCATTTTCTGGTGATGTCTCAGATGTATCTGCCGTTAATGCCTGCCTACTCATTACCAACCCCAACTTTTGGCCCGTCTTCTTGCGAAATTAAGAGGTTGGGCACCCAATGTGAAGACTGACTATGAGAAGATCAAATTGGCCCTTCGCTCCGAGTTCGTCAAATACCAATCCATTCAAAAATGTCAAACATGTGTAAAAGCTCACCCCAGCTCCCACATGAACCCCTTGAAGTGTTCGCTGCTGAGATAACTCGGTTAGTCCAAGAAGCGTTCCCTGATTATAGGAAAAAGGCACAAAAAGACGTACGCTTTTGCTGATTTGTAGCTGGGTTGTCCCCCTAGCTGCAACTCAAAATCCATGAGGGTGGTGTCACAACTCTAGACGCTGCGCTTACTACTGCTATGCATGATAGAGCGCGCTTATGAATTAACACAAATTTCCCTACCAACCAACCAAACTGTTCAGCAGCGACAACAAGGAGAACTGTTGATAAGTTTGCAGATGGACGGCCATCAGCGCCAGAGGAGTAGTTCTGCTGAGTGCAGTACAGTATCCCGAAGTTGCCAGAGGCAATGGCGGCAGTTTAATGGCAAGTCCACACCAACAACAGTTTACTATAGCCCTTCATTGTTTAAGAAGCAGAAAGAGCCAACTCCAGAAGTGGGAAAGTCACCCCAACCTACTACCTCTCAGGATATACAAACAGCTCAACTGGGAGACGAGGACATCACAAGGGTAGCGAAAATGAAGACCACTAGTCAAAAGCCTAGCCCTCATCAGATGGATAAGGAACCAGGAGCAGTTAAGAGGCGTTCTTGGGATAGCCTAGAGATGAGAGGAGGTACCTTGTGCTATCGGCAAGGCAGGGTAGAGCCCGAGTACCTAGAGGTTTTGCCCAAGTCAATAAGGTGGCAGGTTTTGCTGTTTGTAGTTTTCATTTTTGTACTTTTTAACATTGTTGAGGACACCAATGGGTTTAAGTAGTGGCGAGTGTAATAGGTGTAGAAAAACCTTTGTTCTATAGGTGACCAACACCGCGTTCACACTTGTTGATCCTGCTAGGAGGATCAATCAAAGGAGGATCTGATCTCGAAAGGGCGATCAAAGGGAGATCACCGGCTAGTGTGAACGCGATCAGGATCAGATCCTCCTTTTTGATCTCCCTTTATTGCGAGATCAAAGGAGGATCAGATCCCGCAAAGGCGATCAAAAAACAAGTGTAACGCAGATCGAGATCAGATCCTGCAATTTAAGCTGCTCACATCCGGTGTGTCAGGTCATAAAAAAAGAAAGAAGCGAAACAAGAAATTGTAAACAACGCTTTGCCTACCTGTCGTCATCGTCCGTGGCTGGCCAACGCTGTGTCATGTACATGGGGGATTTATTGCACAATATACATTGTGTGTGCATGTGCACTCTATCGTGAACTGGTCCCCGGCCCCATAACTGCATGACACTGGTAACCAACATCACAGCGATTGTGCACAAAAAGTCTGCACGCAACTCACACGCTTTGCGTCCTCCAGAATTTTCAGTACCAACCTTTTTTCGTTCATCATCTAATCTAACGTTAGCATATTTTTTAGCAATCAAACAAGTTATTTTTCAATATATTTTTATACAGTTATAACATAGGGAAGTTATTGTCAGTTTGGTCAGTTTTGTGTCTGAATTTTCGTCGAGTTCCGGTTATTTCAGGGAATCTCTGTTCAACCTTTGACATCGTCAAAATGGCCGAAGTCGTTCGTCGTGGGGACCATCATGGCAAGGGGGCCAAGGGCAAGTTATGGTCGGAAGACGAGCTTGCCACATTCCTCGATATCTGGGCGAGCGAGGAAATTCGTGCGAAGCTCGACAGCACTGTCAGGAACACGGCAGTGTTCCAGGCCATTTCTTCGAAAATGGCGGACATGGGGTACAACAAGAGGACAGCTAAGGAGATAAAAAACAAAATGAAAAACATGAAACGTGACTATAAAAAAGCCATCGACCACAACAAGCGGAGTGGAGTCGCCAGGAAAGAGATCTCGCATAAAGACAAGCTGGACATCATTCTAGGAGATAGACCTTCTGCTGAGCCAGTGCAGACTTTTCAGTCGGTGTGTTCATCAGACGACGAAGGAGACGCAACATTCCCAGGGGAGGGGGAGGCCGACCAGGAGGACCTCATGTTCGCTCATGATGATGAATCTCTCCATGCTGATGATGAACATGATGAAGACGAAATCAGCTTGGAAGAGAGCATTCTGAGCCTCCCTCCCTTGTCGTCAATGACAAGTCCCCGTAACGTTATCCCTTCTTCCCGTACTTCAACAGGTGAGTGTCTTAACTCTTATAAAACGATTCTAATCTAAGTGTACTGCGCATGTTCAGAAAGCCTCTGTCAAACTAACTTTTACTGAAAGAAAGAAGTATCTGGCAAAATATCCACTGCCCATATTAAAAGCACAATTTGATAAAATTTCAAACTAAATAGGATAATGCCAACCAGAAATAAGTTAGACCTAAACATGTGTCAACAGTAGGTTAAAATAAAAATTTCAGAATGCATTATAACTATTAATAATGTTACGCATTTGTTAATTTTTGTTTTCTACAGATACTAGTCGCGAAGCATCACCGTCTACAGTCGGTCAAACTGGGCCCAGCACAGGCACTAAAAAAAGATCGAATGAGGCTGCGTCTGAAAATACCAGTAAGTACTCAATGGGAAATGAAAGTTTACAAAGTCCGCTTACCTTACCCACCCCCCCCCCCCCCCCCAGCCGTCATCATTGATGCAAATAGGGGGGGGGGGGGTATTTTGAAGAAAACATTCTAAAATTAGATAAACAATTAAATACTTTTACTTTGACTTGTTTTTGTTCTACAGTATCCTAGATGTGTATGTGAGCCATTTCGAAATGAAGCAAGTTCCTCAAGGGCGCTTCCATGTAATTTGACATGGAAGTAAAAAATAAAGTGCCATTGTCGTCATAGCTTCAACTTTTTTGAAGGAAGGTTGCTTGATCAAATACAAAGTGTATTTGTGACCCACTGGTCGACGCAATTTCCTCAACCAGTGGGTCTCTAATACACTTTGTATTTACACACGCTTGTTTCTTTTTACATTTAGCCACAAAGCGTCCACAATCCACAAAGACAACGCGGATGAGGGATACCGTTTCACTGGTTGCAGACGCTTTCCAGGTGCACATGACCAGATCGGAGCATGCATATCGAGAAGATATGAGAAAGCAGCAAGAAGAACAACGGGACTGGGAGCAAAGATGGCGACAGGAAATGGCTGACGAGACAAAGTCGTTCAACGATACGATGAAGTCCTTCATGACTGTGATGACCGGCCTCGTGACCAGCCAGAACAGATCAATGGCAATGGCAATGGTGACATATAGAGCAAACAGATTCAACATTTTGTTTTATAGTGCCGGAGCCACCGTTTACCATAGAAACCATATATTTGAATTTCTAAATACCCTTCCTGACCCAAATAGGTTGTTGAGAGCAGTGATGTTTGATGTACAGCAGACGCTTTATCTCGCCCAAATACGAGCCCTTGGAATTGTGGACAAGATAATCACGGGTCCATTTTGGCGCAAGATTGAATCCACTAAAAGTATCCTCGTACTCAATGAACTGTTCAATGAATCTTGGCCGTCACATCACCAACTTCAGCGACATCCATGTCGAGGCCCATGTTTCTCATCAGTTTACTGCAGAAATGACCAAGAAATATTCTCTTGTAAATCTGGGCATGATCGACGAAGATCCTGCATCCTACAAAGGTGTGTGCATTATCATGCGACATTTGCAAGAGAAGTACTGTCCACAGCGAGACAACAGCGTGTACACTCTACCTGTGAACGGAGACAGCCTGAGTATCGAGCGCATGAGGTTTCAGAGAGAAATTCTCTGCAGTGAAGGAACACCTACTAATCGCTTGGAGGGATTTTTGCCAACACCACAAGAGTTTCACAAAGAGGCATTGATGCTGCAGTTAAATCAATCGAGGTGGTCAAAATAACACTCTAAAAATTAAGGCAGCTTTCATTATATACATATAATTTTGCGGATCATTATACTTATATCTAAATAATGACGACTGACACATTTTATATGTAAATAATTAGTTTTTGCACACTATGTTTATATACATATAAATGCTGGTCAGTTGCTCCGTGTTTCATTTTATACATATAATTTTGTGGATCACTTTACTAACTGTGACTGCCAATTTTTATATGTAAATAATGTTTTTTGCACGACACGATTATATATAAATAATTGAAACTGTTTTTACAACTACGCGGACGAGGCTATGATATACTAAATAATGACTGTGCGCTGCTTTCATTATATATAAATAATGGTGTTATATGTAAATTGAGTATATAGCCACGCCCAGTAGTCTATACATCAAGTCATAACATCCGGCACGGAGGCGGGGATGACAGGTCGCTGGGTCGATCGAAGCATGGAGCCAGAAGTCAGTCTGGTCTTTTTTTTGATATGCACATGGAGAAAAACAGATGTATGTACAATAGCTAAACCAAACGCAGGTGACAGACACCAGACCGTGGTCTTTTTGTACGATAGAGTAGACAAGGCTAGAACTTTAGAAGCAGAAAGACGACGAAAACAGCACTCAAATTTTTTTCTGGAGCCTGTATTTGTATATTGAAACTGGTCATGGCTGATGACATTAGCATCCAACAGATCATTCAGTCAGCTGTTACGCAAATTTCGAGTCAGCTGCTGCGACAAGAAACTCCGAACGCTGTTGTTACACCGCAAGGCAATACCCGTGTCCCCGGCAGTAGCACAACCAACAGCCGCCTGAATGCTACATGTACTACCACTGCCACTAATGTAGTCCAATCGACACCAACAAATGCTAGGGTGAGTAGCATTATTCTTGTTAACAAATTACACTTTTGCTTTGTCAACAAACTCTCCAAGTTCCAACCCCCATCTAAATTGCCACGCTATGCTTTCTTGCTTTATCTCTTTCTCTGCCCTTGCTCTATGCTCTATATGCTGTGTGTGTTTTGGCAATGGCAAGTCAAGTGTGCCTATTTATGTTTTTTTATACTTTATTACGATCACGGTTTGCCAAATAAAGCTTTATGATTGATTTCTCAAAATTCCATAAATCTTTTTCAATCAAAATCCTTATGTATTTTTTTCTTTCCAAGGTTTATCTTATGGTCATTTGAGATCTAAAGGCATTCGGGTACAGAGATCTCGTTTAAGACAAGCAATTCAGATTGTTGATCCATCAGGAGTTCAGAGGAGGAAGACAAGACCATCACCCGGCGAGTGTATTCCGTTTCCTGCCCGAACTATTTATGGCATATTGATGGGACCCATAAATTAATTCGCTGGAAACTTGTAATTCATGCTGGTATTGATGGTTTCTCGAGACTCATAACTTACTTACACTGCAGTGACAACAATTGTGCAGGTACAGTTTTACATTTGTTTGATTCTGCAGTACAGAAGTATGGTTTGCCCATACGGTTAAGATCTGATCATGGAGGGGAAAACCTTTGGTCTGAAAGCAGGGCTCAATTTCATGACTCTACTTCCACAAAATTCTGCGCTTGCAGTGCTCTGTAAAAGGCATGAATCTATGGGCTGTAAGCGCAGAATTCCACGGTATGCAGAGCCATTAAATTGGGCCCTGTGGCCAACTTCATAGAGCTGCTTAAGCACAAAATTTGCTTAAGCACAAAAAGCCTTGCTTAGTAAATTAGAACAGACAATAATTTTGTTTGCATCTTTAGCGTCATGGAGACCCGTTGTTGAACCTTGTGTGAAACCACACCAAACCAAATCCAGATGTTGGATTATACACAACCAGTACATGAGTAGATTAAATTGACACCAACAAGGAGGGGGGTTACTGAGTTACTGGTTGTGGGTACGTTCAGACGTGGGGTTAAACTAACCCTTAATCCAAAAGTGTTAGAATAACCCTACGTTGGAATGCAAAAATTTGGTTTAAACTAGTCCGCGAGGGTCAATTTGACCCACAGAAGTGGGCTATTCTAGACCGGAAAAAAAGGTGGACTAGCGCAGTTTAGCCCAGGTTTTACGACCTACCTCCCGCTGCGAGGCCCAGTAAACTATCGTCGGAACGCAACTGTTATTATTGTAACATTTCTTTTCTTCGTGATTCGTTTATCTATCAGAAGTCATCTTTTCCTGCAAAGACTCATGCTGCTCAAGTACCAAAGACTGCTCAAATACCAAAGACTGCTCAAATACCAAAGACTGCTCAAGTACCAAAGACTGCTCAAATACCAAAGACTGCTCAAGTACCAAAGACTGCTCAAGTACCAAAGACTGCTCAAGTACCAAAGACTGCTCAAATACCAAAGACTGCTCAAGTACCACAGACTGCTCAAGTACCACAGACTGCTCAAGTACCAACGACAAGAAAAACTGCTGCGAAAAGGCCAAACATGGGAAAGACTGCTCATGTAAAAAAGAAGGTAATTAGTTAAAAAGTTAATAGCTTTTAATCAACTTGCCCTATACATGTAAAGGCCTATACTTTCGACAACATTTCTTGACATCAGATATAACAAAGGGTGCTTCGCTCTGTAGTAGGTTTATTTTGTCTTCTTTTGCATTACCAAATTTTGCATTATCACCGGATTTGGTTTCAAATTTCCCGCTCCAGGGTTATTTCCGCTTAAGTTCTTTCTGGGCAGTGTCTCTCTCTTTTCCTCGCACCTTCCCTCAGTTTCAAACCCCACCCCCTACCAACACCTGTTCCGCTTGGCCCCCCCCCCCCCTCTCCATAATTAAGAACTTTACACATATTAATGCCTCATACGCTCTTTAAAGCCTTGGTCTCCATTACATGATTCTCCATGTACAAGGGAAGAATTTTATAATACTTAACCTAAAGCTTTTTGAACGTTTTGAGTGTGTCCCGGTTTTTTACTATTTTTCTGTGCTTGTCCTCAATTTTGTTTTATATTATGCACATGTTTATTACCATCAAAAAGTTTTTTTGTGGTCACAATGTTCTCATCTCCTGGTTTGTTTGCACAGGCCTACATGTATGATTTCGCTTTTCCCCTTACACACATTATTGATCTAAAAATGCCATCATTAGCACTGGAGCATTGCACTTTTATAGCAGCAAAGCATTATGTGAAAACAGCATTTTTCATGTTATGCTAAATTATTTAGCAGCCATATATAAAGACAAAAAACTTAATTGTAGGCAGAAAAGGTGTATTGAACAAACCTAAGAATCCATACAATTAATATAAAATAGTTTTAGTAAAAACCTGATCATGTGACCAAACAAAGATGGCAGCCTCCATGGAGAATGTAAACAAAGGTGAATACATACATGGCATGAAGTGTGTTACCAAAAGTACTCCTTATGGGCCATCAAAACCTCTCCAATCAATATCACATAGATGGTTTGACTGACTGGAAAAACCAATAACCTTTTCAGTTCTCCAAAAGGAAGAATGTCTATAAACTGAGGGGCATTTAGCTACAATATCTGGGTGGAATAAAGCAGACACATTGGAACTATTTATTGTTAAGTTTATATTAATTGTGTAATTGGTGTATAGTTTCAGTGTTTCAGCAATGTTAACATGTCGAAAACGAAAAGTACGTTTCAGGGAATAGCTTTTTATGATTTTCTTATTGACACGACTCTAAGAAGAGAACTACAAAGGCATGGTTACAGTGATGCAGTGATCTGTATCATACTACGGGATATGCTTTTACCACTTTGTTATCATTTGTACAGAGGATGGACAGAGAATCCTGGAAAACCAGGAAAAAATCATCTCCATCCTTGAAACGATGGAGTTGAAACATCCCGTTGATGTTGAGGAAGAGATTCGGGACATTCTTCCGTCAAAATGTTCCACAATTCAGGAGCTCCTGGATTTTGACGAACAGTTAAAGGGGAAAGAGCCCCTCTCTAAGACAGCAAAGTCAACCTTCAAGAAAAGGCGAGAGCTCCTGGTAAGAAATCATCCTTTGATAAGATACACTGCTGTCCTGATCACGTTTTTTTCAATATATGTACTGTGCGTGAAACTTTAAGTGAATATTTCAACAATTAAGAAGATCTAGATATCAACTACACAAAATCCAGGGACGATTTGTTTTGTAACCCTGAAGGACAAACAGGGTTTTGTCTTTGTTTCAACACCAGCATAGCACTACTACTGCTATATATGTATTGTAGTGTTATAGCTATAGGGCTCGTAACCACCAATTTTGGCGCTTTTGTAATAATCTAGTCAACAACTAATCAACACCATGAATCAAGAGGTTAATAAACGTTTTCCTTTCTCTTATTGCTTGCCTAATAAGAGTGGGACATTATGAAAAATATGATTCTATATTTACGAAATTAAAAGGTCGTTCCCGGGTGTTTCAACTGTTGAAACATGGGGGAGAATGTTCGTTGTGGTTTTCTTTGTCTGCTTACGTGGGTCTTTTTTTGGAGCGTTGCGAAGCATTACAAATAATGGGAGAATAAAATTGGCATTTTTCAGGAAAGTTTGTGAAAACGAAGTTTTTTCATGAATAAATCGTAACTGTCATGACTGTAGGTTTTCGTATCGGTCATTGGGGACATGGTTTTGACACAAAGTATGAAAAGAAAAGCATCATTATTTGGACTTTTCTTAGGTAAAAAGAGACGTGGCTTTTCCTGAAAAATTTACATACACTTTTTGTTTCATGGTGAATGATGGAAAGCACCTTCATTTTCGAGAAAAAGGGAAATTTGCAATTAAAACAAAGTTTGTTTCAAGGAACATTTTTGTAATTTAAATTTTTAATTGAAAGAATGGTAGGCCTGTTATTTATGATTTGGCTATTACTAGAGTAGGAGTTTAATTTTATGTCAATGAGTTAAGTCATTCAAATTTTCCAAAGAAATGAGTTAGGAATAAAATAAAATGGATTAAAAATCACAATCTGATTTTTCCCCCAAAATGTAAACAATACTTTTTGTTTACTTATTTTGTGTGTGTCGTTATCTAGGTTCATTTTCTGTGCAGCATGAACAACAGTTCTGTGACTCAACCCTGCCAAAGAGATTGCCTTTGGGAAAATTGCAGATTATGCAGTTTTCGAAGAGTAATCCAAAAGGACCGTCAACCAGTCAAGAAGGAGCTGTTAGATAGAATTATTCAGGCGGCATTTGGTCTTGACATCGCAGAAGATTCTGAGGAAGTCCATCCTCCTTTCGTTTGCAAGCTTTGCCATTTGAAGTTGAAGAAATGGTGGGGGAAGAGGAAGCAGATGGCTATATTAAGCATTGAGTTGGTATCTTTTCCACGTCAAGAGACCTGTGAGAGATGTTCTGCTACCAAGCTCATCGTGTTTTCAGAAGTTGTCACGGAATGGGCTGGAATGGTTCAAAGGCTTGGTTTTGTATCGTGGCAAGGTGAAAATCTCCTTCAAATCATGAAGATGAGCAACAAAGGTGTTCCCGTCGTCTTTCTGACTGTTCATGGTGATTTTACATGGCAAGTTGTTGTATCCCGAGTTGCTGTTCAGCCGGAGAGTCACCTTACATGGTGATTTTACATGGCAAGTTGTTGTATCCCGAGTTGCTGTTCAGCCGGAGAGTCACCTTACTTGTGATGTTGGAGAGCACCTCACAGTTACTGATTTTGAGGTTTTGTTGAAGCGCTTTTCAACACTTTTTGTTTGTGAGGGCAACACAGATTTCCAGCAGTGATTTTTGTGATGGGGAATCAATTCGGCACAAGAAATGTCTGTTGTTAAGTAAGAAGAGGCCGAGGTGTGATGTTTGCCAGATTTACAGGGCTGATTTAAATGCAATGCTTGGGCAGCAGAGGACGAAGGTAAATCAAGTGGTTTCAGTTTCTTCAAATGCCCCAAACAGCAGTCTCACAAAGAAACAGCTCAAGGTAAAATTGTCTCTTCTTCAGAACGAGAGGAGGAGTTTGAAACGGCGGGTGGATAGTTTGGCGGATAAGGTGGCAACTATGTTTAAAGAAGAGAGCGTTGGTGTAGATAATTTACAAAACGGAGAGCTTCTGTCTACCATGACTGACTGTGATGCGCAAATGAAGGTTGCGTTAGGGGAAGATACGCCATCCCGTCTCTTATGGGAGCAGCAGAAGGATTCTGCTCTGAAGGGCAAACAGATGAGGTGGCATCCTGCAATCATACGCTGGTGTATTGCCCTTCAGAACAGATCATCCTCGGCCTACAACCTCATTCGGCAGACTGGCTTCATTAGGTTGCCACATCCATCTACCCTGCATCCTTACAGTCATTTTGCCA
This sequence comes from Leptasterias polaris, assembly GCA_037783415.1. Taxonomy (NCBI): domain Eukaryota; kingdom Metazoa; phylum Echinodermata; class Asteroidea; order Forcipulatida; family Asteriidae; genus Leptasterias; species Leptasterias polaris. The sequence continues at coordinate 1,712,911 of JAZGTN010000178.1, read as the reverse complement.
ATCCAACCACCGGGTTTAATTTTGATATGTTGGAGAGGGTCGTGAAGGACTACAGAATACATCAGTGTCCAGATCATGAAACAAATGTGTGTCTCCTCAGGCTTGGTGTTTTCTGTTCGTTCAGGAAAAGTGATCGGGTTCACTGATATATATGGTAGTATTGGAAACGAGTTGGCTGGGTTTGAGGGAAGATGTAGAGGTACCACTACCAGCGAGCCAGCTATAGCTACACATGTTATGGTGCTAATGGTTAGGGGTATTTTCTCTAATCTACATGCCCCCGTAGGTTATTACCCCACAGTTGGTATAACCAGTCACCAGTTGTACCCGTGTCTTTGGGAGGCATTATTGTTCTTGGAGGTGGCAGGTTTCAAGGTGCGGGCTCTTACTTCAGATGGGGCATCTCCAAACAGGAAATTTTACCGACTCCATGGAGATAACATTCCTTCCCAAGATGTTCTTTTCTGCACTCCTAATCCATGCGCCGAGGGAAGGAAGATTTTCTTCTTCTGTGACGTGCCCCATCTGATGAAGACAACTAGAAACAACTTCGAGAATTCTGGCTACCACAGCAAGACAAGACAGCTTTTTGTAAGTTACAAATTTTGTAATTTAAATTTATTTTGTTATAAGCCTTTTGTAGCATTAACATTGATTTTTATCGCAGAGAAAACTTAAAGTGGTGGGCTATTTTTTATTTTTTTTTGCCTTCCAGAACATTTGTTTTTGTTAAAGAAAATCAATCAATGAGAAATATCCCATGGGACTAAAAAGGTGTTGTCCAACCTTATTTTTTGAGTAGGTCACATGTCCTTTGAAAATCATCTTTTTTATTTGTGTATCTTTTATTCTTAATTTTCTAGTGGCTGTTGACGGAGTTCATCGGGTTTCTGAAGGAATGGGAAGATGAAATACAGGCTCTCACAGACCTTGACAAGGCAGACAAGAAGAGGATGTGTCTTAGTAAAGAGACTGTGGATGGCATCAAAATCACAGGTACTTATACACCTATCAATTGTATGACGCACTGGCAGACCCCCGGGAATGGTGCGTCAAGTTTGCGTCTTTACTCTAAAAAAATTTGACGGTGGGTACGTCAAAAGCCAATAGTGGTTAGTCAAAAAATCTTTAAGAGGTGCGTCGCGTTACGTCATGTTCCGTCATGGTCCGTCGATGTCCATTTCAACATTTATTTTGTTTATATAGTGGAGAATAAAAATGCACCTACCCTCCCCGCCTGTGTAAAATGATGTTGGTATTATTTTGTTAACATTTATGTTGCCCGAGGGTCGGGAATTTACCGCCAGAAAGTCAGCGATCACCACATGCCAGCTCAGACGGCCGTTTATTTTCCACACTGCACATAGCAAGCCTTTTGCCCAAGCCCAATACACATGTGCATCATGGCGTGGTGGTTTTGTCATCCTCGGCCCCGTGGTATATTATATCTCTCACACGCACGATAGTGGGGGTCGATTGTCGAGTCATAGATGGATACGAGGTAAGCCTGTGACCATACGTTTAATTTACTATCCGTTTCAAACTTTTCTAAACGGTTAACCGTTTGTCGGCGGCAAGTGAATTTGTTCTAAAATACACGAACAACAAAGACGATTTTGACAATTAACATCGAGACTGTACATGTACCTGTGTCAGTGTATTTTGTATTGTTTCATGTTGATTCAAAAAATGTGCCGACCGAGAGATAATCCTTCACGATCTTTATAAGCACAACATCCCGCAGAGTCGAAGTCGTGTGAATATCCCCCATCACTTCTGTGTGTATTTGAGTTTGACAAACGAAAACTACAGTATTGCTCACGCACGTGTAAAAACATCTCTGACACGCAGTAGTTATTTCTCACCAAGGGAATTTCCCTTGCCTTATCGCTCCCACAGCTACACGCCATTCCTTCGCCCCCTAACTATAAAAGTTTACCACGTTAGGTAGAGCAAGCACATCCGCGGGATCGCGGTGATGAATACAGCGCTGTGAGAAGCACTACGTCATAAATAATTATTCACGCGATCGGCCAATCGGAAAGCGGCCAGTCATTACCAGTTATTACGAGGATGTGTGTTATTTAGTCACATGTAATTCATGGCGCGGTGGTTTTGTCAACCTCTGCCCCGTGGTATATTGTATCTCTCACATGCACGTTACTGGGGGTCGATCGTCGAGTCATGGATGGATACGAAAATGCATTATTTAGTAGACTGGTTCCCTCTCTATTATTTCGTGTGTTTGATAGCTAGTGCGTTGGGAACCGCACGTCTCGAAGATCAAGTAGTACATTCTCGCCTCGTGCATACACTTGCCATGTATTTTCAGCATGTGTGCCGGGAAACTCGTACATACAAGGTTGAAATACTTGGTATTCACTGCGCGTGCATCGTTTGCAGCATACCAAGGAATTATGTGCGTCGATTTGTCCGTCTGTGGTGCGTTGCTATCCGCGAATGGTGAGTCAAAAAATGGTTTGGAAGACCGTCCAAATCTGCAACAAGTGTGTCAATTTTTCGACTCAGGGTGGGTCTTTGGACACGCAAATCCTACCCCACATATGAACAGTGACGCACCATCCCCGGGGGTCTGATAGTGCGTCATACAATTGATAGGTGTATTACACCCACCATGATACACCTTATTGTATAAGTTGTTTGTAAGTTGTGTTAACATTTATGTAGTTTTAAACAACTTGCTGAAAAAATAAAACTCAAGACATAAAAAACACAGAAGTTATTCTTCTTGCCCTTATTTCTTAATGATCGACTATCTGTTTTGCAAATTTTTACATGCAAGCTTTCAATAACAAATGTCTTTTAAAACAAAAATCTTTTAATTAAACACCTCAACGTTTTTGACTCGAAACGTCAATCTGTCTAATCTTGGAACTTAAGATTACTTTATATTTCCTTTTGATCTGTGAAAATCTTGGTTTTAAATAATATGAATAACCATACCTACCCTTTTTGAACTAGTATGTGAACATCCAGGCTTTACAATAAATTGTATTTATTCAAAGCCATGACTTTTCATTTCATAAACAATCTTTTTGTAATACTTTTAGCCTTGTTCTCAAGAGCAAAAACCCTTGAAGTTGAAATGGTATTTATTTTTACACAAACCTCCATGATCTATAGTATAAATTTAGGGAAACACACAGCACTGTGTATAGTGTACTGTGTGCATTGCCTGTGCACTGTGCAAATGACCTTGGTAGAACTCCTGCATACATAATAGGGTGTTATGTAATACTGGCTAGAAAAGTAAACATCCTTGTGGGTGTATGGTAATTTTTGACTGCTGTCTTGAAGATTTTATGGTCTGCTCTGATTGGGTTGTTATTTGGACTGACCTTCTTTCAACTCCAGGTGGCAGGAGGAATAAATTCTCTTTGTAAAGCCTGTGATAAGCACACAGAGGGTTAATCCTCCCATACATACAATACCAACACTATACTACAGTACTGGCCAGTATCAGGCCAATACAGATACTGGGTGATTAATGGCAACTGTACTGGGCCAATTAAATGCCAATGTGCAAAGAGTATTGGGCCCAGCCTGATTGGGCCAACCTTCTGCCAGCAGTGGACCATATCTGGCCAGTAACGGGCCAATAGTGGCAAACTGTAATGGCCCAATACAGAAGTGCCAGCATCGGCATGAGCGTTATTGGGCCTGTACTGGGTGAGTTATGGCAACTGTACTGGGCCGATTAAATGCCAATGTGCAAATGTAGTGAGCCAACCCTCAACCAGTAATGGGCCAATACAACATACAGTACTAATACGGTACTCGCCAGTATCGGGCCAATACAGATATGTTTGCTGGGATGCCATTGCCAACGCAAAATCCGATGTTCGCGAAGCAAAACATTTGACAAAGTTCAAGACCAAAAGTAAGTAAATAGGAAACGGCTATACCCATTCACACATGTAATGTTAATGTCATTTATTTACATGCAGCAGTGCAATTTTCCTTTACGAGGGCACTTTCCACTTCATTGTATAAAAATGTAGGAAGAATTTTTTTTTTTAAACATTGATTTGAACATTTTCATGCATTTTTAAAATGGCCCTGACGAGAAACAAACGTTTTTTTATCTCCTTTGAATTTTTGGAAGAATAAATGAACAAATGTACTGAAGTTTGCTTACCCCCGATGTTGTAAAGGTTCACCTTCGAATTCGAATAGCTCCTCTTAACTTGAAATTCAAGATGATTCGCCGGACTGTACGGTCCCCGCATTCACTGCTGCGCCGGTGACTTCTTCGTGAAGACATGGAACTTGGAAGGCAAACCACACTCAAACCCGCGTGTGTCGTCAATTAAGTGTGGCTGCTGCTGAATAATTAAAGGCCGTCGCTTTCATTCATTACTATACTAGCACTAGCAGCTACAACCAACAACCATGTACAGTTTACCTGCTGTCACCTCCTGTGACACTACTGTCCTGACACAGTTCTGAACAGCGACAAACTGCATACAACAATGGGTTGTGTGAGTAAAATCCGTCATGGCGGCCGCTCGAAACCACCAACTAACTCCCTGCACAAGTCGGTCAGTCCTTTCTCTATGGTGGTTACTGTACTATTCCTTCCTCCATGGTTTAGGTGTGTGGTTGTTGTTGCTAGTCCAATGTGCACTGGGCAGTAACAAAACTTTGCGTGCACTCTCCACACACACACAGCATAGAGTTGGTCGGGGGAGTCCGTTCCGAGCATCTACTCAACCCTTTCTCCGTCAGTCCAGATCCAACAGTTGCCGGGCAATTTGTCCAATCCAACCATGTGGATAATCTGTTGGCTTCTTGTCGTTATTTTATAATAAATAATACTATTAAATGTCAACAAACGTTGTTTATGTGTTGCTTCCTGTTCACAGCGAGTCCATGGTCCATCCATATGCGCGCAGCATATGCAGTATGAACCCAACAGCAAATAGCAGCATGCAAGCATGGCAATCCAGGCACGTGTGAAAGAAAATGGTTCGGTAGCTGGAGCGCCCTCTGTAGTTAGAATTTGGGGCAGCCGTAATCTTCGTTTGCTCAACCGATTTACTACCATATTTCGAGGGAACGATATGATTTTGAAGGAAATCAAAATTATTAGGGAATGAAATATTATTTCAAGGGGACAAAATGACAATTTGGAGGAACGAAATACTAACTAAAAGCATGTTTTAGATTCGAATTTGTTTCTTTACCTAACGCTCGATGAAATTTATGATAGTGATACCGTTTCCTACGATTTCACCTACTTTACATTTCATTTGGTCAAATTAAATAAAAAGGCATCTACATATGCTGCATCATTTTAGTGAATAAAATCACACCATAATGCGCCATACTGTCCCAAATGTAAAAAAATTAATATATAAATAAATGCTGGACTTGCCCACCCCTTCTTCAATTTCCTGCTACAAAGTGGGCACCCTCTTTTATGCCATTTCAAACTGCCAGACAATTTGCTTATGTCACCTTATAATAAAATATGTGAAAACCTTTAAGTTACCAAAGATAGAAACCAGGGGCGTCAATCCATCTTGAAATGTGGGGGGGGGGACAGGAGGTGCACTTACGGCGTGGGGTCCAGCGGCCCGCTCAAGGGCCCCTGGTGGGGTCCAGGGGCGAAGCCCTTGGCGGGGGTTCAGGGGGCGGATCCCCCTGAAGCTGGAGGGTTCTAGTATGTCTGAATGGCCTAGACAAGCTCTCCTTGCTATAAATATTGACATAAAATTGTTATATTGGACTTGGTTCAGAGAGAGAAAGAACGAGAAACACTAATAAGTGTCCAACATACTTTCTATATTAATCTTATACTTGAAACACACAAACTTTTAATATTCGACAATCTCCACCCCTTCCTTCCCCCCCCCCCACCCCTATTTGCCACTGGACAATATTCATGTATGTTAACCGGGGTCCCTGTGAATTTTTGAATTCTTCAACGTCTCTTCTTTGTTACCGATGAATCTTAAAACAGTTGGGGTTTTATTGTACAATGACAAACTCCCTGTTACTGTTAGATTAGCATTGTTGACAGCCTTATGTCTTTGGGCAAAAAACCCTAATGTAATGGGTTGGGTCCAGGGGCCGGCGTTACGGCCCCTGGTGGGGTCCAAGGGCGAAGCTCTGGTGGGGGTCCAGGGGGCGAAGCCCCCGGAAGCTTTGAGCTTTGGCGTTTTGGGGGGGTGAAAAATCAAACCTCCAAACGCCTAAAAACAGAGAAATAGCCACACTTTTTAAGCACTTTTGATCTATATTGATCTTTTAGCTTTACCGGAAAAAATTATGTAACATCAACAGGCTCAAATACAATTTTACTCCCACATATCAACTAGACCAAGTATGCATGGATGTACGTTTAACCTTGAATAAGTGAACGGCCAACCCAGATCCTACCGATAATCATTTGTTTTGCGAAAGTCGCGTCACATAAAAATCATCTATATCAGACTACTGTTAATAAAAAATGCAATGAAAAGTTTAACCTGGGCATGAATTTGACGTGTAATTTGGAAATGGTAAGATTGCAGGCCTTTTTAATACCCCCATTATGGAGAACTGTGCACAAACTGCTTTTGATAGCGCCCTCTTTTGAATCATCCCTCTCCAGCCCACGTTAATTTCCCATATGGGGGGACAGAATCTCCGGGGACAGATTTCCCTATGACACCAGAACGACGGACGAATTGGCACGTTGGTTTCAAATGCTTATGAAATGTTTATTGAAAATTCAATGTTAAAAAATTACAATTGAGATATCATAAAAGAGTAATTTTGGGATAAAGAAAAAAAAAATGCGAATGGGAATATGCCGCCGGGAAAAAGAAAAAATAACAGGCGCACATTTGCGACTTTTCTCCAAATTCCCCTCTCTCTTGCCTTCCCCTTCTTTTTTTTCTTATTTTTTCTTGCAGTTCAAAGAAGTTAAATTGTTTTTGAAATCATTGTTTCGGAGACTGTTTGCCAAATAAACTTTGAAATTTTACCAACCATGAAAGTTGAGGTCTCAAATCATGCGTATCTGTTCGTTTTGATCGTAGTAAGTTTAATTAGTGACTGATTAACTTTTTAATACACTTACCCCCTTCAAAAAAATGCGCGAAAGAGGTCTGTGTGCATGCGCGTATGCGCGTCTTGACAAAAAGCAGTGTACTCGTTTTTGGCATCATGCCAGCGCTTTGTAGACCTCAATGAAAAAAGTAGCAAATCAATATGTGGCAGTTTGTGAAAACTTAAAACTGAAAAGTTGGTGATATGGTCAGCCTGTTAGTGTAACAGGAAACCATAACGTTATAAGACCAATACCGACAGACAACCCAAACACAAGACTGAAATGCAGAGACAACGGATTAGAAATGCCAAACGCACATAAACAATTTAATAGCATTGCACAATAATTTTAACTCCATCATTCTTATTCCATCTCAATATTCCAATTCCATCTCAATGGGCTGATATTTACAAATTGATTTAATATAAAGAAGTATAAATAAGTATTTAATATAAAGAAGTAATCAACCACAAGGGAAACTAAATTTGTTAACACTTTCTGGTTGAACAAAGAAAATTTACTAAGAGTGGAACTTGAACCTGTGACCTCTAGATTAAAGGCTTCTCACTGGCACCCATTAACAAAGATATTGACAAAATAGGGCGACCAGCAACATAGGGCTAGAAAGCTCAGTTGGTAGAGGGCCGGCATGTTAATCCGGAGGTCACAGGTTCTAGTAAATTTTTCCTTGTTCAACCCCAAAATAATATAAAGAAGCATAGGCCCGCAAAACGGATTTCACACAAGTAACTGAAATACACTTGTGTTGAACAGTTCTCTGTCAATTGGCCCCTCTGTTCAATGACTCGCAAAGAAAACCCAGCTGCCCATCAGAAAAGTAGACCCGCACACCCCAGTCACAATCTGTAGACCCGCATGGAGTCGCCCCAAGGAACGTTGCATCAACCCTAACCACACCCCAAGAGGGCTCAATCCAGTAAGGGTTTAACGTCATGGGAACTCATTGCATTTTGGCCTCAACAATGGTTGTCCTTGGGTCTGAGAATTTGCGTTCCTGTGAGGGCTTCAAACACGTGCTGGACCGCTACACGTTCACCGGTTTGACACGACAGCCTCAACGCTTGCCTTTGTCCTCTGGTTCACACCAACCCCCCCCAATAAAACTGTACACCCCAAATTTGTTTAACCCAAGAACAGCATTCCTTTGGTTTTATATGTCACTATTAGAATCCTTACCCATAAGCCCAAATACCAGACACATGTACATGAGACAGTACAACTGGGTGTTCAAGTGTTGATACCCTCCCATATTTGGCGTAGTTTTAACAAAAGTATAAAAATACCAGAGTAAACAAAAATCAAGTTTGTCAAACTTTCCAATCTCATCCACTTTCATAGGGTTTGAATTGCTTAAAGGCACTGGACACGTTTGTTTGGTAATTACTCAAAATATATATTAGCATAAAAACTTACTTGGTAACGAGAGCTGTTGATAGTATAACACATTGTGAGAAACGACTCCCTCTGAAGTAACGTAGTTTTTGAGAAAGAGGTAATTTCTCACTAAAATATTAAAAGACTTCTGGCCAGAAGCCTTTTATTCCTATCTGAAAGCACATACATTTGTGCAACAAGGGTGTTTTTCCTTTCATTATTTTCTTGCAACTTCGATGACCAATTGAGCCCAAATTTTTACAGGTATGTCATTTTATGCATATGTTGGGATACACCAAGTGAGAATACTGGTCTTTGACAATTACCAAACGTGTCCAGTGCCTTTAAACTATTGACCACTGTATATTAATCGCAACATTTAAATGTGGAAAATGCCAAATAACACAGCTAAGTTACAGAGCCTATGTTAACCCTTCGAGCGCCTCCGACATTCTGAAACGTCATACTGAATATCCATACACAGGCTGCCGATGTTCCCTTACATTCTTTTACTCGACCCCCCAAAATAAAAAATTGCCCCGTGGAAAAACGAATTGCCAAAACGCTACCGACACTGTAAGGACCCTTGGAGCGCCGCCAACGTTCTGAAACGTTATACTGAATCTCAATCCACAGGCCGCCGACATTCCTATACACTACTACTCGACCAAAAAAAGTTTAAACAAAACTTTGTTGACTTTTTTGTTCTCTTCCAGCTTTAGGTTTTGTCACTCAGTCATTTCTTGCAACACTTTCCAATTTTCAATCTTAACCCTTACAGTGCCGGCCTCGCTTTGGTAATTCTGTATCCACAGGCCGGCCATTTTTTAAAGAGTGTGTACAACATTGCCAATATTGTCAAAGACCAGTATCCACACTTCATGTGACCCAACATATACATGAAATAACAAACCTGTCAAAGTTTCAGCTACATCGGTCTTCGGAGTCATGAGAAAACAGTGAAAAACTGCATTATTCGTATCAATGTTTTCAAACATCGGATTTTATCACCAATGATAAAGACTAATTGTTATACTCATTTCCTAAAAACTCTAGCATTTCAAGTAAAACTATTTCTAGGGAAGTTTTCCACCATGACCGTCTTTATACCATAAGTTACATGCAAATCAGTGAACAATTATATTATCAATCGTGCCACTAAATCTAAACAATCTAAACAAAACCTGCTCTTCAAGAAGAAAGCGTCAACAATGAACTCCCTAGAGACGCAAAACCCTCCTTTTTGCAAAATCACTGCGCAGCATATATAGTCTGGTTTTGGCACAATGGCATCACCCTGTACGTTGTGCTGATGTGCGCTTTATGCATTGAATCTATAAAAGAAGTCAATACCAAACAACTTGCTCTAAACACAACTTCCATACCAAATGGGTGCAGACTCTTGAGAGACCCCTCGTTAAAAATCGCTCTCTTCGGAATCCACCATTTCTGCCATTTTAGCGGGCAGTTTAAGTGAGCTGCGCGTTGTGCAAGGGGTCAATTCGCTGCATCAGATACGTGAGCCGAGTTGTTATCATAATGGTTCCCTTCTACATGTATAACACATTTCAGAATTGTTTTTACTATTCAAGATCATACTTATTAGAACACTGAACTAGGAAATAAAATAATATAAATCAACAGATGAAAAAAAAAAAAAGTACCCAGTTGGTCAAGATTGACAATTTCGTTCCTGATTAAACTACAAAGTTGTTTTTTTAAACCAGAAAAAGCCAAAGAAAACTACTGATGTTGGAAACCTTTGATCAACATGGTTCATTTTTGGCATTACTTTGTTCTTCAGTTTATAGATTGTATTATGCAGTCAATTCATGTATAAAAATAGAAATTTGGGTGGGTGGATGGGTAAATTGACTTTTCTGAATGGCCCCTAAGTATGACAGTTTTGGACAGATTTCATGCAAGTGGCAGCCCACAGAAAAACTTCACCCCCTTGGAAAAACAAAAATTTGAAGTGATACGCAGAGCTCAAGAAGCTGATGTTTTCAGCACAAAGTATGGATGTGCTATCAGGCAGGGTAGTAGGTCTGCTATCAGGCAGGGTAGTAGGTCATCTATCAGGCAGGGTAGTAGGTCTGCTATCAAGCAGGGTAGTAGGTCTGCTATCAGGCAGGGTAGTAGGTCTGCTATCAGGCAGGGTAGTAGGTCTGCTATCAGGCAGGGTAGTAGGTCTGCTATCAGGCAGGGTAGTAGGTCTGCTATCAGGCAGGGTAGTAGGTCTGCTATCAGGCAGGGTAGTAGGTCTGCTATCAGGCAGGGTAGTAGGTCTGCTATCAGGCGGGGTAGTAGGTTTGTTACCAGGCAGGGTAGTAGGTCTGCTATCAAGCGGGGTAGTAGGTTTGTTACCAGGCAGGGTAGTAGGTCTGCTATCAGGCAGGGTAGTGGGTCTGCTATCAGGCAGGGTAGTGGGTCTGCTATCAGGCTGGGTAGTAGGTCTGCTATCAGGCAGGGTTATATCCATTCAGGATCCTCAGCAGACCTCTCAATGCACACCCTTAGGAAAAATGAAAAGTAAACACTTAGATTATCACACAAATATAATACAACAAAAAGTTGACAAGTAGGCCTAGGCCAAGGACACCAACTTTCTGGATGACAAGGTCATAAAGACGGATGATGGATTAACCACAGATCTCTTTGTTAAGCCCACAGATAAACATCAATACCTCCACTCAACCAGCTGTCACCCCAGACACTGCAAAACCAGCATAGCCTACAGTCAGGCCCTCAGACTCCGTCGAATCTGTTCTAATGATTCTGATTTTTTCCACCACTCACAGGAACTTAAGAAACACCTTGTTTCCAGGGGTCATAGCTCCCTAGCAGTCCATCGAGCAATCCAGAAAGTCAAGGCTCGTTCTAGGGAGTCTGTACTCTCCAAAGGACCCAGGCAACAACAGAGTTCCAAAGGGAAAGTTCCTTTTGTTGTTACTTTCCACCCCTCACTTCCTCCCATTCGTAAAATAACCAGTTCTAACCATCATATTCTTCACACATCAGATCGGCTTCAACGTGCTGTACAGGAAGAACCCATAGTTGCCTACCGACACCCACCCAGTCTCAGGGATCTCATCGTCCGGGCAGAAGTTCCCCCCATTAATGATGATGTTAATCCCCCTTTGCCACAGGGTACTTTTAGGTGTTCCAACACATCCAAATGCATCGTTTGTAGACAACACATCAGGGAATCAGACTCCTTTACCAGCCATACTGGTGGTACCACCCACAAGACAAGGGGTCATTTCACCTGCACCACCACTAATCTAATCTATCTAATATCTTGCAGAGTCTGTGGTGTTCAATATATAGGTGAAACAAGAACTACACTCAAGAGGCGTTTCTATGGCCACAGATCCACAGTCAACACCCAAAAGCTGGATACACCTGTAGGACACCACTTCAACCTTCCTAACCACTCCATTTCTGACATGAATTTACAGGGCATTGAGGCACTAGGTAACTGCAGAGAGACTGTCCGTCTGAGTAGGGAAAAACTTTGGATAAGGCGCATAAAGACCACTCAGCCCCATGGTTTGAATATCCAAGAAGGAAATGACTAATAACCTTTTGTTTTTGCCTTCTCCTTTTCCCACACAGTTATCCACTTTATTAGTCTGCCCTTCATTGTATTAACTAATTATTTACCTCTCTTCTAACCTTCCATTTTGTCCTTTGTGTTCCCAACTTCTTGTGGTCAAGCTATCCCCTTCCCTTCATAACCCCCCCCCTTTGTCTTCATAATCCCTGCTTACCCCCTGCCTTCTCTGAATGCTTTCTGCCTTTCTCCCTCCACTCTCTCTATTCATGTATTTCCACTTGACTACTCTTGCAACTCTTGTCTGCTTGTATGTGTGTGTTGTGTTGTCATTTAGCCTTCGAGAAAGACTCTGCTAGGGTCGAAACGTCAGGCCACTAACTTATTTTTTGCAATCATAAACTACAATACAAATGCACATGGCGAATTAGTGCAGAGAGCGAATGGTGGTTAGACTATGCACCCAAGCAAGGTGGTCAAATCATTCACCGTTCTCTCAAAGTTGGCGTACACATTTCTTTACGACAGCCGAGACCCACTCAGACAGAAGGAGTGGGGGGGGGGGGTCAATTTTCTGTGGGAACTCTCAAAAGAAGTTTGACAAATTTGAGCTGCTCGTCTGTAGCTAAGAAAAATATGAAACAGACCACCTCATGAAAACGATTAAACAGCCAAGGAGAAACACATACTTCATGAGGCTTATTAAGGAATAGGGAAACGACATAAAATCGTCAATAACTCACCAACATTAGTAAGAATTGATCTCATTCAGTGGAGTTTGTCTTGCTCTCTCCGTTTCAGCTCAGGTTGGTTTTATCTCAAAGACACACATCCACACAAAACAAGACAGAATAAAAAACAAAATGAAAACACAAATGAGACATCAATAATGGACTTAGGAAAGATTTGTTTAATGTTTGTTAAATGACAGTTGCCACATCAGTTGATAAAGGTGGATTCTGAATTCTGTTGAATGCGCCATGTTTGAGGTACAAAGGGGACGTTGTAATGGAAATCTAAATGTTATCATCAGCATCGATGGCAAACATTTGTCACTCAGAGAGAGTTGTCTGATATGTGACTTCATGTGCAATCCACCTGTTACAGTGTGCAGTGTTTATGTATTTTTAATGAGCATGTGCATATTTCTGAGATCAATGGATTTACCTGATAATCTCCTGTCATCTAACATCCTCAAAAGTCTTGTTTTATTATTACTTCTTTCATTATCAATGAAACACTTTACAAGTAGTAAGCCTACATGTGATTCACTTATGAAATGATGAGAGAGAAAGTTTGAATAGAATGAAGTCTATAAACAGAATTCCCATCCAACAGTACATGTAGTGTGGGCTGGGTCTACGAATGAATACTTACCTGTAGAGCGACTACTCCATTTGCATTGTTGGGCTGGGTTGGGTTGCGCCAGCCCAACTTTATCAACACGATATTTATATATTCTAATGGAGTAGAATTATACAAATCCATCAATTCATTACCATAGATGCGTTCAAAAGGCAGACAGCCGACATTGTAAGAAAGATAATTACATGCATTGGCACCAGGTTTGAAAACTTCAGCATTGATCTAGTTCTTAATGCATCAGAAATACCCGACCCCTTTAACTTTCCGGCTGATCCTGATGCATTTTACTATTTTGGCGTAGAGGAAATCCAAAAATTATGTGAGCATTTTCAAGTGCTTCTGCTTGGAGAGGGAATAGTGGAGAAGGAATAGATGAAAGTTAAGGAAGATATCACAAGGTACCACAAGCAGGACAGGGTGTTCCCCTCTGTGGCAGAAAATGCTGAATGAGAAGGAGGGAAAGTACTTCCTGCATATGGTTCTTACTATACTTGTTCTTCCTGTGTCCACATCACAAGTTGAATGCCAGTTCTCTTTCATAAAATGCTTCCAGGGAGATTGGGGCCTCAGCCTCCAGACGGGGACAATTGAAGATCTCCTTTGGATTTCCACAGGCGGTCCTGTACCTGCCGATTTTAACAGCATACCTGCTGTGAAAAGATGGTGGAAGAGCGGGATCCAGACAAAGAGGCCTTCTATAAAGCCTAACGGTCCACTAGCACGAGCTACTATCCACACAGAACCAGATGTCTCACTGTGATCTTTTTGCATAGGGAACAATAATTACCTCCTACATTGTTATTAGTACTTTAAAGAATACATGTCCAGTCATGATAAGGGCAAGTGCTTGGAAAACAATGAAATGATACGCGAAGTTGAAACTTGCCGCAGTGGAACATTGTCTGCCCTTTCATTGTATGTTGCAAGCCAATGTCAGACGTGTGTTGGATTTGCCAGCGCAATAACAGTCTCCTTTATAAGCCGGCAAACATATCAGACGCAGAGAAATCCGACCGTTGCCACGCTCAACAAGACCATCTAGCTAAGGAATAAAAGGAGCGCGATCTCTATAGGCAAACAGTAAAACTGAACTGGTTGCAAACTGTCACATAAAATGAAATAAAAACATTTTAATCATACTTTATAAAACAAAATGCAGGGATGCCTTGTGTGAATGTGACCGCACTGCAGCATACTGTTTCAGTGCCGTCAGAGGTTCCTATTTTGCACCCTATCAGGATTATCCTCAGGAAAGTTGCCGGGATCCTGTACCGCCACAACGAGTCAGTGTCTGTATCCAAGGGGAGCAGTGCGGTGATTAGTTTCATCCACCATTTTTTTCAGCAGCTATGGACTCAGGGAGACCAAGGTACATGTACACCTCCACTGTGATAACTGCAGCAGTCAAAACAAAACCGTATGATGCTGTGGTATATCCTGTGGAGGTGTATGCATGGGCTCTATACATCCGTCGAGCTTCACTTTTGGTAGTCGGTCACACTAAGTTATACTTATAGGAAGACGCCTGTATCAAGCTTGGAGGAAATGGTTGGTGTGGTGAGAGATAGCACTCCATCAGGAATCAACATCTCCCAGACGACGCTGGAAGCATCAGTGTCCAACAATACGACTGGCAGGAGTTCCTGAGTCCTTTCTTCAAACCCCTCATCGAAATTAAGAGTCAGCAACATTTCCGGTAAGTTGTTTTAAAAAGTACTTTCACCAAAGTAGACATCACGTGTGCCCCAGACTCGATTCAGGCAACGATGGCAGAAGATACCTGAAATATGAGTGAAGGATCTCCTCCATTGTCACCAATTTGCCCGTTCAAACTTTAAAATGTCAAAAAGGGGTCATCCTTTATTTGTGTAGTGAGTCCATTCCATGTCAACTTGACAGATCTTGCTTCGTTGTTGCCGGCCTGCTGGCTGACAGAAGCTGTAATTTTGGCATTCTTGGAAAAATGTAATTTGCATCAAACGAATGAGAGTGCAATTAAGTTCCTTGTTGCAGACTCTAGGTGTTGTGTACTCTTGCAAGACTTTGAATGACCCTGAAGAATCCCATCAGTTGTTGAAGTCTGCTGGTAGGCATCCACCTGTTGAATTACCAGAGCCCCAATTCCCGCCGGGGCTGGATGCACAACGTCAATGGTACCTCTACGCAAAAATCAGAGAGTTTTGTAGCACCATGACAAGAGATGTAGCATGCCCTCTGCCAGCGAAATGACACGGGGCATGGAGGGGGAGGGGGAGGGGGAGGGGGGGTTAGGGTTGTTCACTTGTTCACTTGTTTTGTTCATGATACAATGGCAATGTACAAAGGAATTAACATTTTTCTATTTAAACAACCAAAACCCAAACTGATTTTCAAATTTCATTTACATAAAAGGGGAAAAACGTTGAAAAGAAGAATTAAACAATGATTTGGTCAAAGACAACAAAATTAAGCAAAGAAAAAAATATTGATAGCAGGCAGTCCGTCATGGTGTCCATCATGCGTTTGTGGACAAGGATGCAACTATGAATGTATTGCTTGAAGTAAGCAAAGCTTTGTTCTATAGTAAGACTTAATACAATTTACATAAGGCGTAAGTACGGGTTAATAAGACAGACGCACGAGACAGTAAGGCGTTCATACGATTTACATAAGACGTACGTACGGGTTAGTAAGGCGTACGTACAGGTTAATAAGGTGTAAAAACTGGTCAGTAAGGCATACGTACGCGATAGTAAGGTGTTTATACTATTTACATAAGGCATACGTACGCGTTAGTAAGGCATACGTACGCGTTAGTAAGGCGTACGTACGGGTTTGGAAAATTTAAAATAAAATTCACCATGTCCCTTTCACAGCTTCGTTGAAAACAACCATGTCCAACAGTTTTTGTTTTTTACATCAACCTCATTTGGGGGGAGTTGGGGGAGGGAGGCGGAGAAAGTGTTATGAGTAGTAGAGGGGAGCTGGTCGTCACTACCCAAACCTCTTCTGTTTTGTATACGCAGCTAGCTGATGGGTCATGTCAGGTTGGACAATTAGCCTTTTTGAGATATGGTGGACATTAACAAATGTTACTAGTAGTATATTAATGTAAGTGTACGTTTTAGTTACATTTTTTGTTTGTTTAATATTTCTCAAAACAAAACATTGACTCTCAAGAATTTAGAGATGATTTTTGAAGGTTTTTTCAATACAGGTACAGGAAAAAAATCAAGGTGGCTCAAGAGAAGGACAAGAAGTCGTTTGCTAAGAGGAAGGGCAAGAATGTAAAGGTGTTTCAGCTGAAAGAGGACATGCTTGTGCTGAAACACAACTACACAAAAATTGGACGCAAGGGCAGCAAGTTGGATTGGACCATTCAGGTTGGACTCCTAGATAATGTTTTCTTGTTTAATTCATTCTTAGAAACTCTTCACTCTTTGTAACTTTTATGGGAGTATTACTCACGTGAAAGGCAGCTAAAGAGGCCAAACAAATGGCAGCTCAGGTCAAGTTGACCAATGAAATTGCAGTACAGGGTGGTGTGTGGTGCACTGAGGACTTAATCAATAACAAATGTGACCATCTGTTTGAGGTATCCACAGACGAAGAAGCTCGCCGGGCCATCTACACACAACTTATCGTTCCATCAAAAGGTACTAAAATCCAAAGTTGACAAAAAAGAGTACTTCCAATTTTCTACATCTACCGAAGGCAAAACCACCAAGTTCACAAAAGAACAAATGAAACAACATCTCATCAGAGTTGTACAGGCCAACAACTTGTCATCAGAGCCAGATGACATAACGCAGCCTCCAACACCACCACGACCTGTGACTTACACAGAGCCTCATGTACAACAAAAGAAATATGATGAGGTCAAGAAAAAATTGTTCTCCAAACTGGCAGGAGAGAGAACACCAAGACAAGATAGGTCATTGACATCAACTGGAGGTATTACATGGTAGGTGAATACATCAGGTGTAACCAATGCAGGTTGCCCCAGTGCCCATGGAGCTCACATTTGCTCAACCAATTAGACCGCTCACCGCGGTCAATTTCCAGCCATTTTGACATCTCGACTTGCCCTAGACAAAAAGTGTGTCACCATCATGAAACCCAGGACGGCAGGAAACAGTTCAAGCTACCTGAGGCAGGCTTTGGAGGAAATTCACAGTAAGGAGTGGGGAAGACGTGCCCTTCAATATTTGTCCGATTGTGAACTTCACAAAAGAGGAAGCAGGCTTATGACTACTGTCACTGTCTATCAACCACCTCCAGCTTATCGTCCAGTTCCTCTTGCACAGTGGTTTGAGACGATTCATGGCAATGAGATCGTCCAGCATGTGCAGGAGATGCAAGGGGTCATCACCTCCACCTATGGGAGAATTCTGAAATTGGACTCCACCAAGAGGATAACCAAGAAGCTGGCCGGAGGCATTGATGGCACTGCTGCCTGGATGTCTAATGTAGGCAATGAGTACGGCGAAATTTTAAACAGCAGGAAAGGGGGACTGGTTTGAAAGAGATGTGCCAAGGTATTGTCAAACAAAATAAGGATGCCGGTGAGCCAGAGCCTAATGTCATTTACGTGGATAGAGATTGCTGCAATGTATCTGGAGAGTCCCCTGTCCGTGTGCTGTTCCATCCCTGCGAGGTGAAGCTGGATATTTTTCATTTTATGAGGCGATTTACTTCAGCCCTCACAACAGAGCACCATCCTCTAACTGTAGAGTGAAAAAAATGTCTATTTTGTCATGTCACAGGAGGCTTGGTACACACCGGGACAAAAACCGGCACTGTGCCACAGGCTATCTAGAAGAAAGGCTCCGCAATGTAAGAAAGAGGGGCAAGGATCGTGGAGCTGTTGTGGCTAGTCCTTCGACTACCACTCGTCAACCCAAGATGGGAAGCACCCTACATGTAAATCTGACCGGTAAACATTTTCAAGCCTATTTCAGTGTTTACTCTGTTTGAAAACAGACATGGCTTGAAGCCATTTCCCTCAGTGCTCTTGTGAATTTGTTTATTTTGGAAAAGCCATGAAGGATACTTTCAAGCATTAACGTGGTGTAAAACAACATGGTTCAGTGCATGCATGACATGTCCTGGATGCTGGGTTTGGGGGGGGGGGATGTGAATAAAAAACATGATTTGACATGTTTTGAGTTGAAACTGAATCCTTTAATTTTGTTTTCTCTCACAGAGCTAAACATTCGATCAGATAAGTTGTGAAGCACCCTTAAAATTGTGAGTCCTTTTGCTACTTCAAATAAACTAAATTTCACAAATGACAATGTATTATACCTTTATGTGATTCTTAAGAAGGAAGAAGGTTACTGGCAGGTGTTGCTGCAATGGCGCTTCAGTAAATTCTTTGTTCAACTTTATTACTTGGACCTTTTTTGATTTATTGATACTGAATATGCAAACCCTTTGTTTACCTCTAAATATTTTTTCAGCTGAGTGCTCATCTTCCCGAGTGGTGTAAGACGGGTGAAGGGGAAGAGTAGTCGTTCCAGCATCCCGTCGGTCCAGCGGTCTCCGGTCGCTTGGCTGAGGTGGGGTTGAATGGACGTGTCGCTAGGCACAAGCCACGCCTCACTGATGCTCACAAAGGCAGGCCATTGGACTGGGCTCGACAATATCTTGACTGGACGGCCAATGACGGGAGGCGTGTGCTCTGGAGTGACGAGTCGAGATTCCAGCTTTTCCAGAGTGATGGTCGGGTGTTTGTGCGTCGTGCGGTGGGAGAGGATTTCAACGAGAACTGTGTTGTTCCGTCATTGAAACACGGGGGCTCTGGCATCATGGTTTGGGGCTGTATGGGCTCTGCTGGCGTCGGTGAGCTGGTACTGAATATCAACGAAGTTGTTTATATTGGTATTCTTTGTGACCACATGCTGCCATCTGCCCATCATTTGATCGGCCATGAATTCATGTTCCAGCATGATAATGCCCCTCTGCATACTGCTGGAATTACCCGTGAATTCATGGACGATCCAACCCCAGATTTTATAAAAGATATGGGGGGTAGTTGGCAGATTGAGGTGATGGTTTGGCCGGCCCAGAGTCCCGATCTGAATCCGATTGAGAATCTGTGGAACGAAATGGAAATGCGCCTTCAACGCGAAGCGCGACCTAGAAACAAGGCCGAATTGTACCAGATTCTCAAGCGGATTTGGGAGACAATGGACCTCCAGACCATCACCAATCTCTTGGCTTCAATGCCAAGAAGGTGCCAAGCGGTAATTGATGCTGGCGGAGCTTTTACACGCAACTAAATCATAACCATCCTCCGTGTTTTGCTGCGGAACAGGGCGCCGCCATCTTGGATTTCGGCATAATTATATGATAATGAGGACGGCCGCCCGTTAACTTTGTGCACACGGAAAAACATGACGTCTGTTTTGCCCCTTTTAATGACATTGGAACATTAATTTACAGGATTTAACATGAATTAATGTAATTATAGAGTTCAAAGAACAAACAGGTACAGTTTTTATTCACATTTCTACAATAGTTCTAAAGAAGTTAAAGAAAGTGTATTGCTTGTACAGGTGCGCGATAACTTTTGCATGGTAGTGTACATGCATGCTGTTTGCAACGTGTACACACACGCCCTTGACCTCTGCCCCTCGATCGTTTCGCAGTCAATTCAAATTCTAATTCAACTATTGTGCAAGTATAATGTATAATAATGGACCAGGGCTCTGTTCAGCAATTATTTGATCTTCAGTCGAAGTCAAAGGTCGGTGGTGTGCCTGAAAAGCAAAGGGCAAAGTCCAAAGCATGGTGTTTGATCTTCTGGATTCAAGACAAACAAGTGAGCATCGAGGGTCTGGCCAGTGTTGGAGAAGATTTCAGAAAGGAAGGCGAAATTTCTGATATTAGATTCAGAGACGGGAAGAAATATCCCGGTAAAATCCTTCCAATAAGCGGTAAGTATCCATGGGGCATTGGTTAGGCCTACTCTTTGCTGTCTGAAATATCCCGGTAAAATCCTTCCAATAAGCGGTAAGTATCCATGGGGCATTGGTTAGGCCTACTCTTTGCTGTCTGAAATATCCCGGTAAAATCCTTCGAATAAGCGGTAAGTATCCATGGGGCATTGGTTAGGCCTACTCTTTGCTGTCTGAAATATCCCGGTAAAATCCTTCGAATAAGCGGTAAGTATCCATGGGGCATTGGTTAGGCCTACTCTTTGCTGTCTGAAATATCCCGGTAAAATCCTTCCAATAAGCGGTAAGTATCCATGGGGCATTGGTTAGGCCTACTCTTTGCTGTCTGAAATATCCCGGTAAAATCCTTCCAATAAGCGGTAAGTATCCATGGGGCATTGGTTAGGCCTACTCTTTGCTGTCTGAAATATCCCGGTAAAATCCTTCCAATAAGCGGTAAGTATCCATGGGGCATTGGTTAGGCCTACTCTTTGCTGTCTGAAATATCCCGGTAAAATCCTTCCAATAAGCGGTAAGTATCCATGGGGCATTGGTTAGGCCTACTCTTTGCTGTCTGAAATATCCCGGTAAAATCCTTCCAATAAGCGGTAAGTATCCATGGGGCATTGGTTAGGCCTACTCTTTGCTGTCTGAAATATCCCGGTAAAATCCTTCCAATAAGCGGTAAGTATCCATGGGGCATTGGTTAGGCCTACTCTTTGCTGTCTGAAATATCCCGGTAAAATCCTTCCAATAAGCAGTAAGTATCCATGGGGCATTGGTTAGGCCTACTCTTTGCTGTCTGAAATATCCCGGTAAAATCCTTCCAATAAGCGGTAAGTATCCATGGGGCATTGGTTAGGCCTACTCTTTGCTGTCTGAAATATCCCGGTAAAATCCTTCCAATAAGCGGTAAGTATCCATGGGGCATTGGTTAGGCCTACTCTTTGCTGTCTGAAATATCCCGATAAAATCCTTCCAATAAGCGGTAAGTATCCATGGGGCATTGGTTAGGCCTACTCTTTGCTGTGTGATATTTTGTAAGCCTTATTTTTGCCAGAACATCAAAATTGGTAGTAAATAACTTCTGTGGTTTTCAGAGTTTCTGGGCGACTTTTCCTTTGATGACTTGTATTATTCAGTGACGTGATTTTTTTAAATGACATGTTATTTATTGAAATGTAGGGGCTGTTTTGGTCACCAGCAGAAGTATAGAAAAATCAAACTTTTTTTATTTTGTAGCCCTAGCGTTTCCTGGCAAGTTATTCCAACAATCAAACCAGAGTGAAGTTAATTTATATTTCAGAAAAGTGCTTTCTTTCACAGTTCGTTGTTTATGTATTCAATTCATTTGTGTTTTATTTTTGTGTCATTAATTTTTAGAGGACAAGAAGAAGCTCTTGGAAGAGCAAGCCAGTGTTCTTAAGTCCTTCGAGGAACATTCTTCAAGTGATGGACAAGATGGGGAAGCAGGTACAACCAGCAAAAGAGTCTCGAAGAAGACATCACATCAAAGCTGGCAGATTTCACCAGTCAACTGCAGCAGGATCAGGAGGAGCCAAAGAAAAAGACAGCCAAACCCAACAAAGCAAAGCCCCCAAAGAAGGCGGAAAGGCGGGAAACAAAACTAAAGGAAGTGGATCAAAAGGCAAAGGCTCAGCAAGCATTATTTAAGGAAATGCTCACCTGTAAGGTATGTCCAAGACATAATACTTACAATTAATTAGTCAATGAGCTCATAACATATACGTGTACATGTACAAGGGTCTGTTCTTTTTTCAGACGCAACCCTGCAAGTTTTTACTCCTTTACTTTATATTGATCATGTTGGTTATCGAAAAACAACTTTGCTCTCATATATGAGAAGATGCCCGCAAGTCTTGTCATATGAGAGCAAAGTTTTTAAGACAAGGAAGTCAAAGATCTATGTTCAAAGTGCTTTGGAGCAAATCCCCTGCCACCCCCCCCCCCCCGAAAAAAATATATAAAATAAAACAAATTGAACAAAACTGTTCATTAAACTTAAAAAGAAACGTGCATTTGATAAATTTGTTTGTGATATTTAGGTTGTCTGTGAGACTAAATGACATTTAGAAAGAGTTGTTATGATTTCCCTGGTACTGGCATACTTCCATTTACAAATCTACTTGTAGTTCCCCTCCTAAGCAGTATTCCCCTATTCCAGACTGTACCCCGCTACAAGGAACACATCCCTGGCTTGCTTCTAAAGCCCAAGATTGATTACATATTTGTAATTCCAATCTATGAGTTTACCTTTGAGTTACAATTTTCCAATGAGCCTCCACGTACATGACTATAAAGAGATTTTTCCAGCTTGTTATAACTGTGCCTTTACAAAAAGTACTTTCCCCAATTTCAAATCTGATGTTTAAATATCAAATTGTTACACACCTTTTTAAAATCCTAAATGGTGTGTGAAACCCTTCATACCCTTTGTATGATGGTGACAATGAAGACAACTTTGAACAGCTGTTAACTGTTTTTTTAGGTGGACAAATAAAGTAACCGGTGCATTGAAGTAAAGTTAAAGTCACCTGGAAATATAATTTTTTATTTTTTTTAATATAAGAGTATATGTATATTAACAATAAAACAATTTTTTGAGTAATTGTTTGTCAGTATTTATATGTTAAACAAATAGATAAAGTTGTTTGGGGGCGACTCCGCCCATCCCTTTTTGTGACGTCAATCAAGGAAGACTTCACCTCGATTGAACATCGACCCCACTCGAACTGCCTGCATTTACGTTGTATATACACGTGCAAGTAGTGAGATTGTACGTTTCGTTTGGTTATCCAAAAGGGGGTTTTTTCTTGCATTTTTCCAGCGAAAATTGCTGCTGGATGCAGCAAAACGACTAAAGATGGGGTCAGCCAGCATTTTTTTCCTGCAGATCCCAAATATAGGCAGTTACGGGCATCGAAAGTTAGGCTAACGAGGGCAAAGTGGTCCGGTCTGACGTCGTTTTCAGCGCTATGCAGCGAACACTTGGATAGCCCGGGGATTTTTTCGTTGGTAGTAGTGTGCAAGGGAAGTTGCAGTGAAGCTTAGGTTACCAGCGAAATGTTTCTGGTGGAAAAACATAGATGTACTACATACCGTAACTCCTACCATACAAGTACCAGGAGAGCAGCTACCAGCAGAGTACTTGTGTATTATACTCTCCTTGTCTGGGTTACTAAACTTCAAACAAAACAGTTCATATTTGGAACATAATCTGATGATTCTTTTTAATTGCTTTAAGATGACTACATTTCTTCTCAATTTTCCCCAAAATCAGTCTGTGTCTGTGCACTCAAGAGGAATTCAGGCACAAACATACTATGTACCTTAACTCCTTCTGCCATGCAAGTCCAATTTAGCATAGATTAGAAGTAAAATGTTCCAAACAGCTCAATGTGGTCAATGTGCATTTTCATCCAGAAAATTAAAGTGTCTGCAATATTTATGTCTCTCCTTGCTCGCTCGTTCAATCTCTAGGTGGATGCGTCCACGTTTAGAGGATGAATATATTTCCACTCCGGTCTGAAGACTCTGTGTATATCTTGTGCACTCAGAGGAATTCAGGTACATGTACAATACACCATAACTCCTTCTGTCATGCAAGTCCCATTCAGACTGGAAGTAAATTGTTCCAAACAGCTTGATGTGTTCAATGTGCATTTTAGGTGTCCAGGAAGGTGGCTGCATTATTTATCTCTTTCCTTGCTATTCAATCTCCAGATTGATACTTTCGTGCTTCACAGATGAATATGTTTCTTCTCAAGTTTCCAACTTGGTGTCTCTGTGATTCAGAGGAATTCAGGTTCACGTATAATGCACCATAACTCCTTCTACTGCACAAGTCCTCATTTAGCCTTTCAGTGATATGTTCCAAACAGTAGAAGTACCAAAGTTACTAAACTTGTTCAAGTCAGTTACTGCAGTGGCTGATACAAGTTGATGACTACTAATGAATGCAAATGAAGCTGCCTGCCTGATACAATCTTATCACAACAGCCAGGTGCATCCATGAGGAATCCTTGCTCTGTGGAGAACTGTACTGCTCTGGTCAAGATGATAACTGAAGCACGTCTTGTTTGAAATCTTGAAGTGCGTACTTTCAGCCTCATTTTGATTATTGTCAATGTCGTGGATACAGAGAATGATGCAAAGTTAGTATTTGTGCTTGTTGTCTTGTAAATAAGTTCAATCCCTCACACAATCCAAAGACAGGTGGCAGGTTGTGAGCTGCACAGTAAATATCCCACTGTGATCAAGAAGACGGTTTCGGCTGTTAGCTCTCTGCATTGTTGACGGTGTATGGATGTAGATTCTATAGCCCTTCCAATGTTTTAAAGGAGCTGCTTTTGTGACCTTCTTAGCTTTCAGGGAGTATTTCTGAACCAATCCTATCCACAGATAATGCATCTAGATAACCACATTGAATTTTCCTTGCACATTTTTCATAGAGCCCATTGGAAATTTTAGTTCTCAGTGAGAAGAGAAAACAAAATTCTCGAAGAGTCCATCATACATGTATATTGATCCACGGTATCCCCTGCTGTTTTTGGACTTAATCAGATCACTGCTTTTAATAGAGACTGAGAAGATGAACTTACAGGAACTTTCAACCTTGCACTTTTAGTTGCACTTTTAGTTTCAAGCTGGAAAGTCTAAATAAGTAAAATTATGAGATTCTTATCCAACTACACATGGTGAATTAAAGCAAAGGCCTTTAGGCTACATCATGTAAAAGCCTCTCAGGAATGTGAGCTTTAAGTGAATATTCCATCTGATCAATCTGCCTCTAAAATTAAAATCCACAGGTGAAATAATGACAATTCAACCTTTATCTAAAACTTTACTAAACTTTTCGAAATGAATTTGATTGAAAAAATACTTTTGCCATTGAGAACTGAAAAAAGATGTGCCATAGTCAGTTATGATTAAGATCCCACACACAAATGCAATCAATTGTTTTGTTTTGTTTTTCTGTATTTCAAAAAAAAGCTCATATCTTTTGAAAGCTATCCATGAAAACAATCAACAAAGGATCATGGGTAAGAATGCCTCAGCAAGTCCAGGGACATTTGACTAAGAAACACATTTATTAAAGTTAGTAGGGAACCCATCCCAGTACATTAAGCCAAATAATAATAACAAGTTTAGCATCCCCGCCAGCTTCCCTTTTTTTTAAAAACTCTCTTTTCATAGTGATATGTAAACTGATCATGAAATTTTAGTTTCAAGCTGGATAAAGCATAATTAAGTTAAATTGTGGAGATTCTTATCCAGTTACATGGTGAATTAAAGCAAAGGCCTTTAGGCTACATTATGTAACAGCCTCTCAGGAATGTGAGCTTTAAGTGAATATTCCATTTGATTAATCTGCCTCTAAATCAAAATCCACAGGTGAAATAAATACCATTTAACCTTCATCTAAAATTTTACTAAACTTTTTGCAATGAATTTTATTGAAAAAATACTTTTGCCATGGAGAACTGAAAAAAGATCTGCCATAGTCAGTTATTATAAAGATCCAATGAAGTGACTCTCTACACACAGGTATGCACCCTCTTGGGCTGTTCGATCATAATGTGTTCTTTTTGCAGGCATGAGAATAGGCGATGAGAAAAAAAATCAGGAAAAATCTAACACTAACAACGCATGTCCGAATTTTGGGCAATGTCCGATTTTGTCCATGTCCGGAATTTGGGCAAGTTGACTTGACTTGGGCGTAAGCGCCGCACTCAGTGAACCCCTTGGGCGTTATTAGGACCATAGATGGGACCGGGGATGAGTTAATAGGAGGAAAATACTTTTACAAAAGATGAAATCAGACGTATGTTGTCTAAAAAAACAAAATGATCTTCCGAAATAATCCACGAAAATATGAACGGAGCAGTCATGTTTTTGTAATAAAAGAAATTTTGATTTTGGTTTTTTTTCCTGTGTTAGTGAATAATTGGGTTAAACTGAGCCTCCAAATTGTTCTTGAAAGACGTGAAGTAGGGTTTCTGTCCAAGCCTGTGGCATATTGTATAACAGGTGATGCGGAGTCTGTAAGACCTACGAATTGTAAAATTCGGGAGGAAGCTTGCGTGTCTATGGGGGGGGGGTGACAAAACACCAAGATGAGTAGTCAGTATTGCCATAGTGATTTGCATTCTAACATCCACTTTGTTTAGCATGAGCATACCAGATTACCGTTTACGTAATTTACTGAATTAGAATCATGGACAATACACTACATTCCTTGAATGAGTTGATTCGCTGTAGGCAAATAATTTGACTGGCGTCAGCAATAAAACCTTTGATTCTCAACCGTATTTTTTTATAGCTATGTAGCCTATACTCTGTCCATATCATTCTGGGCATTCAATGTACTGTCTTCTATCATGTTTTATAATGCCATTTTTCAAGTAAGGGTTCCCTCTCGATACCGACGCAGCACTTCAGATGAAGTTGACTCGAAAGATGGCAGCGAAAAGACTCCCGTTGTGATACCAGGTGTGCCAGCCTTTCCAGCACGCAACCAAAGCCAAACAATTACGAGGCCCATCATCAGTAGTAGCCCAACCAACGCATTCAATGCAGAAGAGCCATCAACATAAACCAGCAGTAGTACCACTAGCAATAATACAGGTATAATGGGTTTTTTTATCAACTGTAATCCTTTGTTTTGAGCAGGGTGGAGGTGGGTTGCATAGCCTAAACAAAAATGGATCTTACAAAACAAGTCTGGCGCCCACCCATAAATCTTCATTCATTCATTCATTCATTCATTCATTCATTCACATTTATTTCAATGCTGCCATGCATTAAGTTACATTTGTGTATATCGTTAAAGTTACGATACATGATAATGAGTATATAATGACAAACCAGAGATAAAATAAAGACAATAACAATTTACACGGAAGTTGAATAAATAATCACAGACAGGACAACATTTAGGCATAGGGTGAAGCAAAAGCTTTTGTTCCCGTACCTACGGACAGACAAGAAACAAACAAACAAACAAATGTAGCATCTGCGCTTGTGGGATTTCACCCGTTTACTGGTTGCGACTCAGTTAGCGCCTTCAGAGGGAAAGGGAAAGTCACACCTTACAAGCTAATGATTAAGTATGACAAGTACAAAGAAACATTTCAAGAGCTTGGGGTTTCATTCACTCTATCAGAAAACCTAATTGCCAAACTGGAGCAATTTGTTTGCCATGTATATGGGCAGGAGAAGGCAGAAACCATCAACGAGGCCAGATATGATAAGTTTCGACTTGGTGTCCATGCTGGAGAATCCCTTCCACCAAACAGAGATTCTCTCATCAAACATATCATGCGTGCAAATTACCAAGCTGGTATATTTCGTCGTTGTTTACAACAGCTGCCAGAAATTCCAGCTCCTAGTGAATCAGGATGGAAAGTTAACTAGATTGAAGGAACACCTTCTCTGGAAGTGGACTGGTGTAGTCTTCCACCAGCCCCTGATGACATCCTGGAGCTAGTACACTGTAGATGCAAGAAGGGAAAATGTAAGCGTGCACTCAAAGATGGCGTGCAGTCGGTGGCTGACGTAACATGCTGCAGTGAGCTTGGTATGAAATGTACAGAACTCTGTAGATGCACTGGATGCGAAAATGGTGAAATTGTATCCGATGAACCAGTTGCTGAGCCAGAGGATCAAGGAGCTGGTTCTGATGAAGAAGAATATTGAGGTAAAGTTCCTTTTTTCGAGGTCATATATGAATATATCAATCTTCATTGTCTTTTAGGTCAAGTACACTGATACAAAGTCTTTTGAATAGCAGTGGTCGGTTCATTGACGGATCACATATATGTAAAGAATTCAAGGTACTGAGTAAAGTCTATTTGGTCATGGTTGTTAAGGGTCAGGTCGAAGGCCAGCTTAAATTTGAAAAATGTCATGGGCCATGACGCGGCAAGTGCAGAGTGTGAAATTGGGGCAAGGCAGACGGATATGCTTTGTTGGCCCAATTAAGTGCCTTATAAATGACTGCATTTTATCATGTGTCCAGAAGTATGGTGGACTATTAACGGAAGTATTGTGTTTCAGACATTGTTGGCATTTTTTAAACTGGAGTTTGACTCTCCGTGAAATACAACATAAGAATTTTGAATAATTAAGTACACTGTTGGACGATACAGATCATTTGTGGGAATTTGATAGTGAACATTCATAGAAGAAACGTTTCCTTTAATCTGGGCAAAGTTATGAATTTGATTGTATTTTGATGATTGGTAACTATTTTTTTTAGATATTGATGATTGGGACACTGGACGGCCGGATAGGACCCGATGCATATGACGGAACTTGATTTCCTTCTTCTTGGGTTCAAACGATGGGGATGGCAGAGTAGCGAGGGACTGGACAAGTCGCAGAATGACCACAAGGCAACCAACTGGTAATCCAGGGTACGACTGCCAGTCTAGCTGTCGTAAGACACACAGATATATCAGGTTGGAGGGTTTTAAAGGGATTTAGTTAAGCCCGCATGCCCGTTGTCTGTGGACGAATACTTTCGTAAACTATTAAGACGTGGTACCACTTTTCATGTATGAAGCTTAAATATTGCGAGTGCTTCTGCAGAATATCAATAACAACACTCGCAGATCAGTATAATATCGTCTATTCATTTGTTTTATTCAAAGATTGCATTTGTGATCCCGCCTCACTCCTTTATATCATAAATTCTCAGGATTCTTTAACATGCACAAAAATGTGCTGCATAATTTGCGAAGCTGGCCCCTCCTAGGGCTCAGCAAAAGCAGCTCTGATCTGTGCATACATGTAGCTGGGCTATTAATTTAAGTTCTATTTAATCAAGTTCAAATTTGGCTTGGTAATTATGATAAACCACTTCCGAGCAGAACTTGACGTATGGTGCAGAGCTAGCCTTGAGATGGTGCCACCACGCATATTGTACATATATATACCTGTAAATACTGTTACTTTAAATGTGTAGCTTCATAATAATTTCATCTGCACTGTTTCGTAATCATTGCAATTTCCCACTGCCCGTTCATAGAGAAACTGACGATAACATAACAGTGTGTAATGAAGCTATATGAAACTCAAATTATAATTTTTTATACTTTCTTAGGCCTGCTTGTTTGTATAGAAAAATGCTCTTTAATTTGGCACTTTAAAAAAATGCAGCCAATCACATCCACCTTTCAAATAATTGTTTCTGTTTGTTGAAGCTTACATGAGCACAGTCTGATTACATGAGAATCATAAAACTTCTGTTTCTTCAACTGTAGTTATCTTGCGGAATTTGGAACAATTAATTCACTGGTGGATAAAATGTTGTATTTTTTCTCATACAATTAACATTCAATCAGACTGTGTATCTATAGAGAAAAATGTAATGTGTCATTGTGTTTGAAAGATAATGCATATGTATAAAACCGTTAAACACTTTGCTTTATATCAAAAACATATTTCATTGCTCAATTATTGATGTCTGTCTGCCTTGGAAACTAAGCAAAAGTAACAGTACTCTTAAACACTGTTGTCATGTACGTAAGCAGTTTTATGTGGCGACACAAGGTGCACACTCTATCCAAGCTCATTGCCCTTCTCCCACAAGCTTACCAAAAACCGAACACAACAGCTGAGAGACTCATCAACACTGTCAACTTTCGTGACTGGATAATTCCCTGCTTGAACCTAGTTGCAGAACACAGCAGGCCACATGTGTTCAAGTTCACATTGGATGACAAAGGTAGGTGTCATTTTAACATTTTGCTACAAATTTTAAATGTAGAATGCCAGGGATGTCAAAAAAAATGATAACATCTGCAGTATTTGTTTATTGTAAAAAGGAATATGCTGCATGTCAATCACAAGAAAAAAGGGAGTAGTGGCATTTCATTTTAAAGTCATTGTCTCATTACAATTGTAAAAGCCTTGTATTATCTTATTTTGTTCATACGAACATAAACCTTCATTGGCTAAGTTTCTACAAGGCTTAAACATCAAACTTGAAGGAGCGAGGCAATTTACCTACATAAGGGGACCTGTAAAAGGGTTACTGGTATGTCAATTGCTCCTGGATTTGCAATGCACACCCATTTGAGACAATGACCTTGAAGGCAATATTGTTGACCCATAACAAAATAAACACATCATGAACTTAGATGATTTTCTCACTGGCCATGCAGGTAAAGCGGTTCTCCTTACAAAGAACTGGGGAACCACTGGTGAACGCTGGTCCCCATGTGTTGTTGCAGATTGAACAACCGATTGATTGAACAACCGAGTAAGGAGCCTGAGAATGAGCCGGAGGCTGTGAAGAAAGACAAACACACCCGTGCAGTGAGTCCGCAAGCGGGAATAGCCGGTTAGCGGGCTACAGCCAGTCTGTTTTTCCTTGGTTTACGCTGATTGGTTGGGAATTTACGCCGATTGGTCGAGGATGTTGCTAGGTAATGAAGTGCGGGGTTTAAAACCTCAACCATCGTCTGTGTACGCTTCACGACCGTTTCGCTCAGTCTGTGGTAAGTTTTTGTCCTCGGTGTGATTCTTCTTGGCGCGATAAGACATTTTCCGGATTGACATTTGCGGCAAAGGGTTGAAGTGCCATTCTTGCAAGAGAGATGAACAAGCGCACCGATAGGGTAAAGGAAACTATTGAGAAAAATGCTTCAAATGCACTGAAAATTTGTGGCATGATATGTACTGATCAAACACATGTTGATGAACTGCTCCAATCACTGGACAATAACAAACTAGAGCAGGGGATCATATCACAGATCAATTATACTGGAAGAAACTTGCAAGGGTGGGGTAAGGAAAGATTTGTTCTACATGACAAAGCAGGGCAAAAAACTAACTGTGAAAGAACTGGAAGCTAACTTGCGAACTATCATCAGCAACATTATGGGTAAGGAGGACGATCCAGACACCCCAAGCACTACACAAAGTCAAGTGATTTGAAGCAGGATCAAATCAGGAAACAATTGGGACTTGGTGCACACACTGCAGTCGATTGGGACATGTTTTGTCGAGAAACGTGCAAGGTTGTCATGATGAACGCAGAAAAGAAGCAGATAAATGTAGAAGGAGTCGGCAAAAGAGTGCAAATCGATGAAAGCAAGATAGGAAAATGTACATACCATAGAGGTCACAAAGTTGAGGGGCAGTGACCTCAAAATGCTAACAAAGGATCAAAAAAGAAAAAACTCACACTCACTCCGCCCAACTCTGACCCATCGCCCAATTCCGTTGTACTTGTTGACCAAGTTCAATATCAGATCAAAGTATGAATCCAAAAACTGTAAATTTTCAACCAATGTGTAATTTAAATCCTGATTCTTTCAATTGTCTCCAGAAACCAATCTCAGAATCAAATTTCATACACTGTAAACCCGTAATGTATTCTACACCAGTTCCATCCTTGCGTAAATTATCGCCAGACCGCGTTAACCGTCCACAAAAGGATAACTCAACACCAAACTCCCCCCAATAATACCCCCAATAATACTGCATTTGCCAACAACCCTACCATGACTCAAAAAGCATGATTGCGTGTAACAAGTGTGATTCCTGGTGTCATTACTCCTGTATAAACCTCGAACCTTATGGCTGTAATAAGGGGGGGGGGAGGTTATTGACATACAAATCTCCGGTCACACCCTTAAATCAAAATGAAAGCAACAAACACCTGCAGCTCTCACAATTACCAACTGATAAACAGAACTACTTTTCGAAAGTTATTAAATGGATGAATGCAAACTCTGTTTACTTGAACGAAAACAGTTATAAACCTGATTCAAAGCCATCCTCAATTTGCCGAACCCAGGTAAAATGACGGACATTGACGCACATATTTCTCAATGCTGTGACGGACCAGAGGCTGCAATGACGGTACCCTGCATCAAGAATGTGGTGGTAAATGACTCATCCATGACGCACCTTTCCCGGGGGTCGTAGAGTGCGTCATACAATTGACAGGTGCATTTAAGGTGTCAAAAATTACTCAAACTTTTCAATTAATTCAATAAGTAAAAATAAATGAAAAAATAATGTCTAAAATTTGTTATCAACTGCAATTATTGCTCTGTTGTGAAATTGTACTTGCATAAAGCATGCAGAAAGGGAACTGTACTCAATTAACCCCATAACACGATCCGACATTATCCCCCCTTGGCCTCGTTCAAAATGGCATTGAGATCCAAACACGTGTTGACGTAACTTTTCATTTTCAAGACAATTTCTACACAATCATATTGGTATCAAAACAAAAATAACATCATATAAATCTACCAGAATTGGACTTTCCAATAGTATAAATATACAAGCTAAAATCACATTTCACAGGAGGGAATTTACCTCAAAACTGGTAGCACGCCAAATGTTGGAGACGATAGCAGATCAAACCTAATAATAGTGCTAGGACTGTCCTTGCTCTATGATGTGATGTATACATTTTATTAGTGTGATCACTAAAAAATGACCTTGTTTGTACTACTTTGTAGCCGGCTTACTACGAGGTGGTGCTTAGTTAGAGTTGCGGGATATTCTGCAATTGTGCCTAATTAATAATGAACATTGTCATGCGGGCCGGGCAAACACTGGCATACTCAGAGCAGATGATAAAAACTAAATAAAACATATCCTCTTGTTTTACTTCTGTCCAAGAATGAAAGGAAAAATTAATGAAGTTTGCTTACCGTTCAACGTGAGTCATGATGGATGTGATGTGAAACTTCACCTCCGATATTAAGATAGCTCGTCTTTAACTTCAAATTCAAGATGGTTCTTGATACGAGAGACCATGACTCCATGAGCGACCACCATACTTACTATCCCGTACAGTACACACTGCACTAGCTGTGCTGTAGCATGGGGTGCTTGCTGTGTGCATGCTGTGTGGTGACTTCATGAAGACATGAAAACATGGAGCGGAACTGGAATGGAAAGGAAGGCAAGCCACCAAAACCTCATCATTTTGGCTGAAGGACGCTTTCTCTGGCGGCTACGTACATTCAGTTCCGAATCCAAACAGATAGCGCATGTAATGTATGATGGCTTATTAAGTGACAGTGAAAAACTCGAGTCTTCATCCGTGTTCAAAATTAAATCTATGTTGTAATACAACTTGTATTGCCATCAACGATGAACATACTGTACATGTACAGCCAAAATCCTCCATGACCACATGATGGCCGCCGCAGAACATAAACGCGGTTTATTGAAGGTCAGCACTACCTAACTTTTCAAGGGAGTGATACTTTACGTCCGGTCCGTCGTGTCGTGTGCACGGTCGTCGTGCATGCCGCATTCCCTGCACACAGTCTCGACAGCTAGAGTGTAGTGTTGATTCCAAATGCAAATTTGCACTAAAATACCAACTTTGCATGAACTAATTTGCAGTTCCACGATGTTGTATTTGCTGGTTGTCAGCTCTTCTGGACCGAGCAGCCACTCTTATTTCCTAATAAACTGTGAATAAACATTTGGCATCGACACTCTCCTATTTGTTCAACTTCGCAAAAAGGACAATAAACAACTCTGAGAGAGAGTCGCGGTGGTTATACCATGCCCGATATGGGGCAGAGGGAGGCCCCCCCCAAACTAACCCTAACCCTAACACACTCTTCCCTCTTGTATACAGAAGCACCCCCCCTAAAATTCTCAAAAGAATTCCTGAGATTCCCAGAACACAATGAAGACACAATAGAGGGGGGGCCTCCCTCTGCCCCATATCGAGCAGCAATTGGCGGTGGTAATCCGGATGATCCAGGCACGCACACGTGTGTGAAAATTGATAAGGGCGGCTAGATAGAGCGCCCTCTTGAGTGGAAATTTAGGCAGCCCTAATCTTTTAACTATTATACTCAGACAATAACAAAATGCAATAAGCTTAGCCAATATGTGATTTTCCGCCACAGCTTGACACTGCAATTTATTTAAGTGCTATTCATACCTGCAATTAAATGCCAAAATTAATAACACTATTTAAAACAACAATTTGTAAAATGGCAAGGAGCCGGATACCAGACATAGGGCAAAACCGGCTGACAGACAAACAAAACATACATGTAACAATGGACAACCATAAACACAGTGGCCACACCAAGGACTACCACGCCCTTACCAAAGTGGCCACACCAACAACAAAAGTGACCACACCAAGGACTATACCAAGCCCTTTTACCAAAGTGGCCACAAAAAGGATTACCACGCCCTCACCAAAGTGACCACACCAAGGACAATCAAGCCCTTTTACCAAAGTGGCCACACCAAGGGGGGTACCACATCCTTACCAACATAAAACACAGCTGAGCTAGGACAACCACGCTCAGGTGTATCCACACATGAACATTGTGGGGGTCTAGTGACCCCAATACAGTTCAAAAACATGTCACGCACCTTGCCTGAACCATTCACCTATGCACACTGTGCATCTATCAATGAAGTATTTAAAAAGTCCTACATAAAAATGCTATTCCCCAAGTTGGAAAACGAGGGGGAAGAATGGCCCCGGCGGAACCGCCGGGCACCCTAAATCTAACTTTACCATTAATTATAAGTGATAAAAAGAGAGAAGTGTATCCCAGTCCTAGTAACACATCATAAATTCCCCAAGTTGGAAAACGAGGGGGACAGGTAAGATAGCCCGACCGAAACACGGATGGCACTATCGTAAGAAAAATTACATAACCTTGGCCATTACAACTAGAAATTACGTGATACAATTTTTTCTACAAATGAAATTATAATACATTTACTATTTTCTGCAAAAAACTGCCCTTTCAAAGGTGGAGCAATAGGGGAGGAGGCGGGTTATAAAGTTTGGCTTCAATCACAAGCTGTGACAAAGTGACGCTAAGCAAGACAAATTTCCCTCCAAAAAAGTTAACAAGCGACTTGCCAATATTATGCTCTCATTGGCTGACCTTTCTAACTTAAGGACCAATCAAATCGTTTTCGCCGCTACGGCTATGCTGATTGGTTGTTGGCCCGAACATCTGGACCCCCTAAACCAGTATAAATAGCTTCACACATCACAATTGCCAGAATGGGCCAGCACGTCCAACCGTTAACACACCACAGTACATGCACATTAGCCTGATCCATCACGTATGCACGGCAACAGCCGATCCAATCCAAGCATGAACGCACAGACCAGGAAATGTGATATGGTATGCTGAGTATAAAGCATTTGATCATAAAATTGATAAAATGAATTATTAATTTACTAAGTTTTAAACTTTTATCGGATCCTGCTTAGCCGCGAAATTGCTTACCCTTGACTTTTTAGAGCATGTGGTCTTGACTCCTGAACGGATTGCAATCAGCAAAATATTTCACCCAAATAAAATAGGCTTTTTGATGAAAAGCGCCGATAGACCCCCTGGATAGACCATAGAGAAAGGACAGAGATGGATAGACCAATAGCACAACGCGGAACGCACGTTCGTACATGATGCATTTTAGGAGTCAATTCTCAATGATTCCTTGTGTTGTACTTGGACTCCCAAAATGGAAGGGCATCACAGCTCACCGAATATAGGGCATTGTATTTGTCGAGTGAAAACATGATCCACATTTAAACAAAATGCAATTTTAATGTAAATTTTCTCATCATTGAGCAGTGAGTGTGGCTTAAAGCAATTAAGTTCGGCAACTTTGTTTTGTTATTTTTAGTCTGTCCCATTTCACTTATTGTTTTTCTCTTTGCATTCCCACCTTCGATTTTTTCTTTTGTGTTTCCAATCTATTGTGGTTAAACCACTTCCTTCCCTCTACTCCCCCCCCCCCCCCATGTCATTCTTTTCATTACGTTAACATGTGTCTCTCTCTTTTCCACAGCTTGTTTGTACTCTAGTATTTTGTTGTGTTCTCAAGATAGAAACTCGAAAGATAAAATCTCGAAAGAAACTGAGGGAGCTCAGGATGCTTGCAACCGATAAGAAGCAGTGGCTTCGTCTTCCTTCCTCCATGCTTCGACTGAAGGACTGATTGCTGCTGCAGGATGTTTCTACTACTGCAGCAGCAGAACACAGTTTATCATCATCTCAAGATAGCCTTCAAGAAAGACTCTGCTACGGTCTGAATGTCAGGCTATGAACTACTTCTTGCAATTTTATTTTATGTTACATACAACTTAACTTGATAAAAGTGCCCAGTCCAGTACCCAGTCTTGGTTCAAGACCCTCTTGTTACTTTAATCCCCAAATCCTATTGATCCATCGCCACAAGAGGGCGCATTCTCACTCTAGACGTTAAAGACTATACTTTGTATTTTCTTTATTTATTTATTTTATCGGGGGGGGGGGGGGGTGGGGGGTGAAAGCAGTTGAAAGCCCCCCCCCCCCCATTTATTCCATTCAGAACCCTGTCCTCTACCTCTTTCCCTTGGTCCCCCCCAAGTGTGGTTAGAGAAATTACGAAATGACACATTAATAATTCCCCGCTTGCCCCACCCCCAAATGAGAAGGTCAGGTTATGCCAGTGACCAGCTGTTCATGATGATTTTACTGTGTAAAGTGTTCTAAAATAAATAAATAAATATTAATGAACTGTGACGAATTAAAGGGTATGTGGACATGTCAATTAAAAAGCATCTGAAATGCTGGAAATGATTCGCCGAGAGGTTGATGTTTTTTCTACTATTTTTGTGGGAAAAGTCTGCGTTGTACATGTTCAGCTCTATTAATTCATCACAGTTCATTAATATTTATTTATTTATTTTAGAACACTTTACACAGTAAAATCATCATCAATATTAGGTGGAATGATGCATTTAAAGGCAGGGTATACTTTGGGTAAATGTCAAAGATTCGTATCCTCACTTGGTGTATACCAACATATTGTGACGTCAGCTCCAGTCGCCAGGCGTTGGCACTGGATACCGGTGGTAGCGCTGGCACGGTGGTGTTGATTCCCTGCAGTGGTAGGCCACAGCACCAAGGTCTCCTCGTCAAACACTGGACCAGGAACGGGATGGAAATAAGGGCGGAATGAACCTCAGCTTACATGGGAGGGGAGGGGTGAATTATTTTAGCCCTGAGTCTTTATAACATAAGCAGCCCCTCATTTTAACCCTGGGTACCTTTACCCCGAAACAAGACGTTAGTAATACAGACGACAGAGACTGTCTTCAAGCTGCAATGGTCAGACACCTTTATTCTTTCATAATGCTCACAAGTTAACATCAATCCATGGTTACAATAATTCAGACTATTACACTCTTACAATACCCCCTCGACTTCCAACTATTCTAATTTCTTGATTCCCCGATCCCATGATTCTCTCCGCATCTATGCCCAGACATCCCATTTTATAGAAAACCTAATCCCATAGGTACAACGCAAATATCCTGTCCCATTGAGTAATGTACCATTCCAAGCTGACCAATCATGGCCTAGAACGATCCTTACACAACATCGTCCTTGGACTCGGGCCAATAACTTCCTAGTCACTGAAATGAGACACTACGTCATGGAACAGTCTACCAATCTACATACATACAATATTATTCGACCTCGGGATAATTTGAACTCTGCAATTTACAGCTACAATATGCATGAAATAACAAACCTGCCAACATTTTGGCTCAATTTGTAATTAAAGTTGCAAGAAAATAATGAAAAAACCACCCCAAAACACCCTTGTGCATAGAATTGTGTGCCTATAAATTCCAGAGAAAGGCTTTGTGCCTGAAGCCTGTCTCGGTTTTAACAGTCTTTGTGAAAAATTATATCTTTCTCTAAAACGATATACTTAAAAGTGGTAATTTCTAACCATGTTTTTCAGTATAAACATCTTTCTAGTGCTCTTTACCAAGTAAGTTTTTTTTATCATAAATTTTACTGAAGGTATGACCTCCCTTTAATTGGTGGAATTTCCACCTTTTACGTAACCCTAGGAGTTATAGAAATCAAGAAGAGCCCGAGAACAATTTCCTCAGCACTAGAAAAGCAGATCATAGAGCTTAATTTCTTTATATCCAATAGAACTAACAGTTACTTAAAGGGAATGATACATTTGGTAATTACTCAATGGCGATATAAACTTACTTGGTAAGATGTACAGCAGCTTTTGATAGCATAAAGCATTTTCAGAAACATTTAAATGATATGGTTATGAAAAAAAAAATATCAGTTTTTATCCCCCAAATGTCAGAGCCAGATTGAGGATCAAGGTCTAATTTCTGACAGCTGCTAAGCAATAGATGTGACTTCAATGATGCTTAGCGTAAACAGGTTGGCAGCCCACCTGGTGTGTGATGTATATTGTCTCATTTTCTGATGAACCATTCATGGGGTAGACCTTTCACATAGATAATCAGGCTGTGCAGGGGGCCTCAATTTAACTACAGACTCACTGTGGATGTACCATGGATCACCAGGAATTACCTTCCAAACCCATCATGGATTCAACCTAGGAAAGATATTTTAAAAACATGAACAATCTGTCACTTCCTCAAATTAAAGTTAAACAACCCTCACCCCCAAAGTTATCTATATTTGGACAACTGGACTATCAACTTAAGAGAGCCCCCAGTGCCAATATCACCTACAGTGAATCTAAACTTATGTAGTGCAACAACAATACAGAGAATTGGTTTGCTGGAGTTTACAACCCCACCAAAGAAATCTTCAAGAAAAAAAGCAAGGTCTGCTCAACAATGCGACAAGGAGTGGCAGCATCACTTACAACAGCAGCGACAGCAGCATCTGAAGGAAAAGAATGATCATGATTAAAGGGAATCTCGGGAAGGACTTCCTCCATGGACTAATCAAGGACTTATCAAAACCAAGGGATAACAGGCATTTGCTTTGAAATGTTAGGAAAAAGATTCTGCAACAGAAAGCTACATGATTTATTTGCTTTTTCAGCCAACAGGAAACCACATACATTTGAACTTTTAAAAACAAACTTGCTGAAATTGATACAAAGTGAGGGGCTACAGTCAACAGATAGTAGTGTTGGTGTTGGAAAAGCACTGAGCAATCCATCAAGTCTGCGTAGGGAGGGCAATCAAACACCTGTGGACAGATGAGAAAGGAGAACATTATTTGACTGGACAAATCAAGGAAAAAAGAGTGCTTATTATTTATTAAATACTGATGAATTTTTAATAGTGTATCAACACAGTGCAACTAGTGAACACCTGCCACAAAATACGTTGCCCGTGGGCCGCTCGTTGCCCATTTATGTGGGCCGCTCGTTGCCTGTGTGTTTGTCATGGTGGGCAAGACTGCCGTTGTTTGTTCACCCCGGTGATTTTATGTGAGCCGCTCGTTGCCCGTGGGCCGCTCGTTGCCCGTGTGTTTGTGATGTTAGTTTTGGACCAGGTCCGTTTGTCATGGTGGGCAAGACTGCCGTTGTTTGTTTGTATATATACCTTGAGGCAAACATGAATTGCCAAATTTTCTTTGTATTACATTAATTTGGGCAAATTGCCCGCCTTTGGCTATTTAATTGATATGGGCAAAGACATGCCCTTGTTGGTTCAATAAAACCAGCTTTGAGCTGTGACACAAAACTAAGCACTTTTCAAACTGTTTGTAAATATTTCCTTCTCTTAATGTAGACCAAACATGATGTGGTAGTCTCGGTAGGTTGGAAGCAGTACAACGTACTCCCCACGTCAATATGTGCATATAAAATGAAGGATGGGGGTACTCACGACTTGAAAATTGACCACAGCTGTGATTATAAGGAAGTGCTTCTAAGACTGCAGAACTTGTTCTTCCAGAATGGAAAAAACGGTAGCAGAAAAATTGAGTCAATGTCATCCAAGCTAGCTAATTATGTTGGTGATCTAGTCTACGATGAGTTGTTACTTTCGGATGGTAAGCGTGTCCCTTTCACTATCCGAAATTATGTGGAATACTGCAAGACAAAGAGAATCCGCCTGTATCTCCTAACTAAACACAAGTCAAAGAAAGTTAAGATGGGTAAGGGTTGAGCACACTGTCTACGATGGTGTTTGATGCACTCTATGTAATAAATTTGTTGAATTGTGATAACTGAAAAAGAGATGTTCATTTACAAAAGAAAGATGAAAAGCCATCATAAAAGACCTGTCTGAGCTGCATTTATAGTCTTTTTGACTGAACCTTGAAGCAACCACCATCATCACAATACACCGATCCATTAAGCCACGCCCATTTCTCATTGACCAATCACAGCCGCGAAATCTGATCACCATTTGAGCCGTTTGGTGATCTTTGCACTAATGGTGATCGGGTTTCGCGGCTGTGATTGGTCAACTCGTAAGGAGGCGGGGCTTAATGGATCGATGTATTAAGAGCTGCATACCATCTTAGTACCTGTACCATTTCCTAACATTGATCCTCATTTGTTATGCGTTGAAGAGAAACAATATGAGTATTGTATCATGTAAAGATTGATACTATAAATGTCATATAATAACTGGGAATTAAATTGTGTGTGTTTATGACTTGTATGATCGTGAATAAACTTTTGGCATCAACACTTCTATTTGTTAAGCTTCGCAAAAATTGCAATAAACAACTCAAGTTTGGTATTTACAATTTGTTTAATGGGAAACTGGGTTTTATTAATTTGTTTATGTTGACTTAAAAACATCCAGCTGTTCTTCTTTGTAAGTCTTGTTTATACTATGATTGTTTGTTGTTCTTTTTCTCAGCTCGAGGGCGCTCAGCACAGACAGTGTGGAAAGACTTTTTTATTGAACCACAACAATTTGACTTTTCTCCCACCACCTGGTGAAATGCATAGATTGTCAAGAATTGGGCTTGGTACGTAATATGTTACATGTTTTGTTCTTCATTTTGATCAGACCACTTATAATAATATATGCAGCACTGTGTTACAGTAAAACAGGGGTTGTTTATATACAATTTGATGCAGGTTACTACTGTTGGGAATTGGGAGTGCTAAAGTAAATTTTTTAATTAAAGATGTCCCATTTAATGAAATGCAAAAATTGAATAATACGCATTATAAATAAATATAAAGTATTTTGTATCAATGCAGTACTTTAAAATAGCTTTTTCAAGCTTGCCTTATAATTTAGGTTACACCAGTTACACCGAAGGCTAATCAAATCAATATGTTTTCTATGCAAATAACTAAAAGTTGAAAATCTGTATGTGAAAAGTTTTCAATTGCATTTTCAGGCACCCCACAATGTGAGAGACCAGGACCAGAAGAGATAGGAGATAAAGAAAGTGTTATCTTGGAGTCATAGAACAGAAATGAGTTCTTCTCGCTGGTTATTTCCCACAACTTGAACGCTTTGGATTTGACATTGCCAAATGTAGCCAGGGAAAGCTGCTCTTGAAAGCTACAACTTCAGGTCGTATGTTAGATTCAGCCAAGGAACTAAAGAAATTCATTATGAAGGGCAAAATTTAAATACTTCTAAAGCGACCAATAGCCACAGACCAGGTACAACAAAAATTAACACTTTTGTATTATGTAGACTCCACTGTGCCACAAAATCTCCCACATGCTCAAGACATAATAGTGAACCACATCATGCCACACCCTTGTTACATCCTACTTGTGAGTTTGGTCAATCAGAATCACGTCAGATAGGGGATAAAGAGAGGATCATTCGACTTTATACGTTTCTTCTTCTCCACTTCAAGGCGGCTAACAAAAGCAAGTATAGCTTTCAGGTGCTTAGATTGCTAGCTCAGATTAAGTAGTTCCCGACTCCACAACTGGCATATGAGTTGATGTGGAATAGATTTGTGAACACAACTGGGAAACCACACAACAATATTGAAGTAGACCGGGAAATTGAGCATCAAAATAGAGTATTTAAGGAGAATTGTGCAGTATAAATAAACAAATTCTGAAGAAAAAAGTGTTGATCAGCCGATCAGCTCAAGTCATTGACAACATTTTGACATTCTGGTTGCCATTGACGAGACCCACAGTTTGAGCTACAGGCACGACTTTGTGCCAATACTGATCTGCATGGGCTTGAAGGAACCCAAGATTGCACTACCCACTCTCTTGTCCAAGATCAAGTGAAAAACAGTTAACTGCATCCAGACACCGGTCTTCTCTGCTTTATGTGCAGAGATGACTGAACTTTCACCATATTTATTACGTCGTCACGGAGATACAATTGCAATTCTTCATGAACTAATACAACAAGAGAAGCAAGAAACTAGATATAGTGATACGCAAAAACGAGCAACTGAATCTGAAGAGGCTAGAAAAGCCAGTGAAGCATCGTTGAAAAAAATGGAGCAAGAACACAAGAAACAGTGCTCCAGTTTTAAGAAAGAGTTGCAAAAAGCAAGTGAACAAGTGAAAAACTCAATCGGGAAATTGCATCTTTACAACCTGCAAATGTGATACACCAGCTTGCAACCTGTAATACAGCATTATCGGCAGAGAAATAAAGGGTCAGTGCCCTAGAAAAAGAAGTGCAGATGCTCCATGACACTCTTACTGAAGTACGAAGGGTAAAGAAAAACAGAACAGAACAAGTGAGGTACAATGTCGAAAAATGTACTACTGCTGAGAAGAAGTTGGATATGGAGAACAAAGAACTGAAACAACAATTGAAAGAACTAGGTTTAAATTAAATCATGGATTAACAAGGAGGTTGTATCCTTTGAAGACGGGATGTACAACAGTGATATCTGAGTCGTATGTTACAAACTTATTTCTCGAGGTGTCAGCTCTAAACATGTGTCAGACATCATTCGTTTAGTATTAGAACGAGTAGCGGGTTTATAGACTGTGGTAGACTCACGAAACCTACATGCATCAGATATATGGCATTTTATGCTAGAAATGCAATAGCTTTTGAGAAATGAGTAAAACAATTAGTTTTGATCTTGCAAAACTGAATGTTTAACAAAAGTGAAATCATTTAGGGATTTTCCCACTCTTTCTCGTGACTCCAATGATGGATTGAGCTGAGTGTTTTAAGTTAAGGCCTCACCCTTCTGACTTAATTAACTATTTAGCACTATTAGAAATAAAAGTTGTATCATTGTTTAACATTATAGAAAGAGAATTCTTTCAATTCACATCATGGGGAACCAACCAGCCGTATGCTACCCACAAACGTCAAATGATGGCAATGATATTGGTCATAAAGTTCTCTGCCAAATAAAAAACATGTTATGTCTGACAGGGCAGCAACACAAGGGCTTTTTAACGACTTACAGGGAAGAATGCCTCCCACTCTTTACTAACAACTGGGACAATTTCAGTACTCTGGACAGAGAAAAGTTGTTAGAAATGTCAGGAGATGAAGGTCACAGAAAAGGTCAAAGACTG
Source organism: Leptasterias polaris (assembly GCA_037783415.1). Lineage (NCBI taxonomy): Eukaryota > Metazoa > Echinodermata > Asteroidea > Forcipulatida > Asteriidae > Leptasterias > Leptasterias polaris. The sequence continues at coordinate 1,669,332 of JAZGTN010000178.1, read as the reverse complement.
ATGTTCCACACTTCATCCAAAGAGACAAAGCAACTGTGCAATTAGCCAGACTTCCTGTGCACATAACATCTTCATCTCCTGACATCAATGGTTGATTAATACCAAAAGCTGGTAAATGATCTTATGAAGCTTTTGAAAAAAAGAGAAGAGAATATCACTGCACGTGGACGATCCAGATGCCACCTCAAGGACCAAACTACAATCATCATTGACGGGATGGATCAGTCAAAGACTGATGTTCCACACCTCATCCGAAGAGATAAAGCAACTGTGCATTTAGCCAGACTTCCTGTGCACATAACAGGTTACATAATATGGTTCAATCTTTACTTTCACAATATTTACAAACTATATTTATAGGCCTATGGCCATGTTCAGTCCTCTTAAAATGTTCTATAATTTCACTTTTCCCCTTGAACACTGCTCACTGACCAGTGTATATATAAACCCTGTTCCAAGCACAATTCCTCCTTCTTGATTGAGTAATTACACCTTGCTTGTTCCCCTTATTACCCTCCCTCCCAAGATTCATTAGGGGGGTTTGCATGGCCTCCTAGTGCTGGCGACCACTGCTGGACTGATACCGAGTGCCTTGTTGTTGTTTTATAGTCTGAATTGTTTTTGATGAGTAATTTATTACGGCAAAGTAATGTGTTAAGCAGGCTGTCCGTATGTTATCCTCACAAGATGACACCACCAGAACCGAACCGCCGCAAGCGCCAAGCTCACTTCCGTCATCCACAAGACCATTCATCCCCCCCCACCCGATGGCAGAGGAGATTGATCTCTTTCTCAACGGCTCCATGGATGGCACCCCTCATCTCTCTTCTTCGAAATGTCTACACTGGGGCAAGCACAGATTTTCTCATCCCAAGTGGCCAAACTGTTGACATCTCCCCATCTGACAGAATTTTCACTAGCAAGAGATCACAACACACCCAAAAAGAGTGCTTAATTTATTGAAACTTCGTTCATAAAAGGCTTACAATCAGTTAATAAAAGAGAACTCTTAAGAAGTTTAAAAATCAAAATAGATTAAGAAAAGCATACAAGAGTTCTCCACTAAGCAAAATAGTAAAGGTACAAAAATTTACTACACATGATCTTAGCCAAAAGGCCGAGCGATAACTCAATAATAAATTTTACGGGTAGTGGTTGATTGACAGTGGCTCTTCGTGCATGGTTGTCAACTATTTCAGTATCAAAAAACAATAGCATGGAATTCAATATGGAAATCTTGTTAAACTCTTGATTCTGTAAATATATATTTGTTGTTGGGTGGCTGTTTTGCCAATGATTGTGTGTTTGTGGAACAGCAATTATTTGAATTCCAGTGCAATTTAGCGTAAGTTGTTTTTGTTTATATTTAAAGCCATGATTCTGTAAATATATATTTGTTGTTGGTTGTGTCTGTCCAAAATTAAATTCAGCATTATTTTTGTATTTTCACTTCTTCTACAGAAAATAAGGCTAAAGGAAAACAACAGGACCTACAAGGTCAGGAGAAGCGCCAAGAAGGTGTGCAAGAGAGAGGTAGCTGCATTCACCATGACTATTGAAAGGATAATAGAGGCAGGACCTTTATAGGCGCGGTGTAGACAAGAAAGTGGTGCAGCTTCTGAGAGACAGAACAGGAGGGAGAAACACAATGGCCAAAGTCTGGCGACATGTTCAGGAGAGCCACTGTAGTGAGTACTTGAGCAAGAAGGACTTATACACCACCCTCCTCCACAAAGTGATTCCCCTGGAGGTATTGGCTCAACTACAAGACACAAACTCCGACCTCCACCCCCAGAGACGTGCACCTCAGCCCCTCCCCTTCTACGACATGCATTCTTGCTTGATGAGGCAAACCGCATAGAAGAATATTGCACCCAGATTCTGTCCACATTTGGCACAATTCTCAAGTTCGACACTACTAAAAAGGTAGCTAGTTAAATTAATTTGATCATATTAATCAATCACACTAAGTTGGCAATTTGGCTCATCATGCAAAATCAGCTTGTTTACAATTATGTGTCCGACCCTTGGCATAATGATCTTTGGAACATTTCCTAACTGTTCACACCTGGAACAATTACAACTGTGACACAATGGATCATGTGTCATCCAAGAAACACCACAGCTTTCTCAACGATGATGAACTTGCGGGAGGCTCTGCCGTTGATTCCAGTGATTCCGCCAGTCAACAGGGTTCCAAAGTATCATCAACAGCGAGCGCTCATTTACATGCAAAGGCGGAAAAGGTTACAAAACATCAATAAATCCATCAATTTCAGTGTTGCATAAATGCCCCCCTTCGGTTACCAAACAAGCTCTTGAAGTTTTTGGTGCCGAGATTACTCGGTTGTGTTAGGAGGAAGCCTTTCCAGATTACGGCAAAAAGGCAAAAGATGGCGAAAAATTCCGCAATTGGTGACAAGATCACCAAAAGATTCCATACAGTGTTTAAGACCCACTGGGTAATATACTGTATGGACGCACAAAGCGTGACAGCTTAAAAGAAACTGCTATCACGCACACAATTTATTTCAGAAATGCATTCACACCGGCCCAAACTATTAGTGCACAAAAAAACAGAGTTGTATACTGCACAGTAAAACAACTCTGGCTGCATTGCAGTACGCAATCTTCTCCCGATAAACTAATTATAACAAAGAAATATGAGCACATGCAACAAAGAGTCATGGTGGATGACCCGTACTGAGCAAGCTCAGCATTCCACTGCCAAGAATCAACTCAAAGACTGTGTGTGATTTTATAAGATGGCAGGAGGCAATAGCCAGCATTGGCTCTACTAATCAGGGAGTAAACTTGACCCGTCGTTATCAAAGTATAATAAGCGAACCAATGCCAGATGCCCTCCCCTTGCCTCAAACACGAAGTAGGCCAAATTGGCGTGAAACAACCTACAGTCATCGAAGGGAATAAGATTACCATCATCGATGTTTGCTGCCCCTAACTCTCTCGGTTCATGGCAAAAAGGCAACAAGAGAGAGCCCTTGGACGCCTCGGCATCTCCAGGCGCTAACGCCCCTTGATGAAACGATTGCTATGCATTGACGCCATCAATTCTCAAGTTAGGGTGGGTGGGGTTAATAAAATATGTCGGGTTTTTCTAGTTGGCGACTATGAGTTTTTGACAAAGGTTACGGGCCATATGGGTCCAAACTCAATGTACCCTTGCCTTTGGTGTTATATACCCCTCCAAGCCCTCTCACCCAGTGGGCAAGTCCATTCACCCAAAATACGGAATGAGACTGGTGATGGCTATGTCGACAACCCTGACTGGTTCAAGAAACGGGAAGCAGACGAGGTTGTACAGGATCTTGCAGACAATCTGGAAGATCCTAGGAGGGGTGGAAACACCAAGGCAAATGGCCCGTACCACCACTCAATTGCTCATCAGCCAATCTTGCGAATCATACATGATTTCTTACATATAGCTCCACCTGTACTTCACATTATGCTAGGGCTGGTTGTTAGATTTTATCGAAATGTTGAAAACATGTGTAAGGACAAAGATAGGGGAAACTTGGGAGAAAGGGATGACGAGTTGAATGACAGATGGCAGACACTATCGATTGAGGCTGAGGAGAGTGAGAGGGAATTGAAGGAGGCCGTGAAAAACCAAAAATATGAGGAGAAGCTGCTCCAATTGGTTTTAACAAGGTCAGGTTGGGTCGAAGAGAAACGGATGAACCATGTTCATATCCTGCATGTGCAGTGGCAGTCATGAAGAGTGTTGTAGAAGGGGAAGTTGAATGGGTTCAGTGCGATGTGTGTGGAAGTGAAGAGGATGATAGTGGATGGTTCCACAAAAATTGTGTTGGATTGAGGGGTGTTGACATGACAAACTCGCGTTTTGAATGTCCCGTCTGTAAGGGTGAGGTTGAAAATGTACAGGATGTCATCATGAAGCAGGAAGTGATTGTAAGCAGACATAGGGAAATGGTGAGTGGCCTGAAAAAACAAGCGGATGAATCAAAAAGCGAGCTTAATAAAGTATATGGGGAAGTCTTGTCAAAAATGGGACCACTGGAAAAGAAATTGGGGGATATTCTTGAAAACAAACTAGGTGTCAAGAAGCAAGCATACCATTCACAATGTTTCGTGGGAAACCACTGCAAGGTCATCTTGAAGCAGTCTGACAAGATACTAGAAGTGCTTGATGGCTTTCAAGAGCAGGCCGTTTACATTGAACTTTTTTCTAGGTTAAGGGACATATTCCGAATCACAGGCAAGACAGGGTTTTTGTCTCTTGCAGAGGTGGAAGACTTGTGTGCGAAGTGCTGGGAGTTGGGATGGTGGTTTCCGGAGACTTTTCCAAATGAACGGATTCCACCAAAATTGCATTTCCTTCTATGCCATGTTCCTGAGTGTGCCATTTTATGGAACACTGTGGGCCTCCTCAATGAACAGGGTATAGAAAGTCTGCATGCCCAACTCAATGCAGATGAGCGCATCTTTGCCTCTGTGAGAGATGATACAACAAGGGTCAAATTAATGTTTAAACACCATGGGCAAAGAATGCTAGCTAATAAACAACATCTCAAAACAGTTCAACGTATATGTACAAAAGAGAATTGCACAGGGAGGTTCAAGACTATTGAGGGCGTTACTAAAAAGGATGTAAAAGCTAAAAATGGTGACTGATGAAGTGCAGCTTATAAAATGCACAGAAAATATGTTTTGAGCCCCTCCATTAAAGGAACAAACAAAAGAGGCTCAACATATTATCACCGGATAAAGTTTTTTTAGTGAGTTCTAACATCCCTTTCCTCATCACCCCAAACAACCCTACCCCTTCTCTAACAAACCCACCCTCCCTTTCTTCCGTGAAGATGCATAAAAACATCAAAGATTGGGTCAGTTTTAACCATCGCTTTGACTGTTTGAAAAAAACGGAGCTCCAAAAACAACATCCAAACAGTCATGGGATGATTTATTAACAGAGACCATACAGAAAACATGTGTTTTCCTTTTCAACCTCTCCCGTTCTCTGCCCTTTTTCGTTTGCTGGCTACCACCCGATCCAGCTTCGAATTTCCCGCACCATCATACACACAGCGCTACATGGGCTGTTTCTCAAGCCCTCCATCCTATCTCTCCCCACCCCCTTTAACCAACACCTGTTTTCCCTTTGGCCCCCTCTAAACCCCCCCCCCCCCCACCAATCACTTTAAGAACTATACACTTGACGCCTGTTGCGTTTTTTTAAGCTATGAGCCCCATTCACACGAGAGCTGCAAACGCGGGTCCCTGGTTATGGGCGCCGGCCGTCTGTAACCTTTACCGCGTGCGATTTTTTAGCGAGCATTCACACGTCACGCACACACACGTAAACGTACGTCCCTCGTTTCGGTACTGCAGGGTCAAGGGTCATGCTTGTTTACTGATGTTTCACTGGTACCACGCGCAACGCTAATAAATTGCGCGCTCATACTCAGGATACCAATGATTTTCCCGCACATGGCATGCAGTTTTCCGCATTGACTCGCAAGCTACTCGTTAGATCTTTTCCCGTCGCTGATTTCTATATTTTTGGTTTAATTTTGTTGGTAAAAAATGGATTTAGAATCAACAATTCTTGCTCAGTTGCCCACATTAAGTGAACAGAGATCCATACAGACGGACAAGGGTAAAAATAGGCCAAAGAAGAACGCAAAGCCACGCGCCAAGAAAACTACATGGACGTCGGATCAGACTATCGGTCTGATCAACATTGTCGCCAGCGATGAAATTACCAAGAAGTTGGAGGGAATGGTCCACAACCATAAAATATGGAAGGAGGTAGCAATCAAGATGGAGAACGCCTTCACACCAGAACAATGCCATGACAAGTGGTCGTACCTTCGAAGAAGGTATCGAGAAGTTTTGAAGAACAACAACATGTCGGGACGGGGGAGACAGACTTTCTTGTTCTTCGAACAAATGGACAACGTGATAGGTTTGTTTTTATTTTTATTTTGGTTGGCCATATTTAAATAAACAGAGATATAAAAATAATTGTAAAAACGAATCTCAAGTTATAGCACTTCAAACCTTGCTAGTGCTAGTTGTGTTTCACTTCAACATGTTCGACATTTAAAATTGTTTGTTACTCAATAATCCTTCCTGTTCCACCCCTTGTTTTGTTGGTTAAAAAGCAATAATGAAAGTCAAGGCCAAACAGTTCATCATTCGGTCTTTAAAAAAAGGACAAGGGAGGTGCCTTATTTTTTTATTTCAAGATAGTTTGCGGATTTCTTCAATCAACGCAGCGGTCCCGTGTTGCGGTCGCAGGCATCGGTTCAGACGACGGCTCCCCGTGATTATAACATCGATGCGATTTTTTGGAGGAGGTCTCGATCTGTGTTATGAACAACACGGGACCCAGGTAATTTCGTAACATGGATAGCATTCACACGATGTGGATTTGCGATTTCATAACATCGATGTTATGAAATCGCACGGGACCCTCGTTTGCAGCGCTCGTGTGAATGGGGCTTTAGTCTCCATACTTGATTCTCCATCGACATGGGAGAATTGTTAAATATTCAACCTAAAGCTTTTTGAACACTTTGAGTGCATTCCGATCCTAATATTTTCCTTGCATGCCCGTCTCTAAAACTCTCTATATGATGCACATATCTAATACCATCAAAATGTTTTTTTGTGGTCATACTAGTCTCATCTCATGGTCTGATACACAGCTGCATGTATGATTCGCTTTTCCCCTTACACACATTCTGGTCCTAATATTTTCTTTGCATGCCTGTCTCTAAAACTCTCTATATGATGCACATATCTAATACCATCAAAATGTTTTTTTGTGGTCATACTAGTCTCATCTCATGGTCTGATACACAGCTGCATGTATGATTCGCTTTTCCCCTTACACACAAAAGTAAGCAAATCAGACTGAAACCCCACCACTCATGGACTGGTTTGCAAGGCCAGACAGAAATTGTCTGCTTGGCCAGCCTGAGAAATCAGGTCTGGAGACAGGTGGATAAACTGAAAGAAAGCCTTGACTGGTGCAAAGGACATAATAATTCAAGAATAATTCAAGAATACTCAAGACACCAGCGATTTGGGAAGAAATGTATACAGGAATTGGGAAACGAAATGTAGGTGCAGGACAGCTCTGATGGGAACGTGGTCAAAGAGCCGCAGCCGTTTATCCTACTTGACTTACCAGGCGCTACTGGAGGAGGTGAGACACGACTCGGGGCGGGAGATGGAGTGGTTGGATGGTCTTGACTGGTGCAAAGGACATTAAGAAATCCCCACCCTGCTCACTGGAGATAATCTCTTGGAACAAAAATAGCATGGTTTGCAGTGTAATTGGGTGGATTGATCTTCGATCAGAAACAGTTGAGGATAACTGAGGTGAAACTTAGCAAAGAGAGCAGGGGCCAGCCTGGTCTCAAATCTCCACTGTCATGTCATCTCCGGTATAGCACTACCAAGTGTTCATCACAATCTAATTTTTGTGATGAACTAAAGGCATCTAATTCAGGGCTTCAGACAGAGGTAGACATGCCAGTAGGGAGAAGGGGGGAAAAGGGGGGGGTGGGGAGAAGCAAAGCAGTAGAGTTGAGCAAGAAGAATAAAGTTGACCAGTAAAGTCAAGCTAAGAAAAGTATTTTAACCTGAAGCCTGTATTTCTTTATCCACAGAGGTTTTTGGCATTAATGCTGTTGTTTCAACAACGAACTAATTTACTTTACAAATGTAACAGGAGAACCAGTCATGCATTAAATCAGTGATCAGTTTCTCAATAACAAAGTACAATTTCTGAACACTTGCAAACACTATGTATACAATGTATGATTTTCCAATACAGTTAACGACAGTTGGAGGAGTTGATTGTACAAAGAAGTTTAATGACTGAAGCAATGACTGAAGCCCTTCCCAAATAATTCTGGCAGTGAAAACAAAAATCTCCCAATTAAATGTTGGTGCCACCTTTTAAATGTATTAAAAAGTAGCAGTCCCTTCTCCTTCTTGAAATTAACTCAGTACCTCATAAAGCAATCCCATTATTACATCATGCTTCCTTTCTCATCCAGCTCATCAGCTCTTCAGCTAAGATTATTGCTTAGCAAAAAAATAAAATTAGCAGAGAAAAACCGAGCACCAGTTGCAATGATGTAAATTTACATAACAATTGAATGGTAACTAAATTCTGCTGCTAGTGATATATCTGTGCTAACCAATATTATGAAATTAGGACCTGGCTGTTAGTCTCTTCGTGGCAGTATTTAGTACACTCATCAATATAGACAGTGTTCTGTGTTGTCTAAGTACACGAAGTGAGTAGGAATCTGCTTTGACTGAAGCATGGAGGAAGGAATGGCTCAAGTATTAAGTTCTTGGCCCATTTTACATCTAAACAAAAATCAATTAATTCATAACCTACTTTTCAAGAAGTTTATTGCATCTTTCAATTCATTAAAATGATTTGTGTGGGTTTTGTAGCCTTACATCAAGCTTGGTAATCAAGACAAAGTGAACTGGGTTATCCTCACTTTATCATAGATCTTATCTCTGATCAACTGTGATTTTAAAAAAAGTCAATTTTGCTGCAGCATTTGCAGCTCACTGCTTGCATAATTAACAAGTGTGTCAGTTTGTTGGATTTTCAGCGCGTTTGGTCAAGTAAAATGCCTTAAATAGAGAGTGCCAATCAAGAACCGGGTTATCCTTGCTGTGTCAATATCCAGGATACATCTTCAATCTCTGAACATCTTAAATGTCAAAACGTTTCCTTCCAAAATTCTTTTCTGACATTGAGTGCATTTGGTCAAGTATACTTGTGTTTGTTGAATATCCCTTAGATGGACATCAATATTATCTCTGTCTCATCTGGTTGTAGAGTTAACGTTTCCCTAAAACTGCATAGGTAATTTTTATGGTGTTGCACTTACATTGTTGTCAGCTAGGGAGGTGTACATGTTTGTAGGTTGCAGTTCATTGTGAGTCAACGCTGGTATGTACCCTTTACTTCAGACTTGGGAGTTCAGGTTTTAAGTGATTGTAGTTGTGAACTTTTCAGCAATATATTCCATGGTTGGGCTGTAACTGTTTGACTGAAGCTGATGTTCTGATTTGAGAAGACTGGACCTGTTACTGATGGTAGGAGTAGCTGTCTATGAATACTGCTCTGCTGATCATTGGACTGTACTTGTTTGTGGAAGCTATGTTGGCAACACTGCAAATCCATGGATATTAAGCTGTACCACTTTCAAACCTGTCACAATTGGTATGGCTGACTCAGCTATACTTACTGCAACAGGTATCAAGCAGTTAATGACATTGCACACTCATCAGCAAGATGTGGTCCTCAGTAGGGTTTGATGTGCAGTGATTTGTGGTGTTCTGGCAGTAGCTGATAGATGTAACTGAACATAGTGAGTGTCTCATCATGGAGGACCCTTTCCTACTGCACACTCTGGCAAAGTGTTTTACGTAGCACAGGATGCATCACCAGCTCATACAATAAAGTTCCTCAGTTCATTGTCACAGCGAGTAATGAGATGAAAATCCTTCCTGGCACTCCCAAAACTCCCGCAGTTGATTGACATAATTGAGTTCTCTTGATGCATCAGACGGTTCATCAATGATGAATCCTGGTCAGTATCCTCTTGATTATTTCTTCATTATTGCTCACAGTAGTCTCTACAAGGAGTTCTTGTCTTGACCATAACATAGAAATGACTCTCCAGATAACATGAATCTGCAATCTCAGTTGAGAAAGCTGTACTGAGCTTGTTGAGCAGTTGGTTCAGTCCAGTAAGTCATAACCAAATCCACCATACACACCAATTGATAATTCAGTTGGCAGTAACTCACATCACTGAGGGCAGAATATTTTATTTCTTCTTTGCACTTTTCCAATGTCACTCAGAGATTTTCCACAATTTTCTTCCTGGTTTTTAACAGTAAGGATAACCTTTGTTACTTTTACTGTTCATCTTTGTAATTTTCAAATGATCGCTCAGAGGTTTCCCAATAATTTTCTTCCTGGTTCTGATTGCAAGGATAACATTTGTTTCTCTGTCGTTGCACTCAAATAAAAAAAAGAAAATGTGCATGTCTATCAAGAATTGTTTTTCAAAAACAATTGAAAAATGTCAGAATTATTAGGATTACCCTGGGGCCTGAGTGAAAACTTACAATCTCACAGCAAATTGAAGTTTTCAAAGTGGTTTATACTAGTTGAGAAAAACTGTTTTTAGATGCAATAATGGTGCGTATGAACAACTTCACTTTTTATTCATTCCACATCACTCCAGTAAAAAACAACTTCAGGGGTGACTGAAAGGCATACCAACCCTTTCATTGTTCTCTTTGCTTTTCGCTTTTCTAGTCCTTCCTTTTCTTTTTATTTTATCTGTGCAATACCTAGCATGTACTATTGGGTTATTTAAAAAATGAATATGCCTTACAATAAACAAACAAACAATTTTTTGGTTTGTGTTTGGTATGTGTTTAGTCAATGTATGCTTAGCAAGCACTTATTTTTGTTTTTAATTTGTCTCTCAACCACTCCCCTACTCCCCTCTCCTGCCACTTTCTCTGTCCAGTGGTGTATGCACCTCTACAATGAGAGACCACACAGCCAAGGCATACACTGTGTGATTTGAATCATGAATAATGGAATGGGATTGCTTTATGAGGCAAAGTATTGCAGCAGGATTTCTACATAATTATACAGAGGACATTAGTTGTCCATGAACACTTTTGAATTAACAGCAGGTTATAAACTTTCAGTCATTGCTATACAGTCAAACAACCACTCAAGTGCACACAACTCCTTTTACAAGCATAGTAATCTGAAGTATTGAAAAGCATTATTAAACTTTTGGTTTTGTAATAATTTCATTGCACTTTTTACTTCAGCTTGAAGACATTTTGTAAAAAATATTGAGGTTTGTAACTGTACCTGATCATTTGCACATTTACTTGATGTTTTCTCCAAGATAAAAAAATATAATCAGGTTAACACCGGGCACAAGTATGGCAGAAACCATGGAGGAAGGAAAAGAGAAAGAGTTCGAATGGGAAGCAGATGCGCTGGCACCCAGTCATCATATGTTGAGTAATGGTTCACCCATGAAACTGTAATGTGGGAATAGTGCAACCAAACAATTTCAATGCTGCATTTTGATCTTCAAATGTTCCTTTTTGAGAAACACTACCATGAAAGGTGTAATAATTTTCCTTGCAACCAGTAAGACTCACCTATGCTGAGTCAACATAGGTGAGTCTTGCAACCAGGTAGAGACTCACCTATGCTGACTCAGCATAGGTGAGTCTTGCAACCAGGTAAGACTCACCTATGCTGAGTCAGCATAGGTGAGTTTTGCAACCAGTAAGACTCACCTATGCTGAGTCAGCATAGGTGAGTCTTGCAACCAGTAAGACTCACCTATGCTGAGTCAGAGGTGAGTCTTACTGGTTGCAAGACTCACCTATGCTGAGTCAGCATAGGTGAGTCTTACTGGTTGCAAGACTCACCTATGTTGACTCAGCATAGGTGAGTCTTACTGGTTGCAAGGCAAATTGTAGTATGCTCTTTAGTTTGGTTGTAAAAGTGCCAATTTTGAACGAAAAAGCAATGCAAAAGAGACGTCCTAACGAGTGATGCTGTAATGAACCCGACAATCCCAATTCACTCAAACATACTCTTATAATCGTCAGTCAGTTGCCTGATACATTTGGGCCTACTCTCTAAGATTTCCAAACCTTTCTGTTCACTTATTTTTGTATTTTGTAAAGGGACTTTAAGAATCAAGTCGATAGAAGTATCCTTGAAGAGTACATGCTGTGTCCATTTCTGCGTCAAGCACATAACATATGCAGCTGCCAAGAGTGCACGAGAATCATTTTTAAGCAGGACGGAATATGAACAGCAACAATGGGTGCAAGAATACCTGAACAGTCACCATCAAAAGTCGGAAGGCCTAGGGCAGCGCTATGTGTACATGTACATCATTGGCACAAAGAAGGTGTGCTCAACAGCTTGGAGAGCTATTACCGGTATCACAAAGACCAGATTCTACCAAATCAAAAAAAGATTTGAAAGTAAGTTTAAACATTGGTAAATTATTGATTTTAATTGTGAATTTTCATCCACACCAGTTACTCAATGTAATTCATGATTGATATGAAATAAGACACAGTGCAGAGAACTTGTTACAGTGCATCGTTTATTCTATATTTTTACTTGAAGCTGGCTGATCGTACATGATAAGAGTGGATTGTTTTTCGGATTCATGTGGCAGCACTAAACTTCTGTAGCAGACCTCTCGTGCACATTATCTTGAGACAAGATATTCCCATCATTGCTTGCTATACTCTGTATGAATTAGTCAAATAATCAGATTTTTTTCCCCCACTTGGCAAAATCAGGGAGTGGGGTGGGGGTGGTCCTATGGGCCACCCTCCCCGGGATTTACACCCGTCGATAAGTGTACATTTAATAGTAAGTCTTCTTTTTTGCCATTCAGATGGATCCAGACATTTCGCGCCACCGAATGTCTTCAGGAAAGGTACAGTGCAGAAAAAAACAACAGAGTCAATTGCCTGGCTGGAGGCATACGCAAACAAATATGGTGATAAACTTCCCGACAGTGGCCACATTCATCTGCCTTCATGTCTCACCAAAGGAGACGTCATCGAGATGATGACATCAGATATGGCTGCCAATGGAGAAAACGGCTGTAAGCAAGCAATGTTCTTTCGTCAGTGGTGACGGAATCTTCCCCACATTGCATTTCCAAAGGTATTATTTTGTTTTTCTACAGTGTACTTGTGTTATAGGCAATTGTGTGTTGTTATTATACTTCAATTCAGTTCTTTCACACCAACTACATGTACTGAAATGTCTGAATTTGTTATTATGCCCCGCCGGCGAAGCCAGCCGAAGGGGCGTAATAGTGTTTGCCTTGTACATGTATACACATTCAAACCGGGGACCTATAACAAAAGAGGACAATAGGGTCCCTGGTTCGGTAAAGGTCCCCAGTTGGAAAACGTGTACAAAACCAATGGGAGCTGTATAAACAAAAGAGGGACAATAGGAGCTGTCCCCGATTGCAGGTGTTTACACACTGTCCGAATGATAACTCAAGAAGGACTTGGCGTACCAACTCCAAACTTGGTTTGTGAATTGGTTTAGGGATCATCCAGAAGCCTATTGTTTTTGGACCTCCTCAGTTAAATATTAAGGTCATTATGGCTAAAACGAAAGAAATGTTGTCCGAGCAATAACTCCAAAAGGACTTGGCATATCAACTCCAAACTTGGTTTGTGGACTGGTCTTAGGATCCCCCAGAAGCCTATTGTTTTTGGACCCCTCAGTTAAATATTAAGGTCATTAAAAACAAAAGAAATCTTGTCCAAGCAATAACTCAAGAATGAGATTAATCTCAGCGGGGCATTTGTGTTTGTCAACACACCATTCTTGTTGTGTAGCAAGTACATATGCTTTTTCCCCCCTTTGTTTTCCTTTGTTGATCATATCATTTCTATGAAGTACATCAATATCCACTGGCTGGCCACCAATATATGTGTGTAGCCCATCATTGTTCACAGTTTGAAGTTTGTTATTTCTTTCTATGTGGTTCTTTTAAAACTCGCATGATTGTATTGATGCCCATGCAATTTATAAAGTTGATAGTCAAGTATGCAGATGCTCTTCGGTAATTGAAAGTGTAATCTTTAAGTAGTTTAGGATGAGCACATACAACATAGCAAGCACAAATATGTTGTTTTCAGGAAAACCGCTTCTCAAAGTGTGATAAGTGCACACTTTTTAGAACCTCAATAGAAAAGACACTTGACAAAGACAAGCGGAGAGCCTTGTATGAAAAGAGGGACCGTCACTTGAGACTCCAAAAGTAAGGAATTAAAACATTCTGATCTGTAACATATTTTTTTAGTTTGTCTTTTGATATTGTTTGTATATGCCTATTCGCCACTCTAGGAATCATGATCTTTTTAGTTTGTCTTTTGATATTGTTTGTATATGCCTATTCGCCACTCTAGGAATCATGATCTTTTTAGTTTGTCTTTTGATATTGTTTGTATATGCCTATTCGCCACTCTAGGAATCATGATCTTTTTAGTTTGTCTTTTGATATTGTTTGTATATGCCTATTCGCCACTCTAGGAATCATGATCTTTTTAGTTTGTCTTTTGATATTGTTTGTATATGCCTATTCGCCACTCTAGGAATCATGATCTTTTTAGTTTGTCTTTTGATATTGTTTGTATATGCCTATTCGCCACTCTAGGAATCATGATCTTTTTAGTTTGTCTTTTGATATTGTTTGTATATGCCTATTCGCCACTCTAGGAATCATGATCTTTTTAGTTTGTCTTTTGATATTGTTTGTATATGCCTATTCGCCACTCTAGGAATCATGATTTTTTTAGTTTGTCTTTTGATATTGTTTGTATATGCCTATTCGCCACTCTAGGAATCATGATCTTTTTTAGAAACAGCAACCATCAATTGTTTTGACTCACAAGACATCAGGGAAAAAACCTTATTTTTATCCATGGACAAAATCTATCGCATGTACATGACATCAAATGATTTAGGGTAATAATTAATAATTAGGGTAATTTTGTTATTTCCGAAAATATTAATCCTTTATAAAGTTGCTGTTGGTAGAGTTGTGATTCCATTTCTTTCATTCAAGTATTGCTGTTGTTGCATTACAAGAAAATAGATATAAGTATACGTATGCAATTAAGTATAATAATACCAGCATAACAAAATATTTTAACCTTGCACTCTTTCTGATTGATAAATACAGCAATGAACGCAGAAAATACTACAAGCACACCCAAAAGGCCAGAGCTGCACCCAATCAGTACATATCAATTACACGACTTACTTAAAGAGAAGTACGCCCACGTCTTTCGAGCCCTTGACGAGCAATTGAACAATACAAATAGAGAACGGATGGATGAGGACGGTCTGCCCGATAGAGATGCGGCAGGAGAAGGTGAACAGAAGCAGTGGAGACATCCTGCTGAGAAGGTGAAAGGTGCACTGGACTCTTACTTGAAGGAGCTTCCAGTTCTTGGTTTCAACTCGGGTAAGTACGACGTAAACTTAATGAAAAATATCTCTATGCGGAACTTCAAATGGTAGACCCATTAAAATTCATTGTCAAGAGAACCAGTACCTATATGGTGATTAAAACAGACACGCTAAAGTTTCTAGACATAACAAACTACCTCGCCCCAGGGTATAGCTACTCCAAGTTTCTAAGAGCATACAATGTTCACCAACAAAAAGGTTTTTTTCCGTACGAATGGCTAGATTGTTTAGGTAAGCTTGACGCAACTTCTCTACCTCCCCATGCCGATTTTTACAGTAAATTGAAAATTGGGAACATTTCTGAAGAAGAGTACAATTACTGCAAAGAGGTTTGGACCACTGAACAAATGCAAACAATCAGAGACTTCCTAACATGGTACAATAATTTGGATGTGTTTCCATTCTTAGAAGCAGTCGCAAAAATGTTCGACTTTTACAAACAAAGAAGAATGGATATGTGCCATATCGGTACCCGGTCTGTCCTTACGTTATCTCTTTCTGACTCTGCCTGGTGAGACTTTCTTCTCGCTAATCGATAAAAAGAACAAAGATATGTACTACAAAATGAAGAAAAATATCGTGGGTGGACTGTCCATCGTATTCCACCGGTATCACGAAGTAGACAAAACTTACCTGCGAGGGGGGGGGGGGGGGGGGGGGGGAGAAAGTTTGTAAAAAGATTTTGGGTTTTGATGCGAACGCTTTGTACCTTTGGGCACTCATGCAAGACATGCCTACGGGTGCGTTTGTTAGGCGAAAGGCGGAAGAAAGTTTCAAACCTGAGCAGAGTCAGAAATGGGGGGTTAAAGCAACGGAATGGCTTGAGTGGGAAGCGCGACGTGTTGGGGTCAGTATAGGACATAAGTTTAAAGGGAAATAACTTCAAATAGGGTCAAAAAATATTCCTGTTGATGGTTTTTGCCGACAGACAAATACTGTGTACCAATTTCACGGGTGCTATTGGCACGGGCACAGGTGTTTCAATAATATGACAGAATACTATGAAATAGGAAGTAGAACTAACGCTCAACTCCGAAATAACACTGATAAAATAGCCTCATATATAAGGAGTGAGGGGTACAACCTTGTTGAAATGAAGGAGTGTGAGTGGGAGACTAGAATAAAAAACAATCCAGATTTAGAAGCGTTTCTAAAGTCAGGCGGTGTCCCGCTCCATAGCAAAAAGTCACTGACACAGCGTCAAGTCATTGACTTCATCGCTGATGGGACATTATTTGGTCTAGTAGAGTGTGACATCCGTGTCCCTCCACAACTAAGAGAAACATTTGAGGAAATGACCCCAATTTTCAAGAACGTAGAAATCACCAAAGAGGACATAGGCGATCACATGCAAGCCTTTGCCGAAAGAGAGGGTGTTATGAACTGACCCCGAAAAAGTCTGATCAGTTTGAAGCACCTGGCAAAGAAGATTTAAGGTAATTTTTTTGCAAAGTGTGCAGCAGGCACATAGACAAGATGAAGATCGATGGAAGAATAAGAGGGGCGGCAAGGTTGGACATAAAATCATTTGCTGAGGGTACAAACTTTGTATCAAAGCATACGGCCCAAAGACATCTGCAATCAAAGGTAGGTGAACTTAAACAGCATTGATTAAAGATATATAACTTGTATTTCTATAAACGAAGGTCTGCTGATAGATACATTTTTTCCACAGGTTTTTAATTGAATGTTTGTCACCTTTATCCCAAAAGTTCTTATGCCATCTTTTAAATGCATTTCATATATTTTAATAGGTGCAGAAGGAAATTGTACAGCAATGCCTATTGTTCGAGAGTCAGTTTGCTGTAAAGAGATTCAGCAGGTGGTGCAGAAAATGGATGAGTTTGTTCTAGATCTTGATTGCATAACCGAGCATCCTGGTTTCCGAACTGCTTGCCTGGATCGTTGGGTCTTAGAAATAGCCTATTTCCAGTACCGCCAGCAATACGACGGGCAAGTTCGACAAGATGCCACCCAAAACCAGTGAGTGCAAAAATTGCTGTTATTTACTTCAAAACAATTTCACGATTCACAATTTCACGATTGTGGATTTATATAATACCAATCCACATGTAATAATCTATTAGTTAGAACTGTTTCAACGCTGATGCATGAGGTGTACCACAAAGCTCTATTTCTAAACACATTTTCACTGCACGCCCCATGGTCTATTGGGGATTTTTGAGCTCCCCAAAACCTTAAAAAACAGTGAATATATGATGGACAAACAAGCACATGTAACTTCCCTGTTTAAGAACTTGTATATTAAACTATTAAACATTGTTTACTTCAGTCTGTGTGATTGATGGTTAATGTCGGGGTAAATCCTCCACAAGAGGCGTTTTTGTGACACGGGGAGTTCGGTTCAGGAACTTATTAAAGTTCCGGTATGCTGCCAGCACAAACAAAAACACAACGTATCTAAAACTTTGAAATAGAACTTAGACAGGAAAAACAGACATAGGCCTACAGCATACCGTCAGCTAGCAAGATGGTTTTGGGGTTATCTCGGGAAGGATGTGCGTGTCCCTCTACCATCTTGTGCTGTAAACAAAATCAGGGAAACCTACCCATCTGAAGTAAACACAACCGAAATAACAGTGTATTGTGCCTAGGGGCAGTGAGTACCCCTTTGTCCCCAACTTTCATAGATATTACAAAAACAACCATTGTGCGCTATAACTTATAACTTCAATACTAAAAAATAGTGTCTAAGTTTAATTCCAGGATGTGACTGAACATACTGTAGATAAAAGTACTTGTTTATTATGGTTAACTATATAAATTGCTATTGGTCTGCTTGTCTTTTATATCGTCTGATACAGCTGTAAAACAATTTAAAAAAAACTAAAAATTAAGAGGTGTGTACTTATTGTTATCAAACCCATTCTTTGCTGTAACGTTGGATAGATAACAAAAGACGAAAAGATCATCGCAAGGATGCAAAACAGATGGTTGCTCCCCTTCGGAGAGGAAAACAAAGCGGATTTAATGTTTTCATGAAGCAGCACATTTGCTCCAAAGGTAAAATACAATATAATGTGTGTGGGTGTTTGTGCAGGTTGTCTAGCTGTGTGTCAGTTACTGTTCGTTTGTTTGTTTGAAGTGTGTTTGTTTATTTGTTTGTTATGCAGCTTTCTTGGATTATATTTTTGTGACAGTCTTATTTAACTTTAATCGAGGTGGCTCAGTAACTAAAGCAGAGATAATGAAAACTCGGGCAGAGGAGTGGCGAGGTACGTCTGGATGATGAAAGGCACAAGAGCTACCAGGACAAAGCTAAGGAACACCACCCCCAAGAGCTAGCTAAAAGTAAGCTGGGAGAGTCAGGTTTCTGAAGATTCACCAGAAAACTTGGCAGTGAAGTTACTAATATGGTGAGCTTACATTAATGATGATATGGTGAGCTTACATTAATGATGACAATAAATCAACAGTAAGAGAATAACAGGCAGCTTGATCAATCTCGGGTCATGCATAACATTAAGCTGGCCAATATTTGTCACCAGTTTTCAAATTGCAAGTTTTTAGATTTGATTGAGATGTTCCATGAATGCCATCTTACTAAAGATGGCCTTCATCTTAAATGGGACAGCAATTACCACTTCAGCCAGCTTATCCAGAAGCAATTAGAGAAAGGTCGAAACCCCTAGACCCTTCTGGTACACCACAACCCCATTGTCCGCGTGAGCTGAAAAAACTAATCCGAACACCTTGTCCCAGGAAGAAAAAAATCACCAAAATGGCCAGCAACATGTACAGCTTCTCCAAAACCTACAATAAAGACCAAGCTGTGCATTGACATCCCAAAGCCTCCCAGTACAACCGCCAAGACTCCAGACACCACCAAGCCTCCCAGTACAACCGCCAAGACTCCAGACACCACCAAGCCTCTTAGTGCAACCACCAAGCCTCCCAAAACCTCAAGAAAGCAGAGGAAGTTTAGACATGTCATCAAGGATGAAGAAGGGTTTTTGCAGCTTGGGAGGAGTTCGTCAAATAGTACCAAACCAGTGACGTGCTTCATCAAACCTTTTGTGGCTATGGCCACAATACGGTATGAGAAGGTAAATCTCAATGTAAATCGATCTCAAGGTGCTTCACGCAAGCAAGGAAAGAGGCGACAAACGAGAAAGAAGCAGATCAAGAAAAGACGGAGGTGGCGAAAATGGAAGGTAAGTTTATAAATTTTGATAGCGATCATTAAATTTTTCAATTGGCTCATGTAATGTCGGACAAAAGTACTTCAAAAAATAAGTATTAATTTTGTTTGGCAATTTAGAACCTTATAAGGTACATTTTCAAAGGATACCACCTTCTGTGTCATCCTGTTCTCGGTACTTGTTGGTACTTGTTGGTACTTGACTGGCATGAGTCATATATTGCAGAACTAGAGGATGACAATGCTAAGCTACATGACAAAGTACTAAACCTTCAGGAAAAGCTAGATCAACTGATGGGAACCTGAACAAACGTGAAGAGGGAGAAAGGGGTAGAAGCAAAGGAAAACGTCTTTAAAGTGAGAGTAAAAAACAACGCCATAAACGTAAACAGCTCAATTTGATCAAAGACACTTTTGGAACTGGCACAAGTTATGACGGGCAAGTGTAACCAGAATCGGTCAGTCTACTAAGATCAGTTACACGCCTCACCTCTCCGCATGCTCCGCTGTCCGTGAATCGCCTTTTGCAAAATCTTATCGTGAAGAAAGAACTCCAATAGAAAATTACAAATCAGTCATGAAAATGCTCTCTAAACTTGTTTCCTTTTCACAAGTTTTTGTGTTGGAAATCACCGTGTGTTTCGAAAGTCCAAATCAATGTCTTGTCCACATCTTTTTCAATTTAAAGTATTGTTTCTATACCCCCCCCCCCCCCCCTGCACATTCCATAGAAATTAAAAGTATAGATCGACCTTCACGACCACTCTTGAGAAATACAGCTCTGCATGATTTAAAGATATGTTTAACAAAAGACATCATGCTTATTTTTTTACCAAGACTTATTTGACAACAATTGTTTTAAACATTTGTTTTATATAGGGGCTATGGAGATGGTAAGATCAAGGGATTTTGAAAGGAGTATGGTCACATCGTAGGTCTTTTGTGGCCTCAACTGTGCCTGCTGTAGCACTAACTGCCACTGCCACTGCCAGCACAAGAGCTGAAATAGTTAAATCACTTGGCCCTTCGAAACTCATTTTTCATCGCTGAATCCTATTGTATTTTATATTCTATTTAATTCAGAGAATGACATTGATGATGAAGCCTTTAAACTGCTAGACCAGGAGAAGGAAATCATCCCTCATCTCATCCCATCAATTGGAACACGCATAAAGTTTAAGCAA
Organism: Leptasterias polaris; assembly: GCA_037783415.1. Taxonomy (NCBI): domain Eukaryota; kingdom Metazoa; phylum Echinodermata; class Asteroidea; order Forcipulatida; family Asteriidae; genus Leptasterias; species Leptasterias polaris. The sequence goes on along the minus strand of JAZGTN010000178.1, from coordinate 1,648,880 downwards.
CGATATAGAGTATTCATGGCACAACAAGATGCACAACCTACAACCTCGCAGGTAAAACTTCATTGAATCCGCAAACCAACCTTTGTCTTTATATAGTAATCTTGCACAAACAAAATGGGGCTGTTGTGCTTTAAATGTAATCAGTATGTGTTTGGCGGAAGCAGCGAACTGATTAAGCATTACAGGATTATCCATGCTTTGGTAGAGGGTGGACTGTTCAAGTGTTCATCTGTGCCTTGCAATCAAGCAGGTTGCTACAGAACATTCCAGTATACATGGTCCCTGAAACGACACCTAAACACCGATCATGTTGAACAATTCGATTTCAATCAGGCTCAACCAATCCCCAATGACGGTAATGATGAAGTGAATAATGTCCTTGATGACCAAGATTCGGACCAGGGCTCCAATGAGGGATTTGATGTACCAAATCTAAACATAGAGGACGAAGCACCTGAAATGAATGATATTAAAATGAAATGTGCACAACTTGTCTGCAACTTAAGATCATCAAGTAGCATAACAACAAGCGCTGTTAATCTAGTGACAAGGAGTTATTCACAGATGTTATGGAATATGTAAGATCTAAGACCAATAGAGTAGTTGCCAATTAAGGAGTAAACCCACAGAATGAGCCTGAGCTGCAGTCTCTTCTTGAAAAAAGTTTGAAAATGAACTATGGACCAGTTTCTTTGCTCCTGCATGCCTGTTGCTAAGGTAACATTGTTGACCCACTTGTTTTGTTTAAACTCGAACATTAAAGGGCTATAGACTGTGCAAGTCTCGCGCGCATTCGAACTTTCGGGACCATAGTGGTCCCAACCATATGGAGTTTAAACTCGAACATTAAAGGGCTATAGACTGTGCAAGTCTCGCGCGCATTCGAACTTCCGGGACCATAGTGGTCCCAACCATATGGAGTTTTACGTGGGCGAGATTTTGTTTCGTCAATTATTTTAGTTTAACGTAGTTTATGACCTAGAAAATTATACATGTTGTTGGGAATGTGATAACAAAATATGAAAGTAAAACCAATTCAACAATATAACGAACAAAGATTTGATTTCAGAAATAAAAATGTTCTTCGTTTGACGTGTTTTCTCGTTCGGATACGCGCGAGACTTGCACAATCTATTGTCTCAAACCGATTTCAAATCCTTATTTCAAATCCTTATAACTTCGCTTTGGAATTTCCGATTTGAAAAAAGAAAGTGGCATTGTAAAGTGCAAGGTCTATTATTTTACTAGTAACCAATAACTCAAAATTGACCTCTTGCCCAATTGTGCCTGGTTTTGACATACAGCGTCACATATATCCAAACATTTACAATCCACATTTCCATTGCATACAGACCTGTATGCTTTGTTTTCAACAGAATTAAGACATGTCGAAGTTGCCAAAAGTGATCAAAACCGTGTGTCAAAACCTCATGGGCAAAATTCCAGCCAGGTTACCATCCAAAGGTACATTACACAGAATCCTCAACGAAGCCAAATTTGTCGCACAGAACCACATTTATGAATGTACAGAAGAGGGTGGTGACCCAGCACATTTAACAGGAAACACATTACATTCAGATGCAACAACACAATTTTATCATCATTATCAGGGGTTTCAAATTACAATTGTAAGTAGGCTTAACGAAAGTTGGGATGGGAGACGCAGACACATACTTGGATGCCTTCAAATCCACAATCAAAGAAATAGCTGAGGCAGTATCATCTAAGAATGCAGATACTGATAATACCATAGCCAAACTAGTGACTTCTATAAGAAATACCATGGGTGATCAGGGACCTACAAACCCACAGTTTAATAGCAAACTGCAATTTTTTAGAGAGGAGCTGCTCCCAGCCGTCGTTGCCAACTGGGACGAGTTATCGGACACTTCAAGAGGAGCGATGTCAGATATGGGGTCATTTTTTTGCAAAATGCATTTGTTGGTGAACTTCGCTTCCGAAGCAGAAAGTCCTCAAAATTAATGAGGAGAATGTGATTGAATCCAGATGCATACAGTGCAGAGAGTGGCGCAGCACGCCTACTACGTACGGTAGCGAAAGCCTTTACTGAACGCGGTTGTGATAAGTCTGGTGTAGCAGCTAATTGGTTGACTTATATGGTTTCTATGGTAAACGGTGGCTCCGGCACTATAAAACAAAATGTTGAATCTGTTTGCTCTATATGTCACCAGTTTGTTTTTATCCCCTGTAAATAGAGAAACTGTTCTGCATAGCATGACTTATCTTTTGCCAGACAGCGTGGCCCTAGCACGTAAGCTTGCTGGGCTCATCTTCCGGGACCAAGAACGGGTTAATGCAAATTGTAGGGGTGTGCGAGGAAAGCGCAGATTAGATGAAATGAGAATAGAAGCAGTGCGACAAGCAGTAGTAAACATGACGCCAGGAACTGAGGAAGAAATAGCCTCAACCTGGCAAAGATGTAGGGGGACACCTAATTCTCAAGTTAAACAAACTGCCTGGAAACTCTTGAGCAATATCCCCCTTTGAACTTTGCCAAAATCATCCAAATGTTCCCTTAACAACGCATTCACATTGTCAATGCAATTAATCACAAAAGATCACAAGTTAAATGTTATAGGTATATTTGGGTTTTCCTTTATGACAGATCTCTTTGGGCGCTGGAGTATCGGTCTATAAGGAACAGTGGTAAGTGTTGAAGGGCCAACCCAAACACTCACTATTTGTGAAGGGGTTGGCAGTGGCGACATGGGGGACGGCAGTCCTCCAACAGCGTTCCGTGGAGGGAAAAGTGTGCAATCGGTTCAAGGATAACAGGGAGGCGAGGCAACCACTCAGTCCCCAAAAATTGAGTGTGTTGAAAGGTATGTACAGCATTAATTATCATCAATGCAGATTGTATGAATCATGTTGTTACACACAATGTTATGTAAATCAATAATTCATATGGTCTTGGGGGAAAAAATACCACCTTGCATGGGATAAAAGCTGCAATCCTCCACCAAAGGCATTTCAGACAGCTTGACAAATCTGCTGTAAAATGCTGGCCAATGGGAGACTTTCGTACCGGGTAATTTTCTATTGTAGGTCATTCTGAGTGTGTGCATGATTTAACTATCCATTATTTATGTCATTCCGAGCATGCACGAGATATAAAAACCCTGTACAACTATTGTTATGGAAAGTCTCCTCTGGATTGAATCTATGCAATATCAACGCATACTGCAATGCTGAAGGGCAAATGTGACTAAAAGTTGAACTATTATTTTTAAAGATAATATGACACTCCAAAATAACTAGTGTTGTGGGTTCGATGGTTACCACCATTCAGACCACTGGTAAAAGTACACAATGTGCCAAACAGGATCCAATCAAAAGAAGTTAGTCTCCTTGAACATTTTGCAGGATAACTTGTTGAGTGACTAGGATTTGGATATAACAATTACTGACTTGTCATTAGAGTGTACACAGCGTGTAATGCAGGTTTTTCTTATCGCATTGCTTAGAGTACATGTAAATGCTCAAACATGTTTGACCTTGTTGTAGACGAACGCAATAACATTTCCAATAAATTTTTTTAGATATCAAGTCAGTGACTTATTTTCAACAATTTAAGCATAATTTTTTAACCATAAAGAATAATTAAGTGCCCTTATAGGGCGCACCACACCAAATAAGCCAGAATTAATGCGCCAAGCTACTTAATCATAATTTGTAAACCCACAACTTATTTTTAATTACAACGTTTTGGGGGTCATGCAATTAATAGATTGTGTAAATATAATAATCTATCACAACCTGGGGATTCTGTGCTTCAACTTTTGAGGAGACTTGATAAATTTAGGCGTTAAAGTTGGCCCTATTTGACCGGGTAAGTGGAGAAGTGCTTCACGAAAACTGGCAGCAAGTCGGTTTTGGAAAAATACAAATTTTCGCGTTTTTTTCTTCTGGGGTAGTTAGCAAAAATTCCAAACGGCTGACCTGGCAAAAATTGAAAAGAATTCTGAAGTTCAGTCGTCCGAAAATATGTTTGATTGGTTTTCAAGAGGCTGAGAGATTTTTTGAGTATTTTTGAATATTTATCATTTAGCATTGGTTCCTATGGGAGTTTATTTAGTGTGGTGCGCCCTTGGAGAAGCCAGATAGAAGTCGCCATTTTGATAAACCATTTATTTTGTATTCAGCTAATCATTTGTCACTTTAGTCACCCCTGGACAGTTCTTTAATGTCCATAGATAAAGTCAGCACTTATTTCTGTAACTGTAGGTTAGATGAAGTTGAAGTTTCAAGTTAATTACTGTACTGATTGTTTAGTGATTTGGCCATGCATGTCATGGTGGTCTAGAAGTGGGGGCTGTATTGAAGGCAAAATAGAGCTCATTTTCTTCTTAGTCATGTAGAGTTATCCACTGTTTACTTGTAGTTCTTGGTCTGGATTTCATATAATTGGTTAATCCCATTTGTTCTAAAGTTAGTGAATTCTTGTGGCATTTGTTATCTTTCTAGAGAAAGGTCGTCGAACTTGTTGGCTTTGTAAATTGACAATTTGTATTTTTCTCTGTGTTTATCTTGTTACAGTTGAACCACATAGCCATAGCCATAGCCACAGTCACACATACACTATTATTACGAATCGTCACAAAGGATCTTTGTCAAGAATTGTCATCTTTAATAATAGTCACAATTTATTTCCGTCACACTACTACTACAACCTATCTTCGCATGTATTTGCCACACCGTGGATCAGCATGTTAAAGTTGTAATAAATACATCAAAGTTCATATATAAGTCATCATGCTGTGCGTATCATTTTCTGAGAGTTTTATTGGTGAACAAGTCAACGCCCATCTGTAGTAATTTGGAGGCTACAATCAATGAACTCCTATTGACAGTAAATCAGCAAGCAAAGGTTCACCAATCCTCAGGAAAACATACCACCAAGATAACAAAGGACCAACTGGACCTGGCATTGCAACTACACAAAGATAGAATCTTTGAGATCCAGCCTGGGAGGAAACACTTTCACTTCCAAGACTTTCCATGCTCAGTACTCTCAACAGTCAGCATTCCCGAGCTTCACAAGTGGATAAAGTCCTCTTTGAAACACATGGCAATGCGCTATTAACTCAACACCCCACACATGTACATGTACATTATGAAATAGTATTGTTTTCATGGTTTCTTTAACCAAAAGAGTTCCAGTGGCCCTACATAATGTACTGGTGGAGAAGGAGAAAGAAAAGTCAAAAGAGACAACCAAAAGAGTTCCAGTGGCCCTACATAATGTACTGGTGGAGAAGGAGAAAGAAAAGTCAAAAGAGACAACCAAAAGAGTTCCAGTGGCCCTACATAATGTACTGGTGGAGAAGGAGAAAGAAAAGTCAAAAGAGACAACCAAAAGAGTTCCAGTGGCCCTACATAATGTACTGGTGGAGAAGGAGAAAGAAAAGTCAAAAGAGACAACCAAAAGAGTTCCAGTGGCCCTACATAATGTACTGGTGGAGAAGGAGAAAGAAAAGTCAAAAGAGACAACCAAAAGAGTTCCAGTGGCCCTACATAATGTACTGGTGGAGAAGGAGAAAGAAAAGTCAAAAGAGACAACCAAAAGAGTTCCAGTGGCCCTACATAATGTACTGGTGGAGAAGGAGAAAGAAAAGTCAAAAGAGACAACCAAAAGAGTTCCAGTGGCCCTACATAATGTACTGGTGGAGAAGGAGAAAGAAAAGTCAAAAGAGACAACCAAAAGAGTTCCAGTGGCCCTACATAATGTACTGGTGGAGAAGGAGAAAGAAAAGTCAAAAGAGACAACCAAAAGAGTTCCAGTGGCCCTACATAATGTACTGGTGGAGAAGGAGAAAGAAAAGTCAAAAGAGACAACCAAAAGAGTTCCAGTGGCCCTACATAATGTACTGGTGGAGAAGGAGAAAGAAAAGTCAAAAGAGACAACCAAAAGAGTTCCAGTGGCCCTACATAATGTACTGGTGGAGAAGGAGAAAGAAAAGTCAAAAGAGACAACCAAAAGAGTTCCAGTGGCCCTACATAATGTACTGGTGGAGAAGGAGAAAGAAAAGTCAAAAGAGACAACCAAAAGAGTTCCAGTGGCCCTACTACAGGAGGATGAACTGGTGGAGGAGAAAGAAAAGCCAAAAGAGTCAAAGAAAAGAAAAAACAACAGGTCTGGACAGGAAAAAGAATCAAAGAAGAAATCAAAGAGTAATTTGTCTTCTGCTTTTCTTCATTGTTTAAACTTACATAAATAATGGTTACATTTTCTCCTCAGTGCCTCAATGGCTTAATTTTTTACACTTTGGTATGGAATCGATGCATTTTATATTTTTAAGTGTTACAAGTTTGTGTTGTGCATGCAAACAAATCTCAGTATGTTAAATGTGCTGAAAAGAAAGACTACTATAAACAACATGCTGTGTGCACAACTTGTCTAGTATGCCAAACCCATGTGCTGGTAATCATATTTATTTAAAACTTTATCTTAATTGCAGCATCAGCAGCACCAGCTAACCTAAAACCAGAGGTTGCTGAGCAGTTTGGTATGCTGCTTGGCTTCAAGTCGGTAATGGAGACCAGGACAGATGTTCAAGGACAGGCAAAAGCTGGTGAAAAACAACCTCCAATTTGGGAAGTGATGCAGCCTATAAACCCAACACCCCCACTATGCTGTGGGATTCACCCTCCATCCCCATGGAAATAGAATCACCCTTACATCATGACACAATGACTCCGGTGGCGACTTGCATCCAAAATTCCATGGAGGCAATGTATGGAGGAGGCAATTGTATGGAGGAGGCAATTATGGTAGACAGATCAAGGCCCTTGAGGCAGAAGTCGAAAGGCTTCAAACCAAGAACATCACACTTCATGCTGAAAATCAGCACTTAAAGACAAGTAAGTTTTTAATCATGTCTAAAATTATGTTAATCTGCATTCTGTATAATGACAAATGTACATGTATGGTTGTTTTCATTGACACATATGCAGACTTGGTCCCACATTAAAAGTTGTGGTCGAAGAAGTAATTCACACATGATATTGAATAATTGTTTTGTTCCAACTCCCCTTTTTACTCCAAAGTTTCAGGAAGAGTGACAGTGCCACCCCACCTCATTGTCAACATGGAAGAAATTCTTGGATTTTTTAAAAATCAAAAGGTATGCTGTTGGTATGAATATTATACCTATTATGTCTTGATATTTTGTACAGTGCCTTGACTAGTCGATATTACATGTAGCTCCCCGAGAATAGGAAGTTGACAAACTAGTTCCCGAGGCGAAGCCAAGGGAACTAGTTTGTCAACTTCCAATACGCCTCTCTTAGTATTTATGCATGAGTACGTCACAATTCTAACCCAAAACGAGGCCATATAGGCGCAGCCACTGCAAGTGGTGGCGGATGTGCGCCTATAGCCTCATTTTGGGTAAGAATTATGACGTCATGCATGAATATTAGGAGAAGCGTATACCGAGGGGAGCTAATATCGGCTAGTCACCCGAAATAAACCATGTTATATTTGTTTTACTATACTTCATACCAGTACATATTCAGTTACCGGAACATTATTTGGAGCAAGGGAAAATGATGACTGTGAAATAAAATGCACATGATAATTATAGTTTGTTCATGTGTTGGATGTCGCTAGAGAGAGCGATGTTCGTGCGTGTATACAAAACAGTACCACGATCGTAAAGCGCCTTGACAAGTAGAATAGCGCCAGGGCCGACCGGTCGCACAATGGTTAATGCGCATGACGAGTAGAATAGCTCCCGGGATCCACCAATCAGAATTAACAAGCGTGATACAACAAGGTTTGGACATCATAATTGACTTCATGTTTACTACACTTGGGTTATTTCAAGCAAGATGTAACCTTAGGATTTCTACTACTGACTGGCGTTCCACAAAAGCCCAGTGAGAGGTTTGACCTACTCTAGTCTTTGCACAAACAACAATATCGGGATTATTTGACTTTGCGACTTATTAAGTTATTTATTGGTAGTTGCGATAACGTATTAAACCCTCCTCCCGACGGCGAAACGAACAGGGCGAAATGGTCAAACACGTACAATTTCGACAGCTGATGGTCAACAGATTTGCTCCATTTTTACCACTTTCAAAAATCCTGACACAAATTCTAGGAACACGAACTTAATCCTCAATGTCTAATGAATCCTTTCATAACACTCAAAACACCATTGAGAAAATATTTTGAAGAAAAGGGACAACAAATTAACAGATCCCGAAGCGAAACAGTCACAAATTTCCCAGGTTGATATTTTGAATCTGAGCGGGCGGATTAAGTTCGTGTTCCTAGAATTTGTGTCGTTTCGAACCTGGTTCGTAACCCTCCGGCTTCGCCGTTGGGAGGAGGGTTACGTTATCGCAACTAATTTATTGGTAGGATATGACTTGCATCTTCTGACACTTTGCTTTTCTTTATTGTATAGTTGCAAGCTGATGCCAACCCAGCACTCCCAACTCCTGGAGTTTTGTAAATGATGCTTAAAATCATCCCAAAGTACTCGAAGCGAAGTCTGGTGGTGCACAGTTATAATGACAGTCAATAAGGGTTTTCCTGATAACCCTGAATGAAAGCTTGTTTGGTGGAGGCATATTTCACTGAAGGATCAGATGGCCTCCAGAAACTTCAGAGACTGAAACGTTTGAATCAACGGTGATCACGTCGACATAAAACAACCGGCTCTTTTAAGAGCCACCACATTGTCAAAAAAGAGATTCATCCACTGTCTGTTACTAAGGGTAATAAACAAACAAAATCTGTCTAATTTTATTCATTTGCTTATTTATTATTATTGCTTGGTTATCTAATCTCCAATTAGAAATGTTCTTATTTGGTACGTTTATTATTATTGCTTGGTTATCTAATCTCCAATTAGAAATGTTCTTATTTGGTACGTACATTTGATGTTTGGATGTTTTTAAGACGAGTACATTTCTTCTCAAGTCTCTGAAAAAGTCTGTGCACTTAAGAGGAATTCAGGTACATAGATGCACTATACACCCTAACTCCTACCATGCAATGACCAGGACAGCAGCTACCAGCTGATTACATATAAAACTTCAAACTTCAAACAAACTGTCTTCTTTCTTAAATCTCCCCCCAAAAGTCTGTCTCTGGAGAGCAGCTACCAGCTGAGTACTTGTGTATATACTATCATTGCCTGGTTGCAAACACATGTAACTCCAAACAAAAAAGTTCAGATTTGGAACATAATCCAATGATTCTTTTTAATTTTTCTAAGATACAACATTTCTTCTCAAGTCTCCCCAAAACAGTCTGTGTCTGTGCACTCAAGAGGAATTCAGGCACAAACATACTATGTACCTTAACTCCTTCTGCCATGCAAGTCCAATTTAGCCTAGATTAGAAGTAAAATGTTCCAAGCAGTTCAATGTGGTCAATGTGCATTTTCATCCAGAAAATTAAAGTGTCTGAAATATTTGTGTTTCTCCTTGCTCGGTTGTTCAATCTCTAGATGGATGCGTCCATGTTAAGAGGATGAATATTTGTTCTACTTCGGTCTGAAGACTCTGTATATATCTTGTGCACTCAGAGGAATTCAGGTACATGTACAATGCACCATAACTCCTTCTGTCATGCAAGTCCCATATGTGACCCGGTACAACGTAATCAGGAATAAGTCGCTGATGCCGTTTCGTGTAAATGGCCCAGTCAATTGGGTATGTGGGTGGAATCGTGAATAAAGTCGATTTTCGGATTTTGGTACTTTTAGGAAGCTTAGTTGTCATAGATTACCTTCATTAATATATTTATTGTTAAAAAGATACTTAAGGATGAAATAAAGATGATCTTTGTTACTTGTCCGTGTTCTTTTGTTCTAGAAAGTAATCAAAATCTTATGAAAAACACAGATTTTCCATACATTTTATCACCCTTATCATTCATTGAACCCCTCTACATTTGGTATCGTCCGAAAGCTTATTATTTCACCAATTTCGATGCCGTATCTATATTAGTCACATGTTAATTGTTAACCAATAGAAAACGATTGCAGCAGTAACCAACTGGTAAACAAATCGTTCTTGTTGCTACGTCTATGGCCACGTGTTGTCGTTTAGCACATCTGATTGGATGAAAACTGATGACTCACAAACTGAGCGTGCGCATTGCTGTCTGACCCCTGACCCGGACACTGGAAAACACCATTCATCACGTAAACATGATTTCCCACGTATCAGCGAAAATCCTGATAAGCAGTGTCTAAAAGCTATATTTATTACCTTTTTTAGTTACTCTTGAAGTTGTCTTCTGTTAAATTTTGATATTATTCTGTTCTTGGGAGAAATTTAAGGTCCACAATTCAACATGTCGCTTGAGAAAGCAAGCGAAATTGAGGCCGCCTTGGGCCTGCTCCGCGACGCGAATCTAGGCGGTGTGTCACACGCCGATGACGGGGCTTTGAATCAGCTCGTTCAAGAGTATTTCGTGGACAACATAGTTGATTCTGACGATGATGACACTGATGGCGATTCCATTGATGGTGATGGTGACATAGAAATGGAAGATCTAGGAGAGGAGGTTGGTGACAAGAGTGGAGACGAAGACGACGATCAACCGACAGTTGAAGCCGACAATCTCGACCGCATCGAACCCCTTCTTGACGGCAACGTTGCGGAAAATCTTGAAGCAGAACTTGAAAGAGCTCGCGATTTCAACTGTGGGTGCAGTTTGTTCCAAAGTGGCCCTTGTTCACGTCAGTTCACTGCGGAACAACTAGCAGATAGTCGCTTGGGTATGAAAGAATTATCTGAAGGTATGATATCGGTACACCTTTACATGTTTTATAAACAAAAACTTAATCATTTGCTTTGTTTACTCGGAAAATGTGGTCCCTTTAGGCTTAGTACGTCAGAGTAGTATTCGCATACACTAAGTCAAGTGTGTTAATAGTGAGAGTGACTACACTGGTAAGAGCTTATTGAACAGTGGTGTGGTACTTTGTCGAGTTGAGCAACAAATTAATCAATTCCATAATTACATAGGGTCTGATTCCCGACTTGGCACAAGTCACAACAGCAATTTAAGCATTGAACCAGACAAGTCTTCAACACATCTAAAATTGATCTGAATCACAAATTACTGACTCGGACTGTGTATTTTTAGTGCCGTGCCAACAGGTCACAGAGCAGCTGGCTTGAGTAGCTTCAAAAAGTTGTGGCGACAACTTTGTCCGCATGTGGTTTGCTGCAAACCAATGACTGATCTATGCTGGGAGTGTCAGAAAAACAATGGCATCATTTTCAAGGCTGTCAACACTACCGAAGATCACAAGTCTGCAACACTCAAGCGGCAGGAGGCGCATCTTCAGCATGTCCGTCATGAACGAACAATGTATAAAGAGGATGTTGCAGTTGCCAAGGAAATCGTCAGCCGTGGTCAATTCCAACTTGGACGAAACACGCCCTGCTCCCGACCTATTACTATGCATTACAGTTTTGATTTCGCTCAGCAAGTGCACTACCCGGCCAATCCTCTCCAGCCAGGACCGATGTACTTTCTGACCCCCCGGAAGTGTGGCATCTTTGGTGTATGCTGCGAAGCAATGCCACAACAGGTCAACTACCTGATTGACGAGGGTATGACAACCACCAAAGGCAGCAATGCAGTCATAAGCTACTTACACCATTACTTTGAGGCTTATGGACTGGGTGAAGAGCACCTGACCATGCACTGTGACAATTGTTCTGGACAGAACAAAAATAGGTATGATAAAGTCTTCAATAGAATAAAACAGTTTTAAGTTTTGACATTGTATTATGCACAAGGTAGGGAGAAAACACATTGTCATCTATCCATGGGCAATACAATTTTCATTTTCTTTCATTTACCTATTTTTTTAAAGTCATGCTCACCTTGAAAAGATTTCTTTTCTCCCACCTGTGTGGTGTCAGTAGCTGGGAGGTGTTTATTAACCTTCTAGTTACATGTTTTTGGGGTTTGATTTATTTTCCAGATACATGTTGTTTTACCTGATCTGGCGGACAGTCCACAAGTTGCACAATAGCGTAGCACTGAACTTCATGATCCCTGGGCACACGAAATTCGCTCCAGATTGGTGCTTTGGGCTTCTGAAGCAGAAATACAGGAGAACTGAAGTATCTTCTCTAGCTGACATCGCCAAAGTGACTAACACCAGCACAGCTACTGGGGTGAATGTTGCTCAGCTGGTCGGGTCGGAGAGCCAAGAGGTGTATGTTAAACTGTACAACTGGCAGGCCTTCCTTGGGGACTTCTTCAAGCCGCTGAATGGCATGAAGAGCTTCCAGCACTTCAGGTAAGTTTATTTTCATGTTAACCTTGTTAAACTTGTATTAAGCATTTTTTTAAAGGAATGTGCATACTTAAGTCGGGACTGTCTCTAACAGGATTCTTCAGTAACTCATTGTAATAAACAAGTGCTTTCTTTCTTTGTTTTTATGCAGATTTACATCGGAGGAACCTGGGGTCGTCTATGCCAGGAAGCATCCCGCAGATGAGGACCAGCGTTTTGTGCTCATGCGGTCCACTGGCGTCTTCCCACCTGAAAATCTGCCGGAGGCAGTCCCACCACCAGGACTTGATGCAAAACGGCAGAAATATCTCTTCGACAAGATCAGGGAGTTCTGCACTGAAGATGGCGCAGACATCACATGTCCGAGGCCAACCATCATAGATGATGAGCAAGATTGAGACAGCAGATGAGGACCAGCGTTTTCTTGCTTGAGTTATTATATTTAAGACCTTTCTTGTGTTTTCGTCTAAACAAGGACCAAATAATTAAAAAAGTTTGGTGCATTTAATTTTTTTTATTTATTTAGTTTTTAGTATTTCTTTGCAACACGAGGTCACACCGAACACCTCTTTTTTGTTTCCACCAAAAAATTATGTCTAGTTCAAACTATATTTCAATCACATCAGTCTTAACGTGTTAATGAGATAAAATGACATGCTAATGGAGAAATAGAAACTTTTTGGATTGGCCTAAAATTTTGTAGAAACCAAAGGCTACCTATGACCCACCTAGACACCAATTTTTACCAAAATCCGTCGACCCCCACCTTATCATGGTCTGCATGGTCTTCTCGCGGACATGCTCATAAATAAAACAAATTTAACCATTTCACCATTCGGGCATTATGATTTATTTGAACAAAAGTTGTAACAAGCATTCTCTTTCACCAAAATGCTGTGTATTTTTGCATAAAATTTTAATGGGCAATCAAAAAGTGGGGGACAAATGATATGCTACCCCCCCCCCCCCCCCCCCCCACCACCACCCCCACTAGAAATTTAAAGGGTCCGGGTGTGCGTTTATCTCAGGTCTAACTATTTTTAACTACTCGGAAGTTAACTAAAGTAGGCCTAATCATTCAAATATTTTATTGCATTTCAGGCTTTACAACATAGTTGAACACGGAACAAACAGGATGGCGGCAATAGCACAGGCTCAAGCTGAAGCTTTGATGTTAGATCTGCATAACGTCTTTCATCCAGAAGTGACGAGGGCGTGGAGAATCTCCGGGCCTATCTGCAAATCTGCAACAGCAATCCTTAAGAGGACAAATCCAGCTATCCTGAAAACACGGAAACCGCTGCTAATTGAAGGCGATGGCAATTGCATGTTTCGGGCTGCGAGCAAGGGGTGGTTCGGAAACCAAGAACCGCACTCGCTTCTCAGGTTGATGACTGCCATTGAAGTAATTTTGCATCGTGATTGTTATGATTGCCGTCATCCTGAATTCATGAATGCATTGAAAGATGAGCGCATTGTGACAGCCCCTATCTCACAGTTGGTGCGAGATGTCTGCAAGTCAGGCGTTAGTGTTGAGCTCAGTCATATGTATGCACTGAGTGCAGTGATGAAGAGAACCATCCGTTCGTATTTCCCACAAACGGATGAGAGTTATCTTAGCGTCCCGTACAACCGTCTTATAAGAGGACGGGGTGTTGGTGCCGGAGGCGAACCAGATTTGTGGTTGATGTGGACTGTTTGCGACGTTTCTGGTATTGATCTGGAAAGGTCTTATACACCAAACCATTTTGTTTGCCTCGTGTCAACAAAACCTCCGAGAGCACCGAAGGAGACTGTCTTGATCGAGGTGGGTAAATTAACGATATCCAATCGTGTCAGATTTGTGTCAGATAAAAGAATTAGTATTAACAGATATTAACAGATTTAACTTCTTAGTATTTTAATGGACTAAACAAACCGTGGAAATTAATTTTAACAAATTATTAGTTTTCTTGAATAAAAAAAGGTATATGAAGTTAAGAAAACATTGATATTTTAAAGGAGATGCATACGTTTGGTAGTTGGAGCCTATATAATTTTAGATATATACCATAAAAACTAACCTTTGAAAATTTAATTTCAAAAGGTGGCAAAGTTTTTGAGATATTGCCAAAAATCTGAAGCGGTTGTGTTCACGCAGAAGAAGAACCCGTCATTGGAATACACATTCTGAGAAGCGTTACGGCCATAACGCTTCTCAGATTCAAATTTTTGGGGATAAAAAGTGATATATTTTTCCATAACCGCAGTACTTCGAAGTGAAACGTTTCTCAAAATACATTATACTATCCAAAGCTGCTGTACTTCTTACCAAGAAAGTTTTGATTGCCAAACGTATACAGACCCTTTAAGGATAAAAGAAAGAGAAAAAGTGGCAATACTATACAAGTTCTGGAAGTCAAGTTTGGGCAGTCAGGTTGGTGTAGTGGTGTCTTGCCTCGCCTTCCACCTCTGGGACCCCGGTTCGAATCCCACCTGGGGCACTATGTGGATTGGGTTTTCCAGTCCCTGCCTGATTGCGTGGGTTTTCCCTGGAATAATTCTCTGGGGTTTTCCCTCCCACATCTAAAACTGAAACTTCATTCTTTGTCTTCTCTCTACTGGGTTCTTGGCTAGTATAGTGATTAAGTTCGCTTTTCACAACCAGAATTAATAAATGAAATGAAATGAAATGAAATGAAGTCATTGAGTTTTAAAAAAAATTCAACTATGTTTAAACATTTTTTTGTAGAGTGATGAGAGTGAAGATGAAGTTGTTTCAGATGAAGCAACCCACAGCGATCATGCAGATGATCCAACAAACGACCAGGCAGTCAGTGACGATGAGCGAGGAGGCACAACCTCACACGACCAGGCAGTCAGTGACGACGAGCGAGAAGACGCAGCATCTTCCGACCAGGCAGATAGTGACGACGAGCGAGAAGACGCAGCATCTTCCGACCAGGCAGATAGTCACGACGAGCGAGAAGACGCAGCATCTTCCGACCAGGCAGATAGTCACGACGAGCGAGAAGACGCAGCATCTTCCGACCAGGCAGATAGTCACGACGAGCGAGAAGACGGAGCATCTTCCGACCAGGCAGATAGTCACGACGAGCGAGAAGACGCAGCATCTTCCGACCAGGCAGATAGTCACGACGAGCGAGAAGACGCACCATCATACGAGGGAAGTGGTGGAAATGGTGAGTCCCAAAGCAAATTTGTGTATGATTTTTAATATTCAGATGCTGGATTTTTTAAATCAATTGTGAAAATACCGAGTAAAGAAATATCGCAACACAGTTTGTTTATTCGTCTTTTCATGTATTGTTCCCCGAATACCCCGTCTTCTTACATGTATTTTCATGTAATCTCTAAAAAAGAAATGCTAAGGTTGAATTGTGTAACTGGAAGCTCATACTATTTTTTGATTTCATACAAAGGGTCAGCATCTTATTTTTAGTTCCAATTATATTTTGCAGGACATTTGAACGGTACCGCACTGCACGGTGGTTTTATGGGATATGAGGATGCAATCGACATTCTGCTTGACAACCACCAACCTATTCTCCAACGCATCCCCGATGGTCGGAAGAGTGACGTAGCATTTGTCGTTGAAAACAGGAGGAATGCACGGAGAAAGGAGACCAATTTGCATGCACAATATCCCGACGACACCGGCCAGTGGGTTCGGGGTAATTGTCCCACGGCAAATTATCAAATAGCACCAGCAAAGAGACTGTTGATTCTGCAAGGCGGTGTGTATAAAATCTACAAAACGGTAGATGGAAATAGGCAGCTGTGCGCCGTTGACCCTCAACCCCAATGCGAAGACGTGGTCAAACTGTCCAGATACTACGCTGACTCAGCGCTAACCCGTAACTACAAGCGACGTATAACAACCTTGTTGACAGGGAACAAGCGCCAAGAAAAAGTGCTCATAGAATACATTGGAGAGCCACCTGCACAGCGACGAACCCACGGAAATGCTGACTCGAACGTTAGCGCGAAGTACTACAGAACAAATCCCGAGGTCCTAGACAACATAAGAGCACAAGTTAGGTTTGGCAAACCATCACAGGTTTATCGTGATGCCAAACGAAATGCTGCTTCGCCCGGCCTGGAACCAAGAAACAAAAAACAAGTTGAAAATATCCGCTACAAGGAGAATAAGAAGCAAGGTAATAAATCTAGCAGAAACTTTGCCGACGATATTTTGTTCATAGAGAATAATTTGGATGAATCCAGCTTTGTCAGATACGTCATCCGTGGTCATTGCAGAGTGCCAACAATAATACTGTATACGGACACACAGATGAAATGCATAAAAAGAAGTTGTTTCAACTCACATTGTGCAAGAGACAGCAGCGTCCTAGGTGCGGACAAGACGTTCAACTTGGGACCTCTGCACGTGACAATATTTGCGTATAAGAATATCGCAATAATCAGGAGAAAAACAAAAGAACCGCCTATTTTCCTTGGCCCGGTTTACCTGCATGGCAGTTCGACCAGAGTGGAGTTTAACCTGTTCTTTGATCACATACGGTCTAGGATCGATGGAGAGTCAAGTCCCTTTATAGGGAGTGACGATGAGACGGCGATGTGGCAGGCTATAAGCGACGCATGGCCGAACTCAAAACGTCTTTTCTGTATGGAGCATCTGAGGAAAAACTGTCGCGAGAGGCTCG
This sequence comes from Leptasterias polaris, assembly GCA_037783415.1. Lineage (NCBI taxonomy): Eukaryota > Metazoa > Echinodermata > Asteroidea > Forcipulatida > Asteriidae > Leptasterias > Leptasterias polaris. The sequence continues at coordinate 1,631,908 of JAZGTN010000178.1, read as the reverse complement.
TAAGAAAAGAAGGTGTCAACGACAAGAAGAAAAGGGAAATAATGAAATCCATTTTTGGCACGCGGGGGGTGAACAGCGCCAAAACATCTGCCGCATTTGAAGAGCGATTGTCAATCGTGCGGAGGTCTGTCAGAAAAATGAAGCACTTTGCATCATACTTTGAAAAAAATGTCCTACCCAAACTTAAGGTGAACTTCCGCACCTCTCTCCATCCAGACTGTCCCTTGGCTCTGCGAACTGTTTCAAGAGGTTGGTCGAACAACAATGCAGAGAGCATGAACCACGTGTTGAAGAACATTACCAACTGGATGACGTTGCCAATATCAACGCTTATAAGGAAGCTTGAGGAGAAAGTTATCGACCAAGAAACTGAAGTAGAACGAGCAATGTTTGACACTGGAGACTTTCAACTGGCTAACGGTTACCGGCAGTTTGAGGTACCCCGGCACGTCTGGTTTGGTATGACCGATTCACAGCGGAAGAAGCATCTGAACAAATTCTACCGGAGGAAAGTGTGCAAAAAAAGATCCGTCAGTGTTGCCTCTGATTCTGCCAAAACAAGAGTGCACATGTCAGGCCATAGGGGCAAGAAACCGGGGATGCCAAACAGAAAGCGTGCGAACAGAACAAGACAGTGGCATGCTTAGAGTACTTTCTGGTCTACGGGTGCACCCCGGTAAATAGTGAGTAAATCAATCCGCCGAGCGGGGTCCTACGCTTGTGAGCAAAATAGGACCATTTTTTCAGGGCCTAGCTTGGTTTGGTTTGGTTTGGTTTGGTTTATTTGTATCATATTCTCAAGAACAGATAAACAATGCATATTTAAATAATAACAGAAATGATACGAGTAATCCAGGTAAAAAGCATAAGCTTGTACAAGACCCGGAACTCAGTAATTAAGATTTAGTTATTAAATGTAATACATATACATCTCTGAAAGTATTGACCCTCAAATCTGTCATTTACAGAAAAAGTTGAGTGCCTACAAATTATTAATGATTGATTTACTCACTATTTACCGGGTGCACCCTTAGACACTCCCGAGTCCAAGCTTGCTCCTGATAGACACGATGACGATCCTGGGTGTCCCACTGAAATAGCTGAGAGTTCGCAGTCCATGTCCTGAGAGAAACTGAGCGAGAGTCCTTCGGCTGAGAGTCCAATTTATCCACAAGTCCAATTCACTTGTGGGCTGAGTTTAATTCTCGTTAGAGTTCTTCAATTCTAAGAGAAACTGAGAGCTGAAAAGTCCCCTTTCTTTTGTAGAAAATATGATGAGAGTTCAATTCTGAGGGTAAACTGAGAGTCAAAACACACTTCAAAGTGTGTAGTCCACATAAAGACTTGTCCTTAAAAGTTCGTGAAACTCATCCATATTGGTCTAAAATAGCAATAGACTGTAAATCTGAGTACAAATCTAAATATATGCACTCACTCCTGGCAATTTTCCTTAGCTTCGAGAATATCATAAAAATATGACTTAAGCCCGGTTTATACTTCATGCGAAGCGAATTTTCTTGCGTCACAACTGGAAAAACAGCGCGTGTTGATTGTTGCGTCACCAAATTTCGCTTCGCGTTCGCTTTTGCGTGAAATATGAACTGGGCTTAAGAGGCTCTTAGTCTTACATAAGCAAAACAATTTTCCTACAACCTTATAGGCCTACATGTAAACACTTTATGTTAACACCATAGACATTTCTATTGTTAACACAGGCTATATGAAACTGACACGTCATTAATCACATGCAATACTCAAAACAATCCATATGTTATGTAATAGTTAAACCTTAAAAACTTTAAATAAACACTCACCTGAGAGCCAACGATCACTCAATTGTAAAAACCAATGTTCTAGTAGGGTTTCTGTGATTTCTCCAAACAAAATGCAATATATAAAGTAAACACTTAGATTATCACACAAATATAATACAACAAAAAGTTGACAAGTAGGCCTAGTTGCATGGAATCTTGGATCCTGGTAGACACCGCCAGGCTTTATCCAAAGAGACTGATTTGACATCTGGTATATAATTGACCAGTTAGCTGCACTTGACTTGCTTGAAAAGGACATTCTGGGTACAACCCTCAACACAGAATCTTGAGCAATGTATACAAATGAGGAGTTAATAACAATTCACCCTTTGCATGGTCAGCCATTTGGGTGTAGAGCATCGAATTGGGGAAAGCAGTGAATAACCCTGTATTGTCACGACAATGTAATGACACTTTCATCCAAACAGATACACAATTACAATACAAATGCACATGGCGAGTTAGTGCAAAGAGCGAATAGTGGTTAATTTCTTTTATCACAATCTGACAGTTAAACTAAGCACCTAAGCAAGGTGGTCAAATCATTCACCGTTCTCTCAAAATTGGCGCACACATTTTTTAACGACAGTCGAGACCCACTCAGACAGGAGGGGGGTGGGGGGGGGGGGGGAACACACCATTTTCTGTGGGAACTCTCAAAAGAAGTTTGATAAATTTGAGCTGATCGTCTGTAGCTTATAAAAATATGAAACAGACCACCTCATGAACATTAAACAGCCAAGGAGAAACACATACTTCATGAGGCTTAAGGAATAGGGAAACGACATAAAATCGTCAAGATGTGACTTTGACATTAAATACAATAACTCACCAACATTAGTAAGAATTGACCTCATCCAGTGGAAGTTGTCTTTCTCTCTCAGTTTCAGCTCAGGTTGGTTTTATCTCCAGGACACACATCCACATAAAACAAGACAGAATAAAAAACAAAATGGAAACGCAAATGAGACATCAATAATGGACTAAGGAAGGATTTGATTAATGTTTGAAAAATGACAGTTCAGGTGAAAAAGGTGGATACCCGCTGAATTTTGTTTAATGTGCGATCTTTGAAGTAAAAACGGGATGTTGAAAAGGAATTTCCCAACCAGCCAACAAACATAATTTTCTCAATTATCTAGGCCTAATTTTTTGTTTTCTCCTTAAATTACAAATTGCAAAGAGGGTGGGTGTATTGTTGAGCAAAAACACATTTCTTCATTACAATAAATGTATAATGTTTTTAGTTTGGCCTGTAGGTAGGCCGATGTGATAGCTTTGTTTGAAAACACTTTATTGCAAATATTTTTGTTCATCAAACCAATTAATTATCAAAATGATGATGTGAAACTTAATAGTTTTTTAAGGAGGTTTTTGAATGTAGATTCTGTCATAGCAGTAAGTCTTCTTTCTTTCAAGAAGTTGCGAATCATCATGGGTTAGTGACGTGGCAAGGGCCGAAATTCTTTCAGGCGATGCAAATGAATGACTGTGGAACACCAGTGGCTAATATTCAATTTTTTGAAGATTTTTCTTGGAAAGTCCATGTTTGCAATCTGCAAGTTTCTGCATCTCAGAATTCCTTTTTTAGTCAAGTTCCTCAACTTATTGCAACAACATCTGATGCAGTAAAATTATCCCAGTAAAATCCTTCGAATAAGCGGTAAGTATCCACGGGGCATTGGTTAGGCCTACTCTTTGCTGTCTGAAATATCCCGGTAAAATCCTTCCAATAAGCGGTAAGTATCCATGGGGCATTGGTTAGGCCTACTCTTTGCTGTGTGATATTTTGTAAGCCTTATTTTTGCCAGAACATCAAAATTGGTAGTAAATAACTTCTGTGGTTTTCAGAGTTTCGGGGCGACTTTTCCTTTGATGACTTGTATTATTCAGTGACGTGATTTTTTTAAATGACATGTTATTTATTGAAATGTAGGGGCTGTTTTGGTCACCAGCAGAAGTATAGAAAAATCAAACTTTTTTTATTTTGTAGCCCTAGCGTTTCCTGGCATGTCTGGAGAAGTTATTCCAACAATCAAACCGTGAAGTTAATTTATATAACTTTGCTGTAGATACTTGGTAATTTTATTTTTTATTTTTTGAAGTGGACAAATACAGTAACAGGTGAATTGAAGAAAATTTAAGTTTTTGGCCCATTTTGCATCTAAGAACAATTGATATTCTTATTTGTTGAATGTGTATTCCTAAATGAAGCATGTGGAGCTGTAATATGTGGAGTTTAATTTGGTTCAATATCAATGATGTTCAATTCACTGCACATTTTGCTTCTTAAAACGTTGCATTCAGACGTAGTTTTTTGTTTTTTTCCAAAACAAAGTTGCACAACAACCAGGAAACCATACATTTTTTTTTACAGCTTTCTATGAAACTAAAAAAAGAGGGGGAACAAAAAGAGGAAGTCTCTTTGCTTGATTATTCACTTTCCAACAAAAAGAGGAAGTCTCCTTGCTTGATTACTCACTTTCCAACAAAAAGAGGAAGTCTCCTTGCTTGATTACTCACTTTCCAACAAAAACATGAGGGATGTTTTCAGATCTGTCCTTGAAATAATTTCTTCTCAAGTCTCTCAAATAAAGTCTGTCTCTGTGCACTCAAGAGGAATTCAGGTACATAGATGTACTACATACCGTAACTCCTACCATACAAGTACCAGGAGAGCAGCTACCAGCTGAGTACTTGTGTATTATACTCTCCTTGTCTGGGTTACTAAACTTCAAACAAAACAGTTCAGATTTGGAACATAATCTGATGATTCTTTTTGAATTTTTTAAGATGACTACATTTCTTCTCAAGTCTCCAAAAACAGTTTGTCTCTATGCACATAAGAGGAATTCAGGCAAAAACATACTATGTGCCTTAACTCCTTCTGTCATGCAAGTCCAATTTAGCCTAGATTAGAAGTAAAATGTTCCAAACAGCTCAATGTGGTCAATGTGCATTTTCATCCAGAAAATTAAAGTGGCTGCAATATTTATGTCTCTCCTTGCTCGGTCGTTCAATCTCTAGATGGATGCGTCCATGTTTAGAGGATGAATACATTTCTACTCCCGTCTTGTGCACTCAGAGGAATTCAGGTACATGTACAATACACCATAACTCCTTCTGTCATGCAAGTCCCATTTAGACTGGAAGTAAAATGTTCCAAACAGCTTGATGTGTTCAATGTGCATTTAGGTGTCCAGGAAGGTGGCTGCATTATTTATCTCTTTCCTTGCTATTCAATCTCCAGATTGATACTTTTGTGTTTAACAGGTGAATGTTTCTTCTCAAGTTTCCAACTTGGCATCTCTGTGCATTCAGAGGAATTCAGGTTCACGTATAATGCACCATAACTCCTTCTACTGCACAAGTCCCATTTAGCCTCGCAGTGAAATGCTCCAAACAGTAGCAGTACCAAAGTTACTAAACTTGTTCAAGTCAGTTACTGCAGTGGCTGATACAAGTTGATAACTACTAATGAATGCAAATGAAGCTGCCTGCCTGCAGTTTGGCCATGTGCATCCATGAGGAATCCTTGCTCTGTGGAGAACTGTACTGCTCTGGTCAAGAAGATTTATAACTGAACCACGTCTCGTTTGAAATCTTGAAGTATCACTGTCGGCCTCATTTTGAATAATGTCAATGTCATAATGTGGATGCAGAGAATGGTGCAAAGTTAGTATTTGTGCTTGTAGTCTTGTACACAAGTTCAATCCCTCACACAATCAATGACAGGTGGCAGGTTGTGAGCTGCATGGGAAATATCCCACTGTGATCAAGAAGACAGTTTCCGCTGTTAGCTCTCTGCATCATTGATGACATACACATGGATGTAGATTCTAGCAGAGCCCTTCCAAGGCCCTATCAATGCACTGCTTTTTGAGCTTCTTAGCTTTCATGGAGTGTTTCTGAATCAATCCTATCCATAGATAATGCATCTAGATGACCACATTGAATTGTCCTTGTACATTTTTTATAGAGCCCATTGGAAAATTTTGTTCTCGGTGAGATACAAAACAACATTCTCTAAGAGTCCATCATACATGTATATTGATCCACGGTATCCCCTGCTGTTTTTGGACTTAATCAGATCACTGCTTTTCATGGAGACTGAGAAGATGAACTTACAGGAACTTTCAACCTTGCACTTCATGCTTTTCTTCCTAGGTCACAAAAGTGATTTAGGACTTTCACATATTAGTATTAATATCAACACAGGCATTATAAGCTATGTTTGCTTACAGAGTATGAGTTTTCCCCTCCAAAACAAGGATGTTGCCTAAATGCCTTCCAAGGTGGATTATGAACACAGAGTCACTTACTACACATAGATGCAAGTTAAATGGGCCAATAAAACTCTCTTTATAGTGATATGGAAACTTGTCAGGAAATTTTAGTTTCAAGCTGGAAAAAGCCTAAATAAGTGAAATGTTGAGATTCTTGTCTAGTCATATGGTGAATTAAAGCGAAGGTCTTTAGGTTACATTATGTAACAGCCTCTCAGGAATGTGAGCTTTAAGTGAATATTCCATCTGATCAATCTGCCTCTATAGTAACGGATCCACGTACTTTTCTGCCAGCAGCCGCTCGCTGACAGGGATTTTATATTGGTGTCAGAAGTTCACGAACAATATAGTTTGAGAAACCCTATTTTTTTATTGTCCCTCCTTTTCTGCCCGACAGCGAAAGGGGGGGAAAAACTGTCACAATACTATTAGTTACATGCTCAGATTGCTCAAAAGGGACCGCTGTGTCTGCTGCTGCCAATGTCACAATACTATTAGTTACATGCTCAGATTGCTCAAAAGGGACCGCTGTGTCTGCTGCTGCCAATGTCACAATACTATTAGTTACATGCTCAGATTGCTCAAAAGGGACCGCTGTGTCTGCTGCTGCCAATGTCACAATACTATTAGTTACATGCTCAGATTGCTCAAAAGGGACCGCTGTGTCTGCTGCTGCCAATGTCACAATACTATTAGTTACATGCTCAGATTGCTCAAAAGGGACCGCTGTGTCTGCTGCTGCCAATGTCACAATACTATTAGTTACAGGCTCAGATTGCTCAAAAGGGACCGCTGTGTCTGCTGCTGCCAATGTCACAATACTATTAGTTACAGGCTCAGATTGCTCAAAAGGGACCGCTGTGTCTGCTGCTGCCAATGTCACAATACTATTAGTTACATGCTCAGATTGCTCAAAAGGGACCGCTGTGTCTGCTGCTGCCAATGTCTCAATACTATTAGTTACAGGCTCAGATTGCTCAAAAGGGACCGCTGTGTCTGCTGCTGCCAATGTCACAATACTATTAGTTACATGCTCAGATTGCTCAAAAGGGACCGCTGTGTCTGCTGCTGCCAATGTCACAATACTATTAGTTACAGGCTCAGATTGCTCAAAAGGGACCGCTGTGTCTGCTGCTGCCAATGTCACAATACTATTAGTTACAGGCTCAGATTGCTCAAAAGGGACCGCTGTGTCTGCTGCTGCCAATGTCACAATACTATTAGTTACAGGCTCAGATTGCTCAAAAGGGACCGCTGTGTCTGCTGCTGCCAATGTCACAATACTATTAGTTACATGCTCAGATTGCTCAAAAGGGACCGCTGTGTCTGCTGCTGCCAATGTCACAATACTATTAGTTACAGGCTCAGATTGCTCAAAAGGGACCGCTGTGTCTGCTGCTGCCAATGTCACAATACTATTAGTTACATGCTCAGATTGCTCAAAAGGGACCACTGTGTCTGCTGCTGCCAATGTCACAATACTATTAGTTACATGCTCAGATTGCTCAAAAGGGACCGCTGTGTCTGCTGCTGCCAATGTCACAATACTATTAGTTACATGCTCAGATTGCTCAAAAGGGACCGCTGTGTCTGCTGCTGCCAATGTCTCAAAATTCTCAAAAAGGTGTACTGTAATATGTTTGATGACATTTGTTTAATTTCATTGATTACAATAACTTTTGTTTCCACTACTTTTTGTTGTTTCAGTCATTGGACAATACTTAGAGGACATTTGTATTCATTGTGACGATACCGGCATCAATGAAGACGATGAAAGACTACAAGCAGCACACTTTCAATTTATCTCTGTGCGCCCAATTTGCAAATCATGTCTAGATAAGGGCAGGTTAAGTGATGAGTTTAAAATTTCAGTTAGAATTAAGCAGGTAAAAAGTAAGAGAAAGCAGATAAAGTCTCGTCTCTCCGCAAGGGTAGGGACAAATCCCCCTCCCCCCCGTACGATCCAATACCACAAAGATCAATAGTGAGAATAATGCAGTACTCCTTCTGTAGCATTTTCTCCAAACGCTCCCTTTGGGTTTTACTGAGGCTGCAGAACCAGGCTTTAGAGGCGTATTCGAGAGTTGGTCTGACATTGTACATGCTGAGTTGGCTGATGAATCATTCAAAACCATTTGAATCAAAACAAATCGTCAGTCGGTAGGAGCATTAATATTAAGGCACAAATCATTTTAGCAAAGATTAAAGCATTGTGGAATTAAACAATAATAAAGCAGTAAAGACAAAGCATTTATGTGCCATTATTGTTTTCTTTAAAAAGTGGGGCTCTGAATATTAACACAAATAGCTAGGAAGATGAGGAGGTGATAACTCTACGAAATTACGTTCTATTCCCTATCCAGTCCAGCTTCGTTCTTTTTTTATTTTATATTTCGACGGTAGTTTTACTATAGTTGCGAGATGTCCGCGGCTGGAAAAAATAGAAGTAACAACTTGGACGGCAAACGAGCGGCTACACCTCGCCAACCAAACTGGAAGGAGGAAGAGGTAAAGGCATTGATTTCGCTGTGGGCCGATGAACAAACCCAACAAGCATTGGAAGACCCATTAGCAAGAAACACCAAAGTATACAAAAAGCTGGCCAAGAAAATGGCCGACTTGGGATATACAAGATCTCCGGTCAATGTTAACAACAAAATAAAAGCCCTCAGGCATAAATATAAGGAAGTTGTTGACAACAACAGAAGAAGTGGTCGGTCGCGGAAAACATGTGCTCATTTCGACGAGTTGGACAGAGTTCTGTCTGATAGGCCTTCTATCAACCCGCCAGAAGGAATGATACTTCAGAGCGGAACTCCCAGACGTCCTCGGAGAGACTCAGGCAATTCAGGTAAAAACCAACATTAGTAAATTACGTATTTTCAATTGTCTGCTGAAAATTTAATTTTTTTCACGAAAAGGGTGTAGGGCCTAACGTTCATGTCGTTTAGTCTTCATTCAATTCAATTCAATTCAACTCGACATTTATTTCCATATTGCAAAATGTACATACAATTAATATTAAGGTCTATTAAGCAAAGAACTTAGAAAAAAAATTATTACAAGAGACTCAATGAAGCAGAGGCAAATATGGAGGCATATAATGGAGAATCTGCAAGACAGCATCCGATCCTCCCCAGTGGTTTATAGGCACCATAACTGCAATTACAAAAACAACAAAAGATCCAGCAAAGACGGTTTTCTCAATCAAATACAGGGATGAAGACATCGAATGGCAGTTCCCTCTACTTCCATTGCGCTTTTTCATTCGTATGGATAATAATCTAGAAGTATTGGGGTTTTTTTACATAAAAAAACCAAAACAAATGATGAATTATGCAAATTAGGCCATTAATACACAGAGGTCCAATACTTACAAATTGAAAAGTACACTTTGGATTTAAAAGCATCATTCTGCATAACCTGTTTGTTTGTATCATTAGGCAGCTGGAGGACCATCTGCCAGGTGGAAAGTATCATAAATAAATGATAAAATGCCTTATACTCAGTGAACATGTATAATTTTTGATGCCGTCCGACATATGGCTTTTTGTGTAAAATGTACATGTATGTTTTTACATTGTGGGTGCGCACGCGCACTGTGTAACAGGTTTACTGGGGACTTCAGAAGTGTGTTTCTGGGTCAAGGTCTGCGCATTATGTGTTGCATTAATATTTTCATTGCAAATAATTTTATTGATCGGACGATGCTGTAAGTTTTACCTTCATCCAATCAGCTATTGCGGATTAGCGTGGGTTGTATATTTTGGGGGGAAATTCCTCACTTTGTCACAGTCAACCAAAGTGTTTAGACATAAAAAAATTTTGTCTATACATAATCAACGTTAACTGTATGACTGTCAGATATCAATTGCTTTGACTGGATGATTAGCGTGGGTTGTATATTTTTGTGGGAAATTCCTCACTTTGTCACAGTCAACCAAAGTGTTTAGACATAAAAAAAATTTGTCTATACATAATCAACATTAACTGTATGACTGTCAGATATCAATTGCTTTGACTGGATGAAATAATTACTTGGAGGTGGAATAGCCGTTTACCGTTGGTTGGAGTAGATATTTGCGGTTGGTTTGGAGTAGCTGTTTATGGTTGATTTTCGGCGAAACCTGAAAGAAAAACCGAAGTTCTGCATACGCCCGACATGCCGAGGGTAAATCGCCAGTCCCCGCGAGCCCGTCAGACGGAAGGGTTTGTTACTAAGCGTAAGAAGAGTTCTCGCCCTCGGAAGTGTGCTGGGGCCGAGCCAGATGCGCCTGAAGTCCAACAGTCTGCTCCATCGACAACTGCCGCTCCAAGCGTTGGCGTGAGTGCAGCTTTGCCAGCAACGAATTTACAGCATCCTGGTTGCCAATACACACACCGGTTGCAGGACCCGGTGGTGAGTATGGACAGCCCCTATTTATGAATTCGGGTCAAGACTCAGGCGTGGCTAGTACTAGTAGTGGTGTTTTAGAAGGGGTGGGACAGCCTCAGGCAATTGATCAAGTGGGTTTTGGATCCGCACTGGGGTTACATGTTCCTCTTCAAGTCGAAGAAAAAATTTGGCAGAGCTCGTTTGTGGACCTGGGTTTGCTATGCAGTGATAATGCATCTGCAGTTTTTGCAAAATCCGAGCATGCCGTCTCCACTGCTGTATCTCTTGTCGTGGAAGGGGGACAATTGGTGCTGCGTAAGCCAGGAAAAAGCAAAACAATTGAATCAATTGATGTGTGGCAATCTGCTTTTCGCACATTTACGTCAATTTTTCTGGCACGGCATCCATTCCGCTGCGCCGAGCTTCTAAAATATGCTGAAATTATAAGGCTTGCCGCGATCCAATTCCCTGGGTTTGGTTGGCGTGTTTATGACCAGCAGTTTCGCTTGAAACAAGAATTGAACCCCATGCGCGCATGGGGCGATATTGACATAGAGCTGTGGCTTACTGTTACAGCCGCTGGGGTCACTGCACCAGAATCACTTCGCAGCAATTCCCAGACCATGGTGCAATCTTACAAGTATAAGGGCACTGCTAATAGTAATACTACTAATAGAGGGCGCAACTTTTGCTATGCCTTCAACAGCAGTCAGGGCTGTCATTATAGAGATTGCAAATTCAACCATCATTGCGGCAAATGCCAGTCTACTGGCCATGGGGCTAGTCAGTGTAAATTTGGACAGGGTGGTGGTGGTAATGCCGCACGGTGGGTGAATCACACTGTCACACATTCACAGGGTGCACATAATAATACTAATAGGGCCATTGCTCATGCTTCGGCTCAGCCCCCTCACCTAACACAGCGGCCAGGTAACGCTCATAAGGGCAGTGCGACAGTGAAAACTCAAATCACTGCTAGTGCGGCCCAGCCGGGAAATGGGAATTGTTCTTTTCGAGGGCTTACCAACCCCAATTAAACTTTCAGTTCTAGATACATGGCTAATTGGGTATGATGCAAATGTTTCTAAGTTTTTGCATAATGGCTTTGCCTTTGGTTTTTCCCTAGAGTATACTGGCCACAGGGTGGCTCGTGATTCGGAATGCTTGGCTTCTGCATTAGAGCGGCCACAGGTGGTACAGCAAAAACTCTCAAATGAAATAGCGTTGGGTAGTGTTGCTGGACCTTTTTCTGGTCGGCCGCTCGCTAATTTGCAATGCTCCCCGATAGGTTTAGTTCCGAAACACGAGCCAAACACATTCCGCCTCATACATCATTTGTCTTTCCCCACTGGCCAATCAATTAACGACTTCATTTGCAGAGATTCATGTACGGTTCATTATGCATCCTTTGATAGGGCAGTTGGGTTAGCCGTTGAGGTGGGGTCGGGCGCATGGATGGCTAAGGCGGATGTTAAGTCGGCATTTCGACTACTCCCTGTGGCCCCTGCTGATTACGAATTACTTGGTTTTTCTTTTAATGGTTCGTTTTATTACGATAAGTGCCTACCCATGGGTTGTAGCATTTCATGTTCTTTTTTCGAGAAATTCAGTACATTTTTAGAGTGTAAAGTTAAACTCTTTTCTGGGTCTAGATTTTTGACACATTATCTCGATGATTTTCTGTTTGTGGGTGCATCTAAAGCAGAGTGTACACGTTTGCTAGTCACATTCGAAAGGGCTTGTGCCGAGCTGGGCGTTCCTTTGGCGAAAGAAAAAACTGTGGGCCCGGTGCAAATCATCACCTTTTTGGGGTTAGAGATTGATTCAATTCACGGCCAAGTTCGAGTTCCCCAGGCTAAAGTTACAGAAAAACAGTTTTCAAAGGCTGTGGCATGAATTCACACAAGCAAGAATGTTTATTCTTAGTTTCATTTGGAGTCTGAGTATAATACAGGTGTTATTTCTGTTGACTTTTGTTCATAGCGCTCTTTGTCGCATTATAATTTATTCTGGTGCTTTGCTTATACATGCTTTGCGTTTTTGCGATGTCTCGCTCTCCCATGGCAAGTTATCTCAATCTGAGAAAGAGGCTATCGCGTATAGCATTCTTCTTTTCAGTGGCCATCCCACCACTTTTCAACAACTGATGGTCATCATGCCGATAGAAAATCAATTGTTTGTTTTTTTGTTAACTTTTTTCGTTACCATGGTTACACTTTCTTCACTTTTACAAGTTTAGAGGGTTTTTTAGGTGGTTTTTTTCCACATATAATCCTTCAATTTCTTTTATAATTTATCGATTTGTAGGCCCCCTATTACTCATTTTCTTTAAATGATTACACTTTGTTGTTTTTTTCATAATTATTATATTTTAGCTTAGTACAGTTATAATCTTGATTTTTCTCTTAAACAATTAATGGGCTCATTTTCCATATGTCATTTATTTTTTGTTACTTATGTTGAAAATGGGGAGATTTTCTTCCTCCAGATGGAAGTAATGTAAGCTGGTAATTTTGTTTTACCCCAGGCACTCCCCAATCTCACAAGCACCCATCCTAAAGTTTGCGAAGGGTTTGTTTCAAAATGGGTGCTTGAAGATATTCTACAAACATTCTACAAACCAGTGAAGTGTTCACACACGCCATTTCTGAATTGAGATCAGCAGACTGCAGAACCATGATCCATGGATTTCAGGTATCAGCATTTAGAACAGAGGTTACCACGGATGAGAAATACAGGAAACTCTGTGAAGCTAACAGCACTGATGAGAAGACAGCAACCATCTTCAGGGCACTAATTGATGTGGCAATAAAGGTGATGGAACGCCACCTGAAGGATTACTTGCCAGGAGGGAAGTACCATGACCCGTCCCCTTCACTTCAGGCCGAGGCTGCATCTTGCAGCTCCAACAACATCTCTGGTGAGAGAGTTTTTGCCATGTGGAACGCTAGGAAGCAGCAGGCCAAAACAGCATCAACAACCAAAGTGTCGAGCAAAACAACCTTTAAAGCAAATAAGGTGCGGAAAGCAACTCCTGTGTAGAGGTTGAATTTCCTATATCTGCAAGGCTTGCTGGTCATCAAGCTGAGGCCAATATACATGGCTTACTTACATGGCTATCAGATGATAGGCTCAAGATCGTGAAGATGGATAGATCCGAAAATCCAGTTGTGTTTGTCACAGTTGTTGGAGATTTGTCTTGGCAGGTTTCTGTGGCCGGTGTAGATGCTTTAAGAAGATTTGTTTTCTGTTCCCCTTTCTTCAAATTTGCAAGCTGTTGATTGTGACCAGTTGTGTGAGGTTATTTCATCAAGTTTCGCGGGTATCCACACAACCGTGCGTTGTTGTCAGTAGACTTTTCAATGTCTCCACACATGTTCCTTTGCTGCAGCAGTAAACATACATGTACATGTACTACGGTCAAACTGTACCACGAATGAAGCGGGGAATGAGACAAGTCTACACATATCAATAGATCTAGCTGCATACAATCGACGCACATGGAAGAAATAAATCACCGCATGGTGGTCCGGCCGCCGCCGGGCCACAATTTATTTACGAACGGTGAAATAAAGGTAAAATTAACGGGGGGAAAAGAAAAAGCGTGCAATCTTTAGATGTTGCCACTGCCAACTCCGAGATTCAAGCGGCTTATTTTAATCAACAATTAGGGTTTTGAAAAAACATGCTCTTGTTAAATTTGTAAGGAGCGCTTTTTTTTGCTCTCCTTGGAAAACATTAAGGAGCGCGGAGGAGCGCGAGCGCGCTCCTTTAAAATTATGGCCTGATTACCAGTTAGTCGCATTACACTTTTTGAAGATTTGAAATTTGGGAAAAACAATCGGAATAATTTTGAGGCACAAGGTACACACCTTGTCCTGCCTTCTCAAGCTACTGCCGAAGGCTTTCCAAAATCCAAATGTCACAGCCGAAAGGATCATCAACGTCCTCAACTACTGAGAATGGTTCCTGCCACACCTCAACCCAGTCGCGGAACACAGTAAGCCGCATGTGTTCAAATTCACGCTGGATGAGACAGGTAAGTGTTTATGGTCGGTTGTAAATTTATGCAAAACGTGGACATCGACAGTCTTTATGGAGCGGTTCAAATTCAAGTCTGGTAAACATACAATGAACAATGTACGTTTATGGCACGACAGCTTGGTTTATCAGAATGATGCCACCATGTCAGTAAACATCCTTTTCAAATACGAATAGATTTGACCCCACACTTTTTGGATTTTGGGCATATCGGGACGATTGTTAATGCAATATTCAAACCATATTTTGTCACAAAAACGTAATAAATCTAAATATTCAACCGCATTTCTGTTTCTCTTTAAAAGATATGGCATACAAATTGAAACTGTGTTTCATGTTAGATTGCAAAAACCTTTTGAATTTTTGTTTTCTGCCACAAGTAAGGCAATCATGCAACAAAGAGCTGGGGCAGCACTGGGGAGTCTTGGCTTCCATGCTCTTATGCAGCGGACGTTCAGCCTTACCTGCTCCTCAAGCACCCACCACAACATCCTAAACCAACCCATCCCGACTTTGAGCCCCACCAAATACATAAACTGCAGTGAGACCTCATCAAAGCAAGGCCCTACTTTGATGAGTGTGAGACTACCGAGTGGCAGGAACTTCTCTCTGGCTTTGAAACAGAACATCAGTCAAGTAAGACAATATTTGAATATTTGAGTACAATGATAATGAAAATTCTAGTGACACTAGAAACAGTTCATCAATATTTGCAAATTCTACTGAAACAACAATTGATGGGTATATGCATCTATCAATCTCAATTGAGTCACTAAACATGTAGGTATGTATTTTTGTAACAAATCTCCCAAGTTCCTCCCTATACAAATGAAATTTTATCTGGCACCCAGATGATATCAGAGTGTGACCAAAACATGCCACCCAGTACGAGAAATTTGTTATACTTGAAATATTTGTTCATATAGTCATGATATTGGCTGTTTTAATATTAACTGATTCAAACATGTTTAATCTGAAACTTTACAGGAAACCTTACACCCCACCATCCTCCCATCGCAGCAATTCTTGGTGCAAAGATTGCTGCTGCAGGATCACTATCGGAGGACGACTTCCCACCTGATGATTATCTCCAGCCACATCAGGTATGTTTCCCTCCCAGTGCTGACCAAGAGTTTCTTTTTTGTTGCTTTACAAGTTTTTCAGATGAAGAGGGTTATCAGATAGGAAAAACATTTTTAAAAAGTGGGAACCTTCAAGCAAGTAGAACACATACAAATGGATATTCTTCACTTTGAAGTTGTGTGACAAATATTTCCTTCATGCTTCTAGGAAAAGCATTTGTGGGGAAAACCTTTTGCTAACCTATCTCACTTTGCGATAGTGAAGATAGTTACAACAAATCCTCCGTCTCCCAATCCACTGTACGAAAATAGTACCGGTACCCCACCAGCTCACAATCTACTCCGCGGTAGTAGAAAATTAAGCATTTAAAGGATATCAGTATTTTCAGAAAAAAGCATTGTAAACCAATTTATTATCCACATATTACCATATCTGTAAATCATGTTATGTCTTGTACATAAATCGATCTTAGTTTGCGATTTTGCCAAGAATTATTCCTGCAGATTCCAGGATGAGGTACAGAGCGTACACTGGGGGCATGAGTCGGCCACAATACCAATGCAAGGAGTCTGTCACAGAGTCCCTAATAATGATGACAGCAGACAATACTGGAACATGAAGTTGAAAACTCATCAGAATGATTGGGCAAGAGCTTGTAGTCCAGCCATATGATTGGTCCCAGATTATGTAATCATCTAAGCAACCCTAAGAAATTAGTGAATTTAAGAACAAGATTGTGAGGAACAGGCACCATTTGCAGCTACTTCAATAAAAAAATAAGACAAAAAAACACCATGGAGAAACAAGACAGCCCGGATGGCAACAACCTAGACACAATGTATCTTCCTATGGACTCCCCTACCTACAGGGAGCTGTCAGCAGACAAATAGGAAGTTGGAGCAATGGACTGGTTAAACAACTTGTCAAAAATAAGTGACTAGTCGCTACCAGCGACTCCCATGGCACCGTCCCCCGAGTTAAGCCCGGAACAATTCATAAGCCAAGGACTCGGCAGGCCCGTAAGAGTGGAAGTACCAACGGAAAGTTGCATGGCGAGGAATGGTGTTAGCAAGAACCTTGCCGCTCTTCGCCAAGGATGAACCATCGTCTCTATGGTCATCCTCGACGGGAAAACTCTGGCTCACAGCAAACAAGCCGTACATCAACGGACCAAGGAGCAGAATCTCCAGCAGAAGAAAACCAGCCTCAGCCTCTACAGGGCATAAGAGTTACCATGATCTTGGATCGCTTCCAAGAGGGACGAGTGACGTCCAGTACAACATCGGTCAAATTTGTTCCTGAAGAGTAAGACATATTAGCACCATCCATTCATTACATACATTTAAATTTACTATATGCCTGGATATTATCAATTAGTTTTTTTATTGACATATGTTCTATGCCAAAATAGGGGTAAAATTAGTTTTCTTATTGTTTTTAAGAATACAGTGGCAAGTATGTAAGATACCAACATTGTTTCTATCAATGAGGGTGTACTTACTTTGTGAGAGATTTGGTACACATACATACATTCATTTTTTTGTAATTAAGTAAAGCATTCTTGGGTTTAATGTACCGCTGAGGTCTGTAATTTGGACGGTCAACTTGTTAACAATCTTTTTGCAAGGTTTATTTAAAAGGATGCGCGTACATGTCTCTGAGCATGTACGTTAATTACTTTTCATTTATGTATGGTATAAATGGCATGAAAGTTGTCCGAACAATTTGGAAAAATAATACAGGTAACATCAAGGGCAGATTATCAGCCAGCGAACAAACTGTGGTTTGTGGTACCATTATTCATGTTTGCATTTAAAACCTGAGAGAAAGCGAGATTCCTGTATGAATATATAACTTTTTATTGTGGTATAAATGGATGCAACTCCAATGAATTAGCGTTTAAACATGAGGTCTGATGATGTTGAAGCATTAGATGGGCAAACACATGATAATATACTTCTGATAACGACATCAATAATCACAATGATGACGTTGGTTTTAATGAAGACGTCGGTCTAAATGACTTATCTGTTAGCGTGACAGGCGTTTGTGATAACGTAACATCTCGAAAATATGAGGATAATTCGAAATCGAACACAAATAGCGGCAATAGCAATAGTTTTGTTCGGCCAGATGGCTGTATAGCTAACAAAGACGTATGCTTAAATGAATCTTTATCACGCAATTCTGATAACAACTTATCAAGCCATAAATAATGTTTTAAAACTGTTGTCTTTATACTTTTATGGTGTTTATGCAATTTCAAATGTATAACGAGGATTGTTTAGTGATTGTTGGTTTTTAATTCTCCATTGTGTGCTTTTACTCTATGGTATATAATTAATTAACTATTAGCTAGAACATCTGTGGCTTCCTCAGGAGGGGCAACTGTACGAGATGTTTCTAACCCGACAATACAGGACATTTTGTCAAAAACTTATGACTCTCCAACAAAGATTAAGTTGGTCAAACACATTTGTGAACAAGACAAACTAATAACACAGCTTGAAAAAAACAACCTGAAGACTACAAAGTTAAATTAGGTAAGGTTAACAGTAAATATACTGAGGTTGTTAACAAGTACATGGTGAGCCATGACCGTGACTACAATACAAAATTGCTTAGCGCGCTTTTACAGCTCTCTGCATGGTTAAACAAATTGGGGAAAAAGTGTTAAGAATCTACAGAAACACTTGAATACCGGGTGTAGTGTTATGGATTTGAAGACGTAATTCAATTCGAAATACAAAACAAAAGGGACCCAATTTATTTTATTGCCTATGAATTTATCCCTTTCTTGGCAGCTATATAATGTATTTCTTGGAAGCAAATTGTAATCAGGAGGATTAAAAATTGTACTGAAATCCAGAAACATCCTGACAAATCACAGACCTACATTATTGATGTTTTTCCCATGTGATAGGACCATCTGGACCGCTGGACATGAATCCTTATCTGTCCCCACTTGTTGATGAGTTGAAGCAGCTCGAGTCTGGAGTAGATTGTTTTGATGCCAGTACATCAGAAAACTTCAAGTTGAAGGCCCGGATAATCATGGGTATCTTCGATAATCCTGGAAGTTCGAAGGTTTTAAAGAGTGCTGGCCCAGGGTCCCTGATCAATGCTTGTCGACACTGTGATATCAAAGGTAGGCCTACAAAGAAGTCATCTCAGCACATGCTGACATGTTTAATATGTTATTTTAAATCACACCACACGCACTGGTCAGCGCATAATTATGCGCATGGTATTCTAAACGGGACAGAGCTGCTTGTCCTATAGAGGGGTGTCAATCAAAAGGGGTCAGTGATTAGTTAATAAGATGGTGGTGGGGCAGACAGAACTCTGAGAATTTCTTTGTGTACAAAATTGGTATGTATATATAGCCAAATTATAATACTTCATAAATTAAGCGAGGAAATAAATTTACTCTAAAACAGATAACACCTGAGCATGTAAACAACAGACTGTGGGAAAAAACATTCCGCTATACAATGGATTTGTTTTGTTAAGGAGCACCAATAGGCTAACTTATAAGAGTGATGAAAAAAGCTACGTTCCTTCCAGACAAAAAGATCAAAGTTGGAACCACCCCTGGAAAGTTGTTTCCAATCCCAAGGGCATGTAAACTCAACACCAACAAAATCAGGCAGTCCTGTTTTTCAAACAATACAAAGTAGACGTGTTTTTTAGGTGACGTTTCCAAGCCTTCTCATTTTCAAATATCGACATTATCTGACATCGTAAGCTTTTGCTCGGCGAAGTAGTAACAGACATTATAAGCTACGGTATGCAATTGCAGTCGATTTCACCCAACCTTTCGATACGTGTGTAGTTTCCAAAGCTGGAAGTGTATTTTGAATTTTTAAAATTGGAAAATTTATTTATTTATGTTTAACATACTCAAACTAATGATCTGTTGCAGGTGTGTGGAACCCACACTATCAGAAAGTAATTTACTTGGAGAATAGGCGGCATCTGTGCAACAGCTCTTCCCTCCGTGTGGACACAGTTGGATTTGGGAGTGAGGAGAAACGCACACGACATTCTCCCACTGCTAAAGAAGAGCAGGTCCGCAATGGGGGGTTAGTTGCGGACCTGAAAAAGAGAGCCTTAACCGAGTCGACCGAACGTGACAGAAAGAAGGCGAGAACGGCAGCAACGAAACTTGAGAAGCTGACCGGCAAGAAGGGCCTAGAAGACCTTGCACGTCTTAGTTATTATTCCGATGTGGACATTCCAGTAGAGCTGATGCACACAGTCCAGGTAAATGAAAAACCCGTAATTTTAACTGTCGACGATGTATTGTACAACATGTGTGTCGATTATTAAGTTGTTTTGGATAGAGTGTGTAACGGAAGTCGTGTTAAATAAAATAAATAAAATACGCGTTACCAAAGAATCATATGAAGGTCAGCATTTTTAGTTAAACTGCCACAAAAATTGTTAAAGAACAAATTTTTCAATGTCATGTTTGAACAAGCTGTTTTGAAATCATATCATAACAGTTTTCAAAAAACTATTTAAAAAAATTCTAAGCTATTCTGATCACGCAAATTCCAAAAATATAAATATAAAAACTATAACAATGCTTCTAAGGCGTCGCATTTAATTTACAGGTAATAATGAAGAAGTTTTTCGGGCTATTTACTGGCCGAGACTTCACAGCAAAATTGAGGACAGCTGAAGTTGCCATGGGTAGACATCAGCAGATCATCGACCAGGCACCATGGACACTGACAACACAGCAAAAAATCAGAGCAGATGAAAGGCTTCTTGAAATTACAGTCCCCAGTGATTTCGATTGGCATCCAAAGAAGCCATTTACCCCCACTGCCCTGCCTTACATGAAATGCAGTGACTGGAAGGTTAGCTTTTTTTGTTGAAGGTTTCCATGTACATGCTTTGTTTATTCTCATCTGGACAACTGCAATGGGTTATTGGCAGGTGTCCCAAACTCTCACATCGCTCCTCTACAAAGAATAACAAATTCTGCTGCCAGATTGGTTACAATGCCGTTTTAAAGTGTGGATGTCCATCAAAAGACACACAAATGTAGTTGGGTATTTTTGCATTTCGTTCTTATACCTGACTTTCAACGTTTGATTTTAGCTGGCATCTCACGGTATTTTGAAATACGTCACGAGAGACATGCTTAGGGGGGTCCAGCGAGAGACATTTTTCTGTCTTTGTGATGTCATACGAGACATTACAGATTACACCGTTAACCTGGACGCTCTCCCCACAGTCGATGCAGAAATCCATGAGGTGCTGAGCCTCATCGAAAGAGACTTCCCTCTTTCTATACAGGTAAGTCATCACCATATGTATACCATTACATTGAGACCAAGATCAAAATTTAATACAAAATTGTTTAAACATTGAAAAATATCGTTTAACTAACTAAAAAAAAAATAGTTTCAGAAACACGTTAAGGGTTGTAGTAAACTTCAACTCCATTTGATGTTCCATTTTGTGCACAAATGTCCAACATCTGAGAACTGAAATGTATTTTTTTTATCGTTGTTTATTTATATTTTTAATCATTTCGTTGTAAACTCGGTATTATTTTTTTAAATGAAAGATTCGGGAAAGGACTACATGTACATGTATTCCATCAGCTGTATAAAATTAAAGGGTTTGGTTATGATTGACCCCAACCCCTTCCTGGAAGTAGCCCATTTAGCGCACTCTCGGTTTTTTTAAGTGGAATGCCCTCCTATTTACCCATATTGATGAGTTGGAATTAAATATAATAAATAAAGCACTTTAAATATGTTTAGGATTATTGCTTTGAGTAATTGATGCGATGGAATTTATATCTTGTTATGTTAAATTCAATTGAAATGTTATTGCTGTATTTACATTATTCTTCTAGACACTGTGCATGCACATTCTGCATGCACATTCTGCACCACACCGCGCCAACTCTCCAGAAGTATGGACCGGCCACATCCCAGTGGATGTATGGTTTTGAAAGATTCATGTCTTTCTTGAGTGGCAGAATACTTAACAGGAAGCAGTGGGAAGTCAATGCTGTTGAAGCATATAGGGTCAGTTTATTTAGACATTGAAAATACACAATGGTGTGGTTTTAAGAGAGCACATACTTGAATCACTGGAACCGATCCAGTCAATGACAATGGTGTTGATCATCATTTGAAGTAATAACACATCATTGGGGACTAGTACATTCACCAATCTAGTTTAAAAACACTGTCGAAAAACCTTTAGAATTTCTGTTATGCAATCACAATTCTAAACATTAATACAAGGGGCCTTTAGTTGGCAAGCAGTTTGCAGCTTTTAACTGTTTATTATATTTGTGAAAATTGTCAAAGTTGGTTCACACTATTACGAGAAAGCACTGAATAACGGTTTACATTATTTTGGTTGTTGATTTTGTGTGTTCACATTGTGTTGTTTTATTGCACTGTAAAAATGAAGGGCAAAGAAGTTGATGGGTAATCTGAAAATGGGCAAACTGGGTAATAATTCATGAGTTTGTTGGTTAATACTTTCTCCAACATGTGTGGCATTTTCCCTGTTGGTTAACTGAAACAAAAACACTAAACAAATGGTAAATATACTACATCAGTTGGGTATTATTTATCAGTCTGCAGATAGCGAAGGTGGTTTACCCATTATATAGCAAGACATTATATTCTTCTGCCTCATCGTTGGGTATCTTTCCCCAAAACGAGTAATAAACACATACAGTTGGGTAAAGTTAAACCACATGGGTGAATACTTAACGCGTTGCGCCAGGCAGTGCTAACACAGATATGGCGGCGGACAGGAGTATTGAAGAGCTGTTGGACAGCTGGGGGCTATACGACGACCTTGGGGAAACTTTCAAAGGTGAGTATAAGTTGTCATGTATTCATTTACTAAATTTATTGTTCTCATGCAAATAATTGGGAAGTTATCAATTCTATGACACTTTCACAAGAACCTGAGAACTGTTGTTGCTGTTGTACTAGTATAGGCCTACACGTACACTACGTAATGGCTGCCTCGTTCGCTGTTGAGAACTGTTGTTGCTATAGGGCCTACACGACGGACGTGTACATACATGTACACTGGAAGTCTCGCTCGCCGTGTTGCATGCGTTCACGGCATATGCATGGCCAAGGCGTAATGTACTGCGCAATCCCTGCTCCGTCTGGCAGCTTGGGGAGAACTGAAGAATCCATGGCATTGTTTTCGTCATCCATGAACATCGTCTCTGTCTTGTAAAATTGTATAGATTTTTCACATGAAAGATAGTTGTAAACGTTTTTTCTTTCAGTTTTGTTTGTTTTGGAGAACAAAAAATGAGTTTCCATCTGGAAAAGTACAAGAAAGTACAACTAACGTTAACGTTAAACGTCGTTGTTTTGAACATGAAACAAAATAAAAGGGTCACATTTTGAAAGCAAATTTGTCTATGATCCCGGGTTTTTCTAACATTGTACTTGTCAAGACATTAAGAAGAAAGAGTAAAATAAGGCCATCCACTTGAGATCAAGTGAAAAGGAAGCGGGTTTTGTAGAGCATTGTTAGTTTTTTTATCATTACATTCAGTGTTCAGCAGTTCGGAAAGAGGAACCAATCAGTGACTTCGTATTGTTAACGATCGGCTCCAGCCGCGAAATGAAGTCACTGATTGGTCAACGACTACTTTTCAGTCACATCACACAGTGTCAAAATAGAAAAAATTAAAAGTTTTTATCAGAAAAAAATACTACGGAGCTCTGGAAGTGCCATCCGACATGTTGAGATCCTGACATAATTATCACAGGATGACGACATCCTAAACGCAAATAAGTCGACATACCGAGATAATTTTTTTTTACTTGGCCTAGGTACCTTTTTTTTTAAAGGTACCAACCGTAATTTTTTTGTAAAGAACCTTGAAGCCCAAACATCACTACGTCGCACACTATCCACAACTAATATTGCAGTTTGGGCCCCTCATCCATCTGTGGACACTAAGATTTGAAAGTAAGCATACTTACTTCAAGCAGTGTGCCAGAAAGTTGCACAATTTCAAGAATCTGTGCAGCACTCTGGCCAATAGGCACCAACTTTTTCAAGCCTATTTAGGAACAGGTTTTCTGTTTCCTTCCTCTATTATCATTGACAAGGGAATAGAATTCAATATAAATTCATACAGTGACCATATCAAGAACTGCGTTGTAGATTTCAAATTTCAAGTAGAAAGTACTGTGGCAGCTCACAATGTAACTCTTCGTGGCACTGACTACAAACGTGGAATGGTTGTAGCCTTACCTCACTGTGGTGATGCTGATCTGTTTGGGGAAATTGAATTGATGCTTGTACACTGTAATTCTGCAGTTTACTTTGTTGTACAGAGATATCAGTCAGTTCGTTTAGTTGACTTAGGCGTTCACTGCTTAGTTGAACACAGGGACACAGATTATGTTTGTATCAAAGCAGAAGAATTGATAGACTACTACCCTTTACCATTGTACAAAATAAATGGTTTGTCACTGATACCACTGCATCATGCCATCAATTAATACTTGCAGTTTGCTTCAGGCAATGGATTTCATAAAAGGTGAAATACAGTCCGTGTTACCAACACTGACAGAACCATTGTTACTGGCAGTTGTGGAGAAGTTGGTAGAGTCAGGTGTTGAAGGAGTTGATGACTTGGTGTTTGTGGAGGCATCAGATTTGGATCTTCTTAAACCAATCCAAAGCCGAAGGCTCCTGCATGTGTGGAAATCAAGAGGTGAGTTTGTACTCAAACACTCTGATTACAAATAATAATAATTTCAAAGGTAGCACCACAAAAATATCACAAAAAACAGATGTTGTGTTGTGTATTTTAAATTGACAAAACAATTAGTGTGTTTGTTTCGGGCAATGGATTTCAACATAATTTGTTTTTTGTACAGCTGGCAAATCCTCTTTTGGGGCCCTCCGAAACCAGTTTTTCATAATTTGTCAGGCTTGCCCAGTACCACATACATCATTTTGAATATTTGTTTCTCACAGGAAAAGCTCCAGCCTCTTTTTTAAGCACACATTTTCCAGCAGGAAATGAAACAGAATCAGCATTGACTGTAATTATGTTTATATAAATTATTATTTTTATTTTTATTTCTCTATACCAGTTAAGCCCCATGATGAGACAGTGCTTCAGTTAGATGAACCAGCACCTCCCTCTTCCTCTTCATCATTTCCCAGTAATGTGCTGCATTCAACAAGGATGTCCACCCATCCTGCATCTTCAGGGATGAATCAGTGCTCCTCAAACTGGTCTGATACATTTGACATTCCATGGGACAAAATGCCAGATGGCATAACTCATGCGGTTAAACATGGTAAACGGCCCCTACAAGCTGACCGAAGGTGCATGGTGAGGATTACTGTCCAGTATATGCAAACAATTGACTTAAACCCAACAAAGTTCCATTGTTCAGTCATTGCGAAACGGATTGTTTCACAGTACCCAGACAGCTTTGCGGATGTAACCGACGATGGAGTGAAATTAGGGTGTGGCTATTATTCGCTTTTGATGCAGCTGAAGACTAGGGTAGAACATGTCAACAGAAATAACACAGTGTCACATTTCAGGAAAAGACGTCATGGAAATGAGGATAAAGATGATGCTCCAGCTTGCAGTAAACCTGTTGACATTATGGCTGTGTAAACTGGCAAGGTGATATTCCAGAAGATGAGACAGAAGACAGTTTAGAGGAAAAGCGCAAAGCGCTGGTGGAACTTTTCAACCGAGATGGCCCAAGCCGAGCAGCATCCAAGAAAATTGATGATGTCATGGATTTGACGTACTACTTACAACGACACAATGTAAACACCAACAATCCAGTCTCCGAACTAAAAAAAAGATGGCCCTACCTCTTTCTGCCAAGATTTCTTATGGCACACTTCAACACCCTAACTGATATACCAGTAGTTACACGTTTGTTAGATGCCCTACAAGGAAAAGGACAACGTATCAAGAGCTACATGGCAAATATGGAGCAAGGAAACAAACCAGTTCAGGCTGTGTTGGCTGACATTGACTCTGCTGCCCATGATGACACTCAATCAGTACTGGCACCAACTGTGATCTTGCTCATGATGGCTTACTTCAAAGAGCCCACCGACTCTCTATTCCTGCTCACTGATGTGAGTAGTCTTTTATTTATAATAAGTCCTAATCTACAAAAAAATTATGTGTTTGTATGTTTATGTAGCCATGATATTGCATGGGTAACAGAGCAACCGTTTTTTTGTTTTTCTTGGTTTTCATGGTAACTTTGACAACATGATTTTGACAGGCAACCTCTGCACAGGAGAAGTCTGTGTATTGTGTGTCAGAAGTAAACATCACAAACAAACAATATTTGTGTTTCCATTGCATGATATTTGATTTATTTAACAAATATTAATGAGGAGTTATTTTTGTCTCTTTGTTGTTGTTTTTTGATACAGGTTACATCTACAGCCTCAGACATAGAAATGAATCTGCCTGACACTCCAAGACTAATTTTGAAAGGTAGTGTGTTGTATTCAACTATAGTAAATTTATAAAAAAGAATGTGGCCCATCAGAAAAAGATGCAAGTACAAAAGTAGGATGTAATTTTCTGGATATTTTCATGGTCGTGGGCTACTTACTAAGCAAACTCTCCCAAAAACCTGATTCATGGGAGGGATGATATGGAGCCTGTGTAATGTGCACAAAGCTTAAAGAGGCACTACATATGTGTGGGAGGGGGGTCACACCACATTGGAAGGTGCTAAGATGAGGGACTTGTATGTGACCCCCCCCCCCCCCCCCTCTTCATTTGGCCAATGGGCGCCAAGCTGTGGATTATGAGACAGTTATCATTATCGTTGTCACTTTATTTACACATAATTATTTTGTTACACTCAACAGGGACATCCATTTTGACTGCTGTGGAGTGTTTTGTGTGCATCGAAGGTGAGGTGCAGTACAGTTGTTCGGATTTCATTACAGGGCTTGCCTGTATTTTTGCGTCCTACTACACATTCAACTTGGAGTACCAACCAGAAGCTGCTACCACATTGGAGTTCATACAAAGGTAACTCCCACTATACATATAGGTTTGACTGCATACGGTGTATTAATACACGTAAATACATCCTCTGGAACATTTCTAAGTTGTGGTGTCAGTTATGAAAATACAGTAACATTTCTTGTTTGCCATTTGAAATTGTTGACAAAAAATATCAGTTGAAGGACAATCTTGAAGCATCAATTTCACATGCAAGGCTCTGTCCTGGTTCAAACTAAGGGGGTCTACAGACATGACACAGGTAAAGGCAAGGAGAGATGTCAGACTAGTGTATATTATGATATGAGGGCACAAAAGCTTTAAATAGTGCCCACCTTGTCTGTAGAATCCAAGCATGAAAAAAAGAAAGTTAAAAAACTTGGACTTTAGTTTGACAGAGATAACATTTTTAGGGACGTCCTTTACGGAGAACCGCTTCAACAATATTGTTTGTTGTTAATAACTAACGATATTTTCACTCTTCCACACCCCTCTGCAGGTGCTTGGTGGGAATAAATCCCAAGAGTGGATCCAAATGTACATCAAAGCTGGTCAAAAGTAAGCGCAGGGAAGTGCAGCGCAAAAGGGAGCAGTGCAATGCCCATATTGCTACATTTGTGAGAAAGCTGGCTGATTTTGAGTGGACATAATTACATGGTACAGTTCATATAATTAGGCATATTTCAAGCATATTGATGTCTCTACACAACACTGCTTACTGCCTGGATGGAGTGCTGCTTTGTTCAAATTAAATCATCCAGGGGAAACTGTTTTTCAAAGACATGAGTCAAAGGAGACAAACTCAGCTTCGTTGCTTTACTGTTGATCATCACTTGCCTACAGTTGTGAGAGCTACATGTAAATTTGATAATACAGACAATGAAAATAGTGAAGGATTTTCATCAAGTAGAATTGTTATGTCATCAGGCAATGGCATGTGTTTTGTTGTTATAGCAAATTACTTTGAGTTAAAAAGAGCCCTAAGTGAAAAGGCCCTTAAAAGCCATCTCGTTGGATCTGATTAAAAATTATGTTAGGCTGACAAGATATCAAAATTGTTTGATTCTGATTCGAAAAGTCTTGCTTTGTTATGATATTCCGAATATTGAGGTCAAAAAATAGTGGCCTTTATATTTCATCATTGTTTCATGCATACTGTTTAATGTGTTCTCAGTGTTATGTGCAATAAAAAGTTTTAAATGTTAAACAGATTTTACTTGTGCATTTTATTTCGAAAGAATAATATAGGCCCTAGTTTTAAAAAAAAATTAAATTAGTGTTGTACATTCAGCTGCGGAAATGATTTTACTGGCAGCTGGTTGCCAGTAACTTACTGTAATTTTTTACAGTAATTTATTTACAGTCATGACTGTAAAAAACACAGTAACTTACTGGCAACTCAGCTGCCAGTAAATTACTGTAATTTTTACAGGCAATTTTTTACAGTGTGATAAAGAATCTTCATGGCTTTAGATTGACCTACTAATTGTGACATCTGCTGAAGAAGGAGTCATTAATGACAGTTTGACCAACAATACTTGGTACTGGCATGGTCACATTAATTCAAGTAGAGTACAGTCTATAATGACAACACCTAGTGCAAAGACACTTGTGAATCTATAATCACGATTCAAAATCTCTATTCTGATCGCTTTAATTAAGTTATTGTTTCAACCCTATAGTTATATCTTCTTTGTTATCTGTTTGTTATCTAAAACCTTGATTAATAAATTGCGATCATGCTGTGGAGAGGCAGCAAAGTGTGGAAACTCTGACAAGGTTGGAGAGAAGACTGTGAAGTTGTCAGACGTTGAAGGTTCTACTGGGACAATGAACAACAATATCTGATTCAAGAGCCCGACACCAACACATGACAAGAAGAATATTGTTTTAAAGAAATAGCTCTTGGTAGGATTGCAGGTCCGTTTGTAAATGAGCCATTTATTAATTTACAGTGCTCCCCAATACGTTTGGTCCCAAAGCATGAACCAGGCGAGTTTCGACTAATTCACAATTTGTCATTTCCATTAGGGTGATGTATGGATAAAAGGCGACTCCATCATTCGCAGAGCTTCACAGTATTTTGACAGTGGTAGTGCGGTGGAACGGGTGTGGTGGGGCTCAGTACTCCGATATTCATCAACTTTTAGATAAGCTCAGTGCCAGGTTGCTACCCCCAAGTTTGTTAATTGTGCATGTGGGAACCAATGATTTGATTGATACTAATGCTGTCTGTCTACGTCAGCGTATTGCATTGTTAATGCAAGAGTGTTGGGACCGTTTCCCAGAGGCGGCTCTAGTGTGGTCCAACATGCTTCCCCGAGCCTGCTATTTTGGGGCATTTTCCCAACTGGGTAAGATTACTTATACTTGACTTAATGTTTATTCTTACCTTGTATAGCCTAGCTGTGCATCTGTACAGTTTCATTGATGCAAAATAAAAATAAAATTGTTGTTGAGGATGGATTCTTTTGCCAATGAAATACCTGAATTTATTCAAATCGACAATAGAGTATGTACAAACCCTTTGCGCATAAAGGATTCTGCATTATGCGCTATCAATTATCTTCTATTATTATTATTATTTTATATGAAACCATTCCATTTATATTATGTACTTTTACAAAGAAAGTCCCGATGTATCATATATGATATTATTGTTAACTACTTTGGATTAATACTCAATGTTTTGAATTAGACTAAATGTCAATAGAAAATAGATGTCAATTATTTAAATTGTAAATAAAATCTAGATGCATATATCTCCAATTGTTTATTACAGATTTGCAAAAAGGGTCACACTTTAAGGTTCTGTAGACAAAAGGTCCTACATGTACATAATTCTCATATCGGTGATCTGCAACTGTCAGCGGCACTGTTTATTTCTGGGAACAATTTCTTGAAAGTTCAACTCATGTTTCGTTTCATAAATTTGGCCAATATTCATGTCAGAACATACAACGCAATAGAAAAAAGGATATATGCCCAGCCGTCCAGGAGGAGGCAGAGATGTTACTGCAAGCGACGAGAGATAAACATAGAGGAAAACCGCTACTAAAAGCCCCTAGGCCCCTTGTACAGTATTGGTTGGTAATTTAAGAAAACATTTATTGAATTTGAATCCAACTGTGGTTTCTCCCATTACTTAAATGTTTTTGTCTGGTGTGCTTTATTTGTTTCTCAAGAGAAACAAATATTTCCCCCAAAATACAAGAAAACAGTAAATAAATCAGAAAGTGTCACTGGTTATTTTATTTACTTTTTAATGATGGTCATAAGTATGGTTTACAATAAACATTTCACCAAAAGAATGAGTAATTCTAGCGAAGCAGACGCCCAACCACTGATAAATCTACACCAGCTAGCAAAAGTTACAAATCACTACAAGAGAGAAGAAAGTTGCTTACAGAATCTGTTAGCAAGATACATCCACAAACAAAAAATGACAGGATAAAACTTCTGTCGAAGAAAAGGCAAAGAGAATCCAAAAGAGGACTGGCCTCTCCTACTAAACATCGCCGCATTACAATTCCAGCTATTCTAGATTTTTTTGGAAGGCGGGTGGAACACATGTATGAGGACAAGCCGATGGGAGCCGAAGAGTGGTACGAGGGAACTGTGGTACAACGTGTAACAAGCAAAAGGACAACAGATCCTTTGAAAATCTTGTATGAGATAAAATATGAAGATTTTTAGAATATTGGTTGCCATCTTTGCCATGTCATATTTTCATTGAGCATTTTGTCAAATCACAAATACACTAAAGGGTCAAAGCATGTTAGTTTCATCAAAATCCATGAAAGCATGTAGAATGTTAAACATTTTCATCAGAAACTTATATAACAGTAGATAATATTCCATGGTGTTGCCCCAAACTTACAATATCTTAACTCCACCATGCAAAGCCTAAAATCTTGCTCAAGGCCTCTTCAAATTGTTTTTTTTTCTTTCCTAAAGGTGGACTCATCTGTGATGACCATACTGTCAGCATGAAAGAGTTCCTGTTTTGTTTTAACTGTGAGTCCATGCTACCCACCTACTGTACTGGATGGGCTTCAAGGCCAAAGGTGCAGTTTGAAGACCTTTAATTTCACAGCAGGACCAACCATGTAAGTGTTTTCCTACAGCATCAACCTGTGGTCCTACCTTGTGGCTGTTCAAATTCCAAGCATGAAGTGTGTACCAGTATTGGTTCAGTTACATTTAAACTTTAAAAGGAAATGGGCAATCTGGATTTCAGTGACTTTGGTTTCCATGGCAATCATTGTTCATTTTATCCTTTTGGGGTCTTTTTTAATTCAACTCAAACTTGCTCACACATAATATGTTGAAAATAAAAGATTTGTAGCATGTAAGGATGTTGAGATAAAAAACAAAAGAAAAAGCTCATGTCATCTCTCTACCATCCTCCTTGAGAAAGAAACTGGATGGACAAAATGCTGTCAACAAATGAGTAGCAATACATGAATTGGTCAGTGTTGAGTGGTGAAATATGATGGTGAAGTGTATCCAGGTTAAGTCTGTCACGTATTAAGCAGGTCAAAACTGGAAATGGCCAAATCCTAAGGATGACAACACTTTTTATATGAAGAAACAAATTGTTTGTTGCATTGAAGAACCTGTCATAGCCAACAACCGTGGCCATTTCAATCAGTTCAACTGATAAAGCGACTACTAAGGAGGACGAGATCAATGATAAGTCAACGTTTTTCAGGAAAAGTGCCATGAAGCATTATTAAATCAGAAAGCTTTACGACCCGCTACAAATGACCATGTACTTTATTCAGCAACAGTACAAAGGCAATCTTCTTGTTGAGGCCAGACAGGCTCTACACAACCTGCGCTGTCTGTCAAGCCTGTACGTGCATGGAGAGGAAGCCTGCATGGTCTGTGCATGCACGCCAACTGTTGTAATTAAAAAACATGCGCTCTGTGTATGAGTCTTTAACCATGTCCGAATTGCCTTCTGTATTCGGTTGTTACCAATTTAAAACACGCACAAAATACGTTGTGGTCCAGCTACACCACCACAGCCGCAAATTCAAAAACGACCCACATTTGGTCCTTCGCAATGCACGACACCGGGACGAACATGACAGCGCAGGATGCCATGTATCATGCATGTAATTGCATCAACACACCAGACGGATCCACAAACCAACCTTTGAACCATGAATGTTTCATGGGCTTTGGAATTATAAATTTTCTGCCTCCATGAGCGTGGGTTTAAAGGTAAACAATGGAAATATTATTTATTTTTGCGCGAGTGCACATAAGCGCACGGAGGGTTAATCCTCCCATCACAGGTTTTACGATCGTTGATAAGGGGGAAAAAAAACAGCCCGCCCTCACAGTGATCTTGCGCGATTGTGATTGGACGACGACGACCGTTGGGTACGTCATCGCTTTGAAAGGCGCTTGGCTATCGGGCTCTATATAAAACATAAGCGATGGTTGGTCAAAAAGTGTCATCGCGGGCTCACGATTATTACAAAATTGGCCAATCAAAATCCACGTTTGAAACGATCAATGTATAGAGAAGGCTCCAATGCTGTTACTTAAGCAACCCTCGAACGTTTATTTACATTGTTGAGCTTGGACCACGCTGCCGAAGCTGATGCTGACGGAAATTTGGTGAGTATTACTAATTTAGCAGAGTAAGTTAGGCCTATAATGTAGCTTTCAAAGATTTTTGTAACCTTAAGTAACGAGAATGTACATGTACATTAAACTTTCGTTTGATACCATTTTAAGATCAATTAGTTACACGAAACTTCTAATTTGCTTAAGCCCGTATAGTGCCTCTTAAAAAAAGTTGAACAATAATGGCAACTTTCACGGAAGCGCTGTGTGTCTGTGTAGTGCATGCCGCACGCGATGCAGATGCCGTGTAATTGGCTTTGTACACGGCCTAATTCAATGTACGTGCGCGGTCTCCCCGATCCTCCGTGGTTGTGTGTCGGGTTGGTGGACAGGAATTTTTAGCAATTGTAAACATTTTAGAACACAATTTGAAGGCTTACTTGATGGTGTGATTAAATAAGTATTCGCATCATCTTAAACACTGAAATGTCAATATTCATTTTGAAGATGTTTTGAGTGTATATTCGAAAGGATGTGGCTTGATTATGTGGATTTAAACGGATGGTTTTCAAGCAAGTTGTATTGTCATGATTGTTGAATAAAACATAAACAATAATAATAATGAAAACTTATAAAGTGCACAAATCCACAAAAGTGCTCATGGCGCCAATACAAACAATAACATATACATCATTTCATTTACAATAATCAAAATGGTAATTTAGGCCCATTTTAGGTGAATTTACTGAAAGTCATGAAATTCTAATATTTTTTAAAGTTGTAAAAAATAATTATAATTTTGTCCCTATTTTTTTTGCAAGGGGAAGTAGTACAAGTGTGTGTGGCATATCTCATCTGTATTTTAAGTGCATGGATTTGATTAATATATTTTTTTCTTTTATTTCTCTAGTTGGGTTTTGAACTGATTTTTGTCCGCAAAATTGATTGGTCACCATTTGTTTGATCTTGTAAATGTGGCATTTCAAGTGGCTTTTTGGAAATTAGGGGATGGAGTTTCTGTTAATTTTTTTTCCGATAGTTAGAAATTAGCTTTGGAAGATAATTTTTTAAGAATAAGACACAACATTTGAATAAAATTTTATTATTAATTAACAACACATTCAGTTTTCAATTGCTGGAATGTTTACGCTGTTTCTTTTGAATTTTACATCTCTCCATATAATTTTTTTCCAGTTCAGTTTGTACAAAAAAATTTGGTGCAAAATATTTGGCAAAATACGTCAAAAATAACTTTGTTTTGTTTGAATTATTTTTATTATACAACACACTGTACAATATTTCTTTTAACTTAACAAATTTAAAATAATTGTTCTTGTTTTCTTTCACCTCTCACCTGCAGGTTTGAAACCATTTTCTTCAGTTTGTTTTCCTTGCTGCCAATACAATCACTTCTCTGATTTGGTCATTGGACATTCTAATGAAACATTCATTATTGCTATTTAGTAATTTGGTAGTGCCAACCCCTTCATTGATATTTTTAACTATAAATTAGATTGCGCTTCCTCTCAAAACTGGACTAATCAACAAAATCTAATCGTTTTCTCTTTTTTTCAATGTGATGTAGAAGCTCTCCTATGCCCTTTCTTTTAGCAGTTCAACTTCCAAATGGAAGATGTAAACCCTAGTTCATCATTTAATTTACATTATTCAAAGGGAAAACAGCATGGGCATAAAAGATATTTCACTGGCAAAAGAAAGGCTAAAAAGCAAAAGACTGACACTTTGTCAGAGCTATTAGCATCCAAAGGGGAACCTGTTACATTTAAGAAAGATAATAAGGTATGTCTTGGATGGGTCGGTGATAGCATAGAGAAAGGACCACGGAAGGAGTTACAACTTCGCTTTTTATTACCCCAGGCCACTCAAAATCCAATTAGCGCTTTGCCTGGCTCTGTAGAAAGTCTATGGGACCTCCCGCGGCTCGTGTAAACATTGCTGACCACAGCAAGCCCTTCGTGCACCATGTGTGTTACCGCGTTTCGCTGCTCATCGCTGGTCCCCGTCTTTTTCTTCCCTGCGACTCATGCCTTACTGGAGCAGAGCTTCGCTCAACAAACGGGTGCAGCGCATGCGTTGTGTATCGCTTGTGCATGGCATGGATGGCTTTCAGTAGAGCCGGTCGGCCGCTTTCTGTCGCAGTTTCAACCGTCAAAATCGGCCTATCTCTTGGTGAGTTTCAACGTAATATATCAGGAAATGATACATGAAAACCTAAAAAATATGATATTACTATTTTGGGTAAAACTTTTTTTCCTACTGCTTCCTACGTCTAACAAACATGTTGATGTGTTCGTAAGTGTTTTCGCAACACGTTGATATCCATATGAACTTCATACACAGAGCTACACAATCGGAAAAACCGTTGTGAAAAATCTCATTTTTTCTACGTTTCAAGATTTTGTAACGATGTACATTTTGTAATATATTTTTCACAATTGCACCTTATATAATTTAAATGTTATTCCATTATTTAAAAATAGCCCAATAAACCATATTTCATGGGTTTGAAACTTAAAATGAACATGATAAGCCCTGTAAAGACGGGAGGAATGATTTCTTTAAAGAATAAGACATGCAACAGTCGTTGGCCATATAAGGTTTTGTACACGTTGTATAGGGAAAAAATCCTACGACTGATTCCTGTGTGTGTATTTCACTTGTTATGTTATGGTATTTCAATTGAAATGAACTAGGCTATTTTAGCACTAATTTTTCTTTATAATGCATTCATTTGGTCGCATTAAAACCTGAATAGTATAAATTGGTAACATTTCACATGATAAATTTTTATTAAATTATAATTTTCATATACTATATTTTTATGCAATTTAGGCTCCCTAAATATTTTCATTTTAAATTTGTTGTAAAGGCCTATGTGTACAAGTTCTCAAATGAAATGAGGTTTATTTGTCTCATTAAAAATTTAAAAAAGTCAGGCCTAATAAATTATTATATTTTTTAAATAGTATTTAATATTTTAAGTGTTGAAATCAAACAGAACATTTATTAAACAAATGCCACTCAATCTGTTTTCTTTTTTTTTCTTTTAATTTTCTCCAAGATGGCCGCCAGTAACTTTTTAGATTGAAAATAGTCTTTAAGTTTAAATTAATTAAACTTTATATCAAAACTTGACAAGATTTTAACCATGTAAAACACTAAAATAAATTTTAAAAGGAAACAGCTTACAAAATGCAAGTGGCGACTATGCACTCAAATTTTGTTGTTGTTGGTCCTGATGGGAAAATGTAATTAGAATTTTTATTTGAATATTTTTTTCCCTGTTTTTTGCAGATTTTTGCTACACATGGGGGCTTGTGCAAGATTCAGTTTTAATTTGGAAAATGATTGAGTCATAGGTGTGTTTTGTGCCTCGTTTTCTTCGGAAGGGTTTTGTTGTGTCTCTATGGTTGTACAAATAAAATGGCAGAATGTCTGCGTGATATTTGTAGATTGTGTGGAGGAGAAGGAGCAGCAGGCTGTGATGGACGAAATCCACATTCTAAGGAGAAGTACTGGCAAATTATCCTTAAAGCTTTTGATGTAGATGTCACACAAGATGAGTGTGCAACGCATCCACCATACCTGTGTCATAAGTGTTTCGTAAAACTACATGGGTGGTGGAAAGCTGTTAAGCTGCGGAAAAAGAAAACCTGTAACATCAATGTGGTAAAGTTTGCTACACATCAGTGTCCAAGATGCAGTCCTGAAGTACCCCAAACACAATGTCTTCCAGCGATCTATGATGAATTGGTTAAGATGACGGCCCAACATCACAAATTATTTACATGGCGTGGTACTGATCGTCTGAAGGTCATGCATTTTGGTGAAAGTGGCTATCCAGAGGTTGAGATCATCGTACATGAAAATTCCACGTGCAGAGTTGAAGTATGTGGGGTTGATACAGCAGGATCTGTGTGTACACTGTTCCGAGACAAACCACCAAATATAACTGTTGCTTATCTTTCAGAAGTAATGGAGACCATCCAGAATTATAACATTTGCACTGGGAATCCCGATTATGCAATGGTAGTTAAATCGAAAGAGGGTCCATCTGGTCAAATCCCTGTGAAGATTACTGGAGAAAATGTTTACCAGACACATCCATATCCAACCATCAGGCATAAGAAATGTCATTTGCTTATTTCCAAGGACAAATTTCGTTGTGATGTTTGTCGTTTGTTGAGAGTGGACTTGAATGTTTTGGTTTCTCGATTGAAAGTACCCTCTAAGGACGTCGTCAGCACTTCATGCACTGTTCGTAATGATGCTCTCTCATTCAGTCAATTACAACAGAAGGTTAAACTCATGAAAGCGGAAAACAAATCCCTCAGAAGAAGAAGTGCAGCCCTAAATGCAAAAATTTCTGAAATGATACAGAAAGACAGCGTGTCCGTCACAAACCAGGAGAGCACATTTCTCAGCATGGTTATGGAAGAAGGAGAGGCTGAATTTGAGGCAGCGGGGGCAACCTTGAGAGAGGGGTCTGCTGCAGCTTTGCTATGGGAGGAGCAAAGAAAGGCATCAGTAAAGGGAAAGGGGATGCGATGGCACCCTGCAATCATTAGATTCTGTATTGCACTACGTAGCAAGTCCTCGTCGTCCTACAACTTGCTCCGAGAAAGTGGCTTTTTAAAGTTACCCCATCCGAACACTCTCCATCCCTATACACATTTTGGCGACCCATCACCCGGCTTTAACAGCGACCTGGTTCTAAGAGTCATCAACGACATCCAGCTAGCTACACTTCCACCTCATCAACGTGACGTATCGATCTTGTTCGATGAAATGAAGATCAAGGCTAGTTTGGTGTACTCTGTACGTTCCGGGGCTGTTGTTGGTTTTGTGGATGTTGGATCTATAGGTAATGAAATTACCCAGTTTGAGGCAAGATGCAGAGATGGTGACGTACAAGTGGCGAGTCACGTTTTAGTTTTGATGGTTCGTGGTGTATTAACATCGTTGAGAACCCCCATCGGATACTATCCCAGCCTTGGTATATCAAGCTACCAGTTATACCCGTGTATGTGGCAAGCTATGATGTTGTTGGAGGGTGCAGGATTTAGAGTCAGAGCACTTGTGTCCGACGGTGCCTCACCAAACAGAAAGTTGTATCGGTTGCATGGTCCCCGTGACACACTCACCTATTCATCAGCTCATCCTGCAACTACTGAAAAGCTGTACTTCTTCTGTGATGCACCACATTTAATGAAGACTACTAGGAACAACTTGGAGAACTCAGGCTGTCACAACAATACCAGACACTTGCATGTAAGTAACTGTAACTGTCAGAAATCTGGGCTCCATTTTGGAAGAAAGGTCTTGTAATATCAAATCCGATTTTGTTTTAATTCTAAACCCTATTTTGCGAACAAAGCTGGACCCATCGCCCCCCCCCCCCACACTCACCTCCCTCCCCTTCATCACGTACGACACTGCTGACATTTTCTATGAAATGTAATTTTTTTTAAATACATATTTTGTTCACAGTACAAGAAGCAAGACATCAGGTGGGACCACTTCCTCAAGCTTTACGACTGGGATGTTGGGCTGAATAGATCCTCTCCAGGTCTGCGACGCTTGCATAAGCTGACATATGAACATTTACACTTGACTCCAGCTTTGAGAATGCGTGTCTACATGGCTACCCAGGTATGTTAAAGATGCAATGCCCATGTTTGGGCCGATTTTGAAAAAAAAATGGAATTTCATGAGCGAATGAATTTTGAATGCTTAGTTGCCGTTTGAACGGAAACAAGTTGTTTAATTTATTACTTTTGTTACATCTTAAAAAACACTTTGTGCCTTCATGTATACATTTGTGTCTATTTAAATGACTTATTTTCTTTAAAAATAAGTCACGGTCAGCAAGTTACCTATTTTTTTTTTTTTTTTACAGAAAATCAACATTTCAAAATATACAAGATGGCACATTATTATTATTTCAAACTAAATTATTGTTCAAAAATTATAAGGTGTAACATGAAGCCTAAATGCATAGTAATTCACCAAATCTTTAAATAGAAATACTATGAAATGATTCTGTTCGTAGGTATTGAGTACCACCGTTGCCAATGCCTTTCGTGCCCTTGGACGACATGACACAAAGTCTACAGAGCTGTTCATCACCAACTTCGACCAATTCTTTGATTGCCTGAACGTGAGTAATCCCCATGAGTCTCTTCACAAGCAGAAGGCGGCCCTGGCACCATACAGAAGTGCTGACGACTGGCGCTTCAAGGTAAACAAGCATTTTTTTAATAGACTGGGGATAAAAATCAACTTTAAACCTTGTTGTATAAAGGGATATGAAGCAATAAGGTAACACAGAGTCCTTGATCTTTTAAATAACAGTATTTAAAATTTAAAAAGTCAAGCATTTTCAAACATTGTGTTCCAAAGAAGGCCTATAGATTTGAACAATATTTGTAATATCATGCTTAGTACGTGTCGGGCCTTAAATGTCATCCCTGAAGGGGCAAGGCCACTGTCTTGAGTAAAGGGCACTTGTATGTTTAAAGGGCACTTCTAGTAAACTTTGAGGCTTGCCATGTATACATGTTGAGGAAGACTTTAATTAAAAAAACATTTAAATACACTTCAAATACATAATGCCTTTATACAAAACACATTTTACCAGCTTCCACAATAATTAACACTTCATGTATTTGCTTTACAGTGGTTGAAGGGTGATTTTCTTGGCTTTTTGGACACCTGGGAGAAGGAAACAAACAGCCTCGAGAACATTGACAAAGACGCAAAACGAAAGATGTGCCTAAGCCGGGAAACGGTCGAGGGACTCCGGATAACTGGTAAGTCGATATGGTTTTGTTTGATGTGGCCATGAAGCTACTTTGTTTGAATTATCTCTTTTCAACTGAAAGACAATCTTGAGATCAGTAACATGTTTTCAGGTGTTCGGGTACATAGATCAAGTGTACACACCTTTTGGATTGTTCGTTTCGTCTTCTCTCTACAAACTCTTCCCAGTGAATTCTTTCGTAGAATTAGCACAGCTACTTCTCCAAAACCCGGAGGTGGAGTACCTGCTCAGTGCAAACTTCAACCAAGACCCACTGGAAATGTATTTTAGTAAACAAAGATCATCGGGGGGAAGCTGTGACAACCCAACTGCAGAGCAGTTCGGCCACAATATGATGGCATTCCATGTCTCAAGGGATGCCATCAAAGCATCCAAGCGGGGTAATGTAAAAAAAGACAGGGAAGAGAACGTTGCTCCATGCATTGACGATACACCCCTCCCCAAGAGACCCAAACAAAAGTAAAATGTTTCTGTCAAGGTACACCTTTAAGAAAGCCTTACATCTTATTTTAATGTAAAATTTGATTATGATTTCCATGAAGTTTTTAGATGCATCACCATTCAATTTATCATCGGTCAAACCGCACCAGTATGTTTGCACTCTGTAATTCATTGAGATGTTCTCCATTAAGACTTTGTTAATGTTTAGTGATGACATTTTCTGAAGGTTTGAAGTAGTAAGAAACAACTTACTGACTAACTCCATTGATCGAAAAAACAAATATACATCATCAGAAACTCGAAACAATCTACCTCTATCCTGTGCATCGATCCATTCTTTTGTGTAAGTTAAGAATGTTCTTCCAGAGCTTATACTTGGAACTGACCAACATTCAAGAAATTTGCAATACATATTTGCTGTGTTGTTTTTTTGTTTCCTATATTTCTTCAACAAAGCAAATGGTATGTAGCCAGCCACATAACGCAATACCTTTTCTTCCTCTTTTTCAATTTCCGAGTCGGTGGCCGATTCCTTCTGTGGCAAGTCTTTTTCATTTCTGTGCTTCATCAGCTTACCAAAAACACACTGTATTAGGTACTGATATGACAATTTAATGGAGTGTTCGGACATTGGGGAGATTTTGAGCGCTTTGAGTAACTTGTCCCATTCAGCACATGAGCTAAAACGATATGAATGAAAACTCCTCCACATTAATTCGTAAACCTCTGGTTTCAACAGCTTTTGTTCACATCCTGTAAGCACAAGCCACAGGGCCAACACCGAACACTTACAAAACTCTAAGAAGTGCGCTTCTTCACTGTTGAGAAGAAGTTGTGTTACCAGATTGATAACTCCTAGTGATGCCTGGCTGCCACAGTTGAAGATCGGATGATCTCGCATGCTTTGTAGGCTGGCTACAAACAATGCTGTCGCACAGTTGAGCGCATCTTCCTTGGTGAAAGAGTTCTTTGGGCGTTCAGGTGCTGATTGAAGGAATAATATACATGATTTTTAGTAATTATAAACTTGTAATTGAATTTTGTTTTGGATTTACACCAGTGTGTGGATGCAATAAGTGGTTTATTTTAATAAGTAATATGTTTTATTTATAACAATGAACACTGAAGAAAGTTTTTCACAAATGGTGAAAATGTGCATTTTGAAGACTAGATGATCGGAATTAATGTTTTCTTCCAAAAACCAATGATGTATCATACCTTTAAATAAAACGGATGATGTTTTAGTCTTGTTTTAAGAATTTTCAGAAATGAAGTGTCACTTAATAAATCTTGGAAAGGGCACAGCTTTAAATAAATGTATGGTATGTTAAATTTTAATTACCTTTTTGTCTTGGCTTTCTATTCACTTTCCCATCATCTGATGTTTTTGTAGCCTCTGAAGTCGTTGCCTTGGCTTTCAATGTTTTAGCTCCAGCTGAGGGCAAACGATATATATGAACAAAACGTTAGTGCAATTCTGTTGGGATTTAAAATTATTTGTTAAATGGAAGTCTTAAGTACACATGAGTTTAAAAATTTTTAAACCAAGGATAATTTAAAATACCTTTTCCCTTGGCCTTGCCCGTGGATGCACCAAGGTTGATCCTGTTGGCATCATTAGTTGAGGTGGCACAAGTCGAAGCTTGTAACAATGAAGGATCTGCATGAAAACAATGTAGAAACGTTGTAATTGGTTTTAAAGAAGAAATTCAGATTCATTAATATGTAATAAACAATAAATATAAAAAATTAAATGAGAAGAGCACAAGGATATGCACATATGGAGTCACAGTCCATTTATAAGATTGGTGGATTCCATTCTCTATGGTGAGAACATTGTGAGAGAGGTTGACTCCAATCCAACCAAAGTGTTTAAAAATTGAATGAACCATGTTGATTTTACCATATTAAATATTGGGTAAGCCCATGAACATTGAGATTGTTATTTAGGGGGATGAAATTTGAAGTATAATTAAACAACACTCCCTGTAATAAAAATGGTATCGTCCAAAATGGCAGCCGACAGAATCGTCAAGAAAGCCAGCAACATATCGAACTGAATTTATTTTGACCATAACCATTTATTTTAATAAGACAAGATCTGCATATCAAATAAATATGTTCCTTTGTCATAATCAATGATATTCTTGCTGTAGTTGACGGTACTGCATACAAAAAAATACATTTGCTCCACGACCACGGAGTTGTTTTTACGCCCGGCTTGGCTTGCCTTTGTTTCGTCTCGGCGATCCATGAGCGATCGGACGTTTGACGTTAACAAGTTCGTTTTGTTTTTATCATTTTTTTTGGTTCGGCCACTACCCACAAATATATCAAAGATTAGGATGCTATCTTTTACTATAAGCCGAAACAAGTATATTAATGTTCTTTTTCATTAAACAAATCTTACCTGACAAATCTGGTTCTGAAACTGGAAGGCAAAGGGAGCAGTACCAATCGCCGTCCGGGATCGTGTCGGCAGTCATGCCTGCACATTCGTAGTGCCACCACTCGACAGGGCAATTTTCGCCGTCGCATCCTATCATATTTTTTGTCAATGTACCACCGCATACGCAATACTGACGCACATCCTCAGATTCATAAGAATCAACATCGCTTTCCTCTTGCCTATCATCGTCAGAAAAATCACTAAAATCGCTGAAATTATAGTCATCAAACCCTTCGAATACAAAATCGTCCTTTCCATAGGAAGCCATTTTGGTTGACAGGGACGCGAATGCCACGCACTTAGCACACTGCACGCTGGGTAAGTATTACGTCACTCTTGAGATAAGGCTCCAGAGTGGTGTTTATTGACCACTAACTGCGGTCGCAAATCCAGCTGTTTTACGACCGCGGAAATACTCATGGAACCTTTGAAGTTCTACCAGTTGTAACTCCTTCCGTGGTCCTTTCTCTATGAATAGACTCAGTTTGTGATGCTTTGGAACAAGCAAAATCAGAACTCTACACCATACCAAAACCTACAAAAAAACACACGCAATGTCTTTTAGAACTGATCTTGGGCGCAAACGTCTTCGAATTCAATAACAAGTTCTACAGACAAAAAATTGGCGTGGCAATGGGTAGTGTATGCAGTCCTGAAATGTGTGACATCACCCTATTCAAATACGAGAAAGAAATTATACTCCCTAACAACCCAGAGATAGTGGCTTACATGAGATACAGAGACGATGTTTTAATAATTTACAATGGCAACAAGAATGAAGCGCTGGATTTCATTAAGATGTTAAACAATCTGCACCCAACATTGAAGTTCACTTCAGAGATCTCCGACAACCAAATCACCTTTCTTGACCTCATAATTTACAAAGGCGAACGTTTTCAGAAAGAGGGGAAGCTTGATACTCGAATAGCAACGAAAAAAACGGACACGTTCCAATATCTTGCTCGAGAATCTGCACACCCGGAGTCGGTATTTGGTGGGGTCATTAAGGGTGAAGTTACGAGATACAAACTCATATGCACACACAAAAAAGACTTCGAGAGTAAGGTCAATTTCTTCAAAGAAAAACTAATAGAACGTGGATACAACACGGAAGAATTGACCCGCTTCACGAAATCTAACGTGGACCCCAGGACTTCACTGTTGGGTGCAGTACCTAACATCAAGAAAGAAACGAATCCGCCCCTTGTTTTTATGATAGATAGATAGATAGATAGATAGATAAAATGGTTTATTAAAAAAACTGTCCTCGCAGCACAAAGGCTGAATTACAACAATTTAACAACAATTAGATAAAAACAGAACATTGTGTGCATTTGTATTTACAACATTAGAAAAATAACTATTATTACTTTACAGTTGAGTTTTGTTCCATAAATTGGCCATGTATATAATCGGACTATTTTGATACCGTTTGGTTTTGCAAATTGGTAAAGAGATTTTATTTGAGTTTCTCAAGTTCCTGTGGTGAATTTCTTTTCTACATGGTGGAACCCAGTTGCAGAAATGATCAGAAGAAAGCAGGGACTTGAAAAAACTCAGGCATAGCTGCTTCCTTCGTTCCACAAATACATCATTCTAATCTCAAACGTGCACTGTTTAAACACTGGCACTTAATAAATGACAGTGATCTCCTTAACAAACTCTTCCCTGTACCACCTCTGCTGGCTTACAAAAGACAAAAGAACATAAAAGACCAAATAATTCGGGCTAGATTGCAAGATTCAACCGAAGAAAACGTACTCAAAGAAATGGACAAACAGAACTTGCAAATCCTGGTTGAATTACTCCAAGAACAACAGGTTGGTACAATAAATTAAAGAAACAACAGGGTTTGGATCCAGATGAGATTACGTTAAACTAAAAACAAACAAAAAATAACAATCTCGCTGGATCTTTCTACTCTAATAAACTATACCTTGATCACTCTTTGTTGCAAATCTTTCATAATAAAGGATACATAAACCAAAATGGTGACTGATGAGGTGCAGCTTATATAACGCACTGAAAATATGTTTTGAGCCATACCATTAAAGGTATACAAAAAAGTGGCTCAACATATTATCGCCGGAAAAAAGTTCTTTTTAGTGAGTTCCTACAACCCCTTCCCTAAACCCCCCCCCCTTTCTTCCAAAACCCACTCCCCTCAATCCTTCATGGAGTTTCATAAAAACATCAACATTAGCTCTGTTGTAACCATTGCCCGAGTATTTAAATACAGAGACACTTGTCTCCCACCCAAAAACACAGTAATTAGACCATGCAGATAGGAGTCTTGTGTAGATGCCCATAGTGCAGTGTA
Organism: Leptasterias polaris; assembly: GCA_037783415.1. NCBI lineage: Eukaryota > Metazoa > Echinodermata > Asteroidea > Forcipulatida > Asteriidae > Leptasterias > Leptasterias polaris. The sequence continues at coordinate 1,587,637 of JAZGTN010000178.1, read as the reverse complement.
GTACTAGCCATTGTTTAAACCTTTAATCCCCTAAGTTGCTGCATATATAATGAGGCGTACAGTTTCTTGGAAGGCACCATACCTTAGTACAGGGAGGCAGGAAGTCTGCCAAGAGTGTTTATTACCTCCATGGTTAGACAGTCAGGAATGTTTTACTACCAGAGACCATCCTCTCCAAACCCCACCCCCCACCAACACATGTTCCCCATCTAATTTTGCCTTTTCACTTAACCCCTTTTCCCCCCCCCCTTTTTCCCTATTAAGAACTATCCACATATCGCCTCATACATTTTTTTAAAGCTTTAATTTCCAAGAACTTTATAAATACTATAACTAAAGCTTTTTTGAACATTGTGAGTGCGTTCCGGTAATACTATTTTTGGTGCTTGTCCTCCAAAAAAAACACTCTATATGATGCTTATATATACAAAACCATCCAAATGTTCTTTGTGGTCACATTAGTCTCATCTTTTAGTCTGCTTGCACAAGGTTACACGTTTGATTCGCTTTTCCCCAACACACATTTGATTCCTTCCCCTGACCTTCCAGTCAGCGGTCGAAAAGTGAGCAATTGAATCTTTGGATCTTGGTCCGAACGATCCGTGAATAGCCATACAAAAAAACGTACACTTGTTACGTAAGTGTTTCAGACTAGGGAGTTTTGAGACTGTCTCTAGAACAACCACATTTAACTAGATTTTGCATAATACTACACCATGGGTCATAGCCATGACTGTAAACCCTACTGCCCAGGTCACCGTAATTTCAGTTGTAACAACCGAAATTAAAACATTACCTTTACGTGGTAAAAATTTGCAAGGTTTTTTCAATATTTTCTCCTCGCCCCGACAACAGATTGTGCCCAAATTTGTGTCACAAGTTTTGTTTCTCTTCTACATGCATACATTGAATCACACAAAGTAAGCTTTGCTATCAGCTTTACCAATCATATATTTGACCTTTAAGTCACAATTTGAATGTATTCACTTTTTTGTTTGCCCTGCTCAGGAAACTGGGGCTGGGGGGCATAAAGGGGGGCACAAACACAATTACTTGTAATTTAAAAAGTACACAGGCGTTTCTTCTCAGTCAACCAATGTTTTTCTTTTATACAATTTGTATCGCACAATTTGTTTTTGCAAAAAATGTCGGACGAAACCAGACATTTAGTCATTTTATGTATGTGTTAGCTTATTAAAGTGGTGGACATTTTTGATGTTGTTTTTTCAGGTGAAGGTGAGCTTCCTTATGGTCGGTCACACCCATGAGGATATTGACCAATTAATGTTCTCGAGGTTTTCTATACATATGTGGCGACACAAGGTGCACACTCTATCCAAGCTCATTCCCCTTCTCCCACAAGCTTACCAAAAACCGAACACAACAGCTGAGAGACTCGATCAACACTGTCAACTTTCGTGACTGGATAATTCCCTGCTTGAACCTAGTTGCAGAACACAGCAGGCCACATGTGTTCAAGTTCACATTGGATGACAAAGGTAGGTGTCATTTTAACATTTTGCTACAAATTTTAAATGTAGAATGCCAGGGATGTCAAAAAAAATGATAACATCTGCAGTATTTGTTTATTGTATGCTGCATGTCAATCACAAGAAAAAAAGGAGTAGTGGCATTTCATTTTAAAGTCATTGTCTCATTACAATTGTAAAAGCCTTGTATTATCTTATTTTGTTCATACGAACATAAACCTTCATTGGCTAAGTTTCTACAAGGCTTAAACATCAAACTTGAAGGAGCGAGGCAATTTACCTACATATACTAAGGGGACCTGTAAAAGGGTTACTGGTATGTCAATTGCTCCTGGATTTGCAACGCACACCCATTTGAGACAATGACCTTGAAGGCAATATTGTTGACCCATAACAAAATAAACACATCATGAACTTAGATGATTTTCTCACTGGCCATGCAGGTAAAGCGGTTCTCCTTACAAAGAACTGGGGAACCACTGGTGAACGCTGGTCCCCATGTGTTGTTGCAGATTGAACAACCGATTGATTGAACAACCGAGTAAGGAGCCTGAGAATGAGCCGGAGGCTGTGAAGAAAGAAAAGCACACCCGTGCAGTGAGTCCGCAAGCGGGAATAGCCGGTTAGCGGGCTACAGCCAGCCTGTTTTTCCTTGGTTTACGCTGATTGGTCGGGAATTTACGCCGATTGGTCGAGAATGTTGCTAGGTAATGAAGAGGGCAGTTACCTCAAAATGTTAACAAAGGATCAAAAAAGAAAAAACTCACTCATTTCGCCCAATTCCACAAAAGGATAACTCAACACCAAACTCCCCCCAATAATACTGCATTTGCCAACAACCCTACCATGACTCAAAAAGCATGATTGCGTGTAACAAGTGTGATTCCTGGTGTCATTACTCAGCTGTATAAACCTCAAACTGTATGGCTGTAATAGGGGGGGGGGGGGGTTATTGACATACAAATCTCTGGTCACACCCTTATATCAAAATGAAAGCAACAAACACCTGCAGCTCTCACAATTACCAACTGATAAACCGAACTACTCTTCGAAAGTTATTAAATGGATGAATGCAAACTCTGTTTACTTGGACGAAAACAGTTATAAACCTGATTCAAAGCCATCCTCAATTTGCCGAACCCATTGACGCACCTATTTCTCAATGCTTTGTCTGTTTGTTTGTTGGGTTGTTTGTTTGTTGGTGTGTTGGGTTGTTGGTGGGGTTGTTTGTTTGTTTGTTTGTTTGTTTGTTTGTTTGTTGGTGTGTTTGTTTGTTGATGTGTTTGTTTGTTGATGTGTTTGTTTGTTGATGTGTTTGTTTGTTGATGTGTTTGTTTGTTGGTGTGTTTGTTGGGTTGTTGGGTTGTTTGTTTGTTGGGTTGTTTGTTTGTTGGGTTGTTTGTTTGTTTTTGTTTGTTGGGTTGTTTTCTTTATTTTGTTGTTTTTATCAGATAACAATAATAATTAATATTAACATATAATATTTTGTTCCAATCCAGGTGAGATACTCACAACTTCTGTGTATGGGCTAATTCTAGCCCAAACAAAAAACCTAAGCATGTCAGGTGGGCTCTGGGGGGGCATTCTGATAATTTTATTGAATGTCTCCCTGGCAAAAAATTCAAGAGGTAGGATGGCTCGGTACCCCAGCAGAAACCCATACATATATACAGGGAGATAATAATGACACTATCTGCACCTAAGCAGTGGGTCTTGGATGCGTTCATATACATTTTGTCAGTACAGTTGTTGTTTAAAGTGTCTTCCAATGATACATTGTTGCCTTGAATAATTATAGACTCTGACCTAAAAGTAAGGGACAATCTCCCAAACTTATTTGTATAAGGATTAATTGTGGATGAGCTGTCGAAATGGTTTGAAGTGATTTAATTGTGAAACTTTGATGGGAATTTCTTTAAGAAAGAAATGAAAGTGTCAACAATTCCTGTAATTGTAAGTTTTTAGACCTGTACATCCGAAATACCGCATTCATGAATGAAAATGAAAAAAATGTGGAATTCGTAGTGTATTGCACAAAGAACTTGAATCTATACACAAAACTGAACTGAAATTCAATGTTACTTCTTTCTAAATTGTGTAAACAAATCAATGGTTTTAATTGAACGAAATGCACACTTTCTTATCATCAACAAATGTCAAGTAAAGTGATAGTAGTATCTTCGAGCTAGCAGGGCCACGGATAAACTTTTTTGTTTATATTTTTATTCATTCAGGTACTGGACTTATTGCAAGTTTAAAGGAGGGTCGGAACTGTGTTGCTGTGGACACGGATGAAGACATTCTGAAAGACCTGACGGCAAGATGCCATTCGCAACTAATCATCCCCAAAGGTAAGCATCCTCTGCCAACCCAACCAGGACCAAGCACCTCAACAGAGCCATCAACTTCGACACCAAGCAAATCAACTTCAACACCAAGCAAATCAACTTCGACACCGAGCACATCGGCCACAGAGCCACCAACTAATCTAGAGCCACCAGTTTCTCAGACAGCTGATTCCCAGGACTGGGGTCCCTTGGAAATATTGGCCGAAGATGTAGAGAAACTTTTTGCCCCTTAGGCCTAAGCTTACACTGAAATGTACAAAATATCAATTTATGGTGTAAACAAAATCTATTTTGCCATCTATATCTGTGGGGAAAGGGCAAATATTAACCGGAACATTACAATCACACAGTTTAAAGACGTCTGATCCGTGCTCTAGCCTATTTTATCATAACAAGTCAAACAAATTTTGAATTGCCTTTTTTTGTAGAATTATTAAAAACTCAAATAAGATATCAAGAAAAAAATCAACAAACAAATAATGACTTGTGCAGAGTGAGGGTGGGAAATACCGTCCCTTATTAGTAGAGTGAGTAAAGTCAGGCATTTTATTTTGCCTGAACAAAAGCCTTTTGGTTAAAAATGTTTACATATTTTTTAACACACAAAGTGTATGTCATTTGTTTTTGTTCTTCTTTTCTTCAACTTTACTGTGGCTAGATCAGTGCATTTCATTAATAGGGGTGTTTTCCATGATGTGTTGGATGCCAACTGTGCTGTATATTTTAATAAGCAAATAGGAATACATAACATTTCTTCAACATTTTCACACAAAATATTGTTGAAAGGGACCATGTCCCTTTATGTAAAATGACGAACACAACAATCATGATTTGTTTGTGGTTCAAGCTCATCATAGTGGTGTCATCAACAAACCATATTTTATGTTTTTGATAATATACTATTTATAACCTTTTATTATTTTATTGTGCAACTTAAAAATAGTATAAATCAATTCATTCTTTACTTGTAAGCCTTTTTTAAGCATCTTGTTTTATGTCACTTTGTGAATGAACTGGGGTTTTGTCCCCTATAAAGTAATGGTCTAATTCATTTCTGGCAGCTCCCACCCTCACTCTGCCCAAGTCAAGGGACGGCAATTCCCACCCTCACTGTGCTCAAGTCAAGGGACGGCAATTCCCACCCTCACTCTGCCCAAGTCAAGGGACGGCAATTCCCACCCTCACTCAACTCAAGGGACGACAGTTCCCACGCTCACTCTGCTAAAGGCAAGGGACGGCAATTCCCACCCTCACTCTGCCCAAGTCAAGGAACGGCAATTCCCACCCTCACTCTGCCCAGGTCAAGGGACGACAATTCCCACTGAAGCAGTTCATAGAGCCAGGAATCGCAAGATAAAAGATTCTTAAGTATGGAAAAACAGCGGGCAGAGGACGAAAGAAAGCGAGCAGAAATGGAGCACGAAATCAGAGGGGATGAGTTAAATAGATAGTAAATAGAACATGATATTTTTGCCCATTTTAATTTTTGTGTTTACTCTGTTGTATGAAACTGTACTAGGTTACTTCTTAGAGTAGGTTTTTGTGTGTGTACATGTAATAGTAAATTAAGAATGCCTTATTGCCATACAATATTAACTTGTGTTTCATGAAAGAAACCTTATTATATGGTATTCTTGTGACTGCCTCACGTAAGTTGCTTTTACTAATTCTTTAATTCTTGATTAACTTAGAACAAACAGAATATATGTATCAAACTTTTAAAAGCATACACCTTCTGAACAAAAATATTGTCAGGAACCTTTTTTTGTTTATTACTACAATCGACCCAGGCAGTTTTAAAAATAGATAAATAATAAGTAGAACATGATATTTTTGCCAACTTCTATTTTTGTGTTTACTCTGATTTGTGGAAATGTGCAAGGTTACGTCTTAGATTAGATTATATTGGTTGTATCAGTCGGAAATATTAATAAACTAAATTTTGCATGACCTTACGGTTTATATTTCGGTTCGTTTTGCAGGAATCGACGCAGCACAGTATAATCGGGGGAGGACGACGGAAACAATGTGGAGAAAAGGTTGTACAAAAAATTGCTAATGTCTTGGTTGAGACACTGGATGATTTTCCTTGGTTAAACCACGACATATATATTTCTGATAACACTTTGTCCCTAAATCCCTTTGTCCCTAAATCCCTTTGTCCCTAAACAAAGTGTTATCAGAAATAGTTTGCAGACACTAAGCCAATAAAACCTCAAAACGCTAACAAAGGATCAAAAAAGATCTGGTGGAGTTATACACAGCAAGTCTACCAACAGAGGATCGGCAACATTGTTAGGTGAATTCCAAAAAGAAAACTTCTGCACTTGTTGCCTTTTCTGCACCATGGCATTTGTGTATTCCCGACGTTCGCTACGTGATACTTTGGAGTGCTCCGACCGCAGTTCCAAATGCATGGCAGCAAATTGGCAGAGCTGGAAGAGATTGCATCCACATAAGTAAGATCTACATTCACATAAGATCTTACAATTGATAGGTGTATAAAGCAAAACAGCTACACCCTTTACGAGGGCACTTTACGAGGGCACTTTTTCCTTCATTGTATGTAGGAGGAATTTGTTTTTATAAACATTTAACATTTTCATGCATTTTTTAAATGGCCCTGATGAGAAACAAACGTTTTTCTTCTATTTTATTTTTTTAAGAAGAAATGTACAAATGTACTGAAGTTTGCTTACCCCCGTTGTTGTAAAAGTTCACCTTCGAATTCGAATAGCTCCTCAGTCTTAACTTGAAATTCAAGATGATTCGCCGGACTGTACGGTTCCCGCATTCACTGCTGCGCCGGTGACTTCTTCATGAAGACATGGAACTTGGAAGACAAACCACACTCAAACCCGCGTGTGTCGTCAATTATTAAGTGTGGCTGCTGCTGAATAATTAAAGGCCGTCGCTTTCATTCATTACTATATACTACTAGCACTAGCAGCTACAACCAACAACCAAGTACAGTTTACCTACTGTCACCTCCTGTGACACTACTGTCCTGACACAGTTCTGAACAGCGACAAACTGCATACAACAATGGGTTGTGTGAGTGAAATCCGTCATGGCGGCCGCTCGAAACCACCAACGAACTCCCTGCACAAGTCGGTCAGTCCTTTCTCTATGGTGGTTACTGTACTATTCCTTCCTCCATGGTTAGGTGTGTGGTTGTTGTTGCTAGTCCAATGTGCACACTGTGCAGTAACAAAACTTTGCGTGCACTCTCCACACAGCATAGAGTTGGTTGAGTTGAGTGGGGAGTCCGTTCCGAGCATCTACTCAACCCTTTCTCCGTCAGTCCAGATCCAGCAGTTGCCGGGCAATTTGTCCAATCCAACCATGTGGATAATCTGTTGGCTTCTTGTCGTTATTTTATAATAAATAATACTATTAAATGTCAACAAACGTTGTTTATGTGTTGCTTCCTGTTAACAGCGAGTCCATGGTCCATCCATACGCGCAGCATATGCAGTATGATGAAGCCAACAGCAAATAGCAGCATGCAAGCATGGCAATACAGGCACGTGTGAAAGAAAATGGATTAGGTAGCTGGAGCGCCCTCTGTAGTTAGAATTTGGGGCAGCCGTAATCTTCGTTTGCTCAACCAATTTACTACCATATTTCGAGGGAACGATATGATTTTGAAGGAAATCAAAATTATTAGGGAATGAAATATTATTTCAAGGGGACAAAATGACAATTTGGAGGAACGAAATACTAACTAAAAGCATGTTTTAGATTCGAATTTGTTTCTTTACCTAACGCTCAAGGGGCTTTTTCCCAATATTTGGCATAAATTTCATCAAGTTTGTTTTTTACTTGAACACCCCAAGCCTTTCCCCATGACCAGACTTATTGCATCTGGCACATTTGTAAATAATACGGATTTGCCAGCAAATTCCCCAAAGATAAACATTTCCCCCCAAAAAAGAAAAGCATCAGTGTCTAGTGTCTACTAAATCTTTTTTAGCGCATCAATTTTGACCTTGATGATGGACCCAATCTTGATAAAGGTGGTTGGTGGACTGTGATTTTTCATTTATTGGCCTGTTTTTATGCTGCATCATTTTAGTGAATAAAATCACACCATAATGCACCATACTGTCCCAAATGTGAAAACAAATATATAAATAAATGCTGGACTTGACCCACCCTTCTTCAATTTCCTGCTACAAAGTGGGCACCCTCTTTTATGCCATTTCAAACTGCCAGACATTTTGCTTATGTCACCTTACAATAAAAAATGTGAAAACCTTGAAGTTACCAAAGATAGAAACCAGGGGCGTCAATCCGTCTTGAAATGTGGGGGGGACAGGAGGTGCACTACGGCGTGGGGTCCAGCGGCCCGCTCAAGGGCCCCTGGTGGGGTCCAGGGGCGAAGCCCTTGGCGGGGGTTCAGGGGGCGGATCCCCCTGAAGCTGGAGGGTTCTAGTATGTCTGAATGGCCTAGACAAGCTCTCCTTGCTATACATATTTACATAAAATTGTTATATTGGACTTGGTTCAGAGAGAGAAAGAACGAGAAACACTAATAAGTGTCCAACATACTTTCTATATTAATCTTATACTTGAAACACACAAACTTTTAATATTCGACAATCTCCCCCCTTCCTTCCCCCCACCCCCTAGTTGCCAATGGACAATATTCATGTTTGTTAACCGGGGTCCCTGTGAATTTTTGAATTCTTCAACGTCTCTTCTTTGTTACCGATGATTCTTAAAACAGTTGGGGTTTTTTATTGTACAATGACAAACTCCCTGTTACTGTTAGATTAGCATTGTTGACAGCTTTATGTCTTTGGGCAAAAAACCCTAATGTAATGGGTTGGGTCCAGGGGCCAGCGTTACGGCCCCTGGTGGGGTCCAAGGGCGAAGCTCTGGTGGGGGTCCAGGGGGCGAAGCCCCCGGAAGCTTTGAGCTTTGGCGTTTTGGGAGGGGTGAAAAATCAAACCTCCAAACGCCTAAAATTTGAGAAATAGCCACACTTTTTAAGCACTTTTGATCTATATTGATCTTTTAGCTTTACCGGAAAAAATTATGTAACATCAACAGGCTCAAATACAATTTTACTCCCACATATCAACTAGACCAAGTATGCATGGATGAACGTTTAACCTTGAATAAGTGAACGGCCAACCCAGATCCTACCGATAATCATTTGTTTTGCGAAAGTCGCGTCACATAAAAATCATCTATATCAGATTACTGTTAATAAAAAATGCAATGAAAAGTTTAACCTGGGCATGAATTTGACGTGTAATTTGGAAATGGTAAGATTGCAGGCCTTTTTAATACCTGCAGATAGCCGACTTTAAAACAATTAGAAAGGAAACTTCATAATTATGTATTAAAAAAGTACTATCCAGCGTTTCTCAAAATCAGGTGCAGTAGTATCTTTACACTCGTCGGGCAATCCCTTGAAAAGGGGGAAAAACTTAGTGCCAGTGTGGACGGGGATTCTGTCCCCCGAAGATTCTGTCCCCCCATTATGGAGAACTGTGCACAAACTGCTTTTGATAGCGCCCTCTTTTGAATCATCCCTCTCCAGCCCACGTTAATTTCCCATATGGGGGACAGAATCTCCGGGGTCAGATTTCCCTATGACACCGGAACGACGGACGAATTGGCACGTTGGTTTCAAATGCTAATGAATTGTTTATTGAAAATTCAATGTTAAAAAATTACAATTGAGATATCATAAAAGAGTAATTTTGGGATAAAGAAAAAAAAAATGCGAATGGGAATATGCCGCCGGGAAAAAGAAAAAATAACGGGCGCACATTTGCGACTTTTCTCCAAATTCCCCTCTCTCTTGCCTTCCCCTTCTTTTTGTTCTTATTTTTTCTTGCAGTTCAAAGAAGTTAAATTGTTTTTGAAATCATTGTTTCGGAGACTGTTTGCCAAATAAACTTTGAAATTTTACCAACCATGAAAGTTGAGGTCTCAAATCATGCATATCTGTTCGTTTTGATCGTAGTAAGTTTAATTAGTGACTGATTAATACACTTACCCCCTTCAAAAAAATGCGCGAAAGAGGTCTGTGTGCATGCGCGTCTTGACAAAAAGCAGTGTACTCGTTTTTGGCATCCTGCCAGCGCTTTGTAGACCTCAATGAAAAAAGTAGCAAATCAATATGTGGCAGTTTGTGAAAACTTAAAACTGAAAAGTTGGTGATACGGTCAGCCTTTTAGTGTAACAGGAAACCATAACGTTATAAGACCAATACCGACCGACAGACAACCCAAACACAAGAACGAAATGCAGAGACAACGGATTAGAAATGCCAAACGCACATAAACAATTTAATAGCATTGCACAATAATTTTAACTCCATCATTCTTATTCCATCTCAATATTCCAATTCCATCTCAATGGGCTGATATTTACAAATTGATTTAATATAAAGAAGTATAAATAAGTATTTAATATAAAGAAGTAATCAACCACAAGGGAAACTAAATTTGTTAACACTTTCTGGTTGAACAAAGAAAATTTACTAAGAGTGGGACTTGAACCTGTGACCTCTAGATTAAAGGCTTCTCACTGGCACCCATTAACAAAGATATTGACAACATAGGGCTAGAAAGCTCAGTTGGTAGAGGGCCGGCATGTTAATCCGGAGGTCACAGGTTCTAGTAAATTTTTCCTTGTTCAACCCCAAAATAATATAAAGAAGCATAGGCCCGCAAAACGGATTTCACACAAGTAACTGAAATACACTTGAACAGTTCTCTGTCAATTGGCCCCTCTTGGAACAATGACTCGCAAAGAAAACCCAGCTGCCCATCAGAAAAGTAGACCCGCACACCCCAGTCACAATCTGTAGACCCGCATGGAGTCGCCCCAAGGAACGTTGCATCAACCCTAACCACACCCCAAGAGGGCTCAATCCAGTAAGGGTTTAACGTCATGGGAACTCATTGCATTTTGGCCTCAACAATGGTTGTCCTTGGGTCTGAGAATTTGCGTTCCTGGGAGGCCTTCAAACACGTGCTGGAGCGCTACACGTTCACCGGTTTGACACGACAGCCTCAACGCTTGCCGTTGTCCTGTGGTTCACACCAACCCGAAAAACAGTACACCATGAAATTTCAACCCAAGAACAGCATTCCTTTGGTTTTATACGGCACTATTAGATTCCTTACCCATAAGCCCAAATACCAGACACATGTATATTAGACAGTACAACTGGGTGTTCAATTGTTGATACCCTCCCATATTTGGCGTAGTTTTAACAAAAGTATAAAAATACCAGAGTAAACAAAAATCAAGTTTGTCAAACTTTCCAATCTCATCCACTTTCATAGGGTTTGAATTGCTTAAAGGCACTGGACACGTTTGTTTGGTAATTACTCAAAATATATATTAGCATAAAAACTTACTTGGTAACGAGCAACGGAGAGCTGTTGATAGTATAACACATTGTGAGAAACGACTCCCTCTGAAGTAACGTAGTTTTTGAGAAAGAGGTAATTTCTCACTAAAATAATAAAAGACTTCTGGCCAGAAGCCTTTTATTTCTATCTGAAAGCACATACATTTGTGCAACAAGGGTGTTTTTTCTTTCATTATTTTCTTGCAACTTCGATGACCAATTGAGCCCAAATTTTTACAGGTATGTCATTTTATGCATATGTTGGGATACACCAAGTGAGAATACTGGTCTTTGACAATTACCAAACGTGTCCAGTGCCTTTAAACTATTGACCACTGTATATTATTCTCAACATTTAAATGTGGAAAATGCCAAATAACACAGCTAAGTTACAGAGCCTATGTTAACCCTTCGAGCGCCTCCGACATTCTGAAACGTCATACTGAATATCCATACACAGGCTGCCGATGTTCCCTTACATTCTTCTACTCGACCCCCAAAAATAAAAAATTGCCCCGTGGAAAAACGAATTGCCACAACGCTACCGACACTGTAAGGACCCTTGGAGCGCCGCCAACGTTCTGAAACGTTATACTGAATCTCAATCCACAGGCCGCCGACATTCCTATACACTCTACTACTCGACCAAAAAAAGTTTAAACAAAACTTTGTTGACTTTTTTGTTCTCTTCCAGCTTTAGGTTTTGTCACTCAGTCATTTCTTGCAACACTTTCCAATTTTCAATCTTAACCCTTTCAGTGCCGGCCTCGCTTTGGTAATTCTGTATCCACAGGCCGGCCATTTTTTAAATAGTGTGTACAACATTGCCAATATTGTCAAAGACCAGTATCCACACTTCATGTGACCCAACATATACATGAAATAACAAACTTGTCAAAGTTTCAGCTACTACATCGGTCTTCGGAGTCATGAGAAAACAGTGAAAAACTGCAATATTTGTTTCACTGTTTTCAAACATCGGATTTTATCACCAATGATAAAGACTAATTGTTATACTCATTTCCTAAAAACTCTAGCATTTCAAGTAAAACTATTTCTAGGGAAGTTTTCCACCATGACCATCTTGATACCATAAGTTACATGCAAATCAGTGAACAATTATATTTTCAATCGTGCCACTAAATCTAAACAATCTAAACAAAACCTGCTCTTCAAGAAGAAAGCGTCAACAATGAACTCCCTAGAGACGCAAAACCCTCCTTTTTGCAAAATCACTGCGCAGCATATATAGTCTGGTTTTGGCACAATGGCATCACCCTGTACGTTGTGCTGATGTGCGCTTTATGCATTGAATCTATAAAAGAAGTCAATACCGAACAACTTGCTCTAAACACAACTTCCATACCAAATGGGTGCAGACTCTTGAGAGACCCCTCGTTAAAAATCGCTCTCTTCGGAATCCACCATTTCTGCCATTTTAGCGGGCAGTTTAAGTGAGCTGCGCGTTGTGCAAGGGGTCAATTCGCTGCATCAGATACGTGAGCTGAGTTGTTATCATAATGGTTCCCTTCTACATGTATAACACATTTCAGAATTGTTTTTACTATTCAAGATCATACTTATTAGAACACTTTTAGGAAATAAAATAATATAAATCAACAGATGAAAAAAAAAAGTACCCAGTTGGTCAAGATTGACAATTTCGTTCCTGATTAAACTACAAAGTTGTTTTTTTAAACCAGAAAAAGCCAAAGAAAACTACTGATGTTGGAAACCTTTGATCAACATGGTTCATTTTAGGTATTACTTTGTTCTTCAGTTTATAGATTGTATTATGCAGTCAATTCATGTATAAAAATAGAAATTTAGGTGGGTGGATGGGTAAATTGACTTTTCTGAATGGCCCCTAAGTATGACCGTTTTGGACAGATTTCATGCAAGTGGCAGCCCACAGAAAAACTTCACCCCCTTGGAAAAACAAAAATTTGAAGTGATACGCAGAGCTCAAGAAGCTGATGTTTTCAGCACAAAGTATGGATGTGCTATCAGGCAGGGTAGTAGGTCTGCTATCAGGCAGGGTGGTAGGTCTGCTATCAAGCAGGGTAGTAGGTCTGCTATCAGGCAGGGTAGTAGGTCTGCTATCAGGCAGGGCAGTGGGTCTGCTATCAGGCAGGGCAGTGGGTCTGCTATCAGGCAGGGTAGTGGGTCTGCTATCAGGCTGGGTAGTAGGTCTGCTATCAGGCAGGGTTATTTCCATTCAGGATCCTCAGCAGACCTCTCAATGCACACCCTTAGGAAAAATGAAAAGTAAACACTTAGATTATCACACAAATATAATACAACAAAAAGTTGACAAGTAGGCCTAGGCCAAGGACACCAACTTTCTGGATGACAAGGTCATAAAGACAGATGATGGATTAACCACAGATCTCTTTGTTAAGCCCACAGATAAACATCAATATCTCCACTCAACCAGCTGTCACCCCAGACACTGCAAAACCAGCATAGCCTACAGTCAGGCCCTCAGACTCCGTCGAATCTGTTCTAATGATTCTGATTTTTTCCACCACTCACAGGAACTTAAGAAACACCTTGTTTCCAGGGGTCATAGCTCCCTAGCAGTCCATCGAGCAATCCAGAAAGTCAAGGCTCGTTCTAGGGAGTCTGTACTCTCCAAAGGACCCAGGCAACAACAGAGTTCCAAAGGGAAAGTTCCTTTTGTTGTTACTTTCCACCCCTCACTTCCTTCCATTCATAAAATAACCAGTTCTAACCATCATATTCTTCACACATCAGATCGGCTTCAACGTGCTGTACAGGAAGAACCCATAGTTGCCTACCGACACCCACCCAGTCTCAGGGATCTCATCATCCGGGCAGAAGTTCCCCCCATTAATGATGATGTTAATCCCCCTTTGCCACAGGGTACTTTTAGGTGTTCCAACACATCCAAATGCATCGTTTGTAGACAACACATCAGGGAATCAGACTCCTTTACCAGCCATACTGGTGGTACCACCCACAAGACAAGGGGTCATGTCACCTGCACCACCACTAATCTAATCTATCTAATATCTTGCAGAGTCTGTGGTGTTCAATATATAGGTGAAACAAGAACTACACTCAAGAGGCGTTTCTATGGCCACAGATCCACAGTCAACACCCAAAAGCTGGATACACCTGTAGGACACCACTTCAACCTTCCTAACCACTCCATTTCTGACATGAATTTACAGGGCATTGAGGCACTAGGTAACTGCAGAGAGACTGTCCGTCTGAGTAGGGAAAAACTTTGGATAAGGCGCATAAAGACCACTCAGCCCCATGGTTTGAATATCCAAGAAGGAAATGACTAATAACCTTTTGTTTTTGCCTTCTCCTTTTCCCACACAGTTATCCACTTTATTAGTCTGCCCTTCATTGTATTAACTAATTATTTACCTCTCTTCTAACCTTCCATTTTGTCCTTTGTGTTCCCAACTTCTTGTGGTCAAGCTATCCCCTTCCCTTCATAACCCCCCCCCTTTGTCTTCATAATCCCTGCTTACCCCCTGCCTTCTCTTGAATGCTTTCTGCTTTTCTCCCTCCACTCTCTCTATTCATGTATTTTCCACTTGACTACTCTTGCAACTCTTGTCTGCTTGTATGTGTGTTGTGTGTTGTCATTTGTGACCCGCTCTGTGAAAATGAGTCAGATGTTGACAATTTAAAGAATTGAGTTATATACATGGCTGGAAAGAGCACACCAGCAGCAGTTATTTGGTATATGTCTAAGCTCTCGGGTGTATCGCGTTGCTGAGTTACTCCCGTTTGAAATTAGCCAAGGTATCATTTTTGTTGAAAACGAATTACAAGTAAATTGATGTTTAAAACTACAATTTTCGCACTACATATTAGCAAAAGTACACAAATTAGACTAAAGTATGATCTTTTCATAGCTTTATTGACTAAAAATGAGTGTTCTGAAAGTTTACCATGCAAAAATAGATCTTAAAAAAGTAATTTAAAAAAAATAAAAAAAATAAAAATATTAACAAAAATTGATATTTTCCCCATTGAAACGTCCATTACATAATAATGCATTAGGCGACATCTGACTCATTTTCACAGAGCGGGTCACATTTAGCCTTCGAGAAAGACTTTGCTAGGGTCGAAACGTCAGGCCACTAACTTATTTTTTGCAATCATAAACTACAATACAAATGCACATGGCGAATTAGTGCAGAGAGCGAATGGTGGTTAATTTCTTTTATCACAATCTGACTATGCACCTAAGCAAGGTGGTCAAATCATTCACCGTTCTCTCAAAGTTGGCATACACATTTTTTTACGACAGCCGAGACCCACTCAAACAGGAGGAGGGGGGTGGGGTAAATTTTCTGTGGGAACTCTCAAAAGAAGTTTGACAAATTTGAGCTGCTCGTCTGTAGCTAAGAAAAATATGAAACACACCACCTCATGAACATTAAACGGCCAAAGAGAAACACATACTTCATGAGGCTTAAGGAATAGGGAAACGACATAAAATCGTCAAGATGTGACTTTGACATTAAATACAATAACTCACCAACATTAGTAAGAATTGACCTCATCCAGTGGAAGTTGTCTTTCTCTCTCCGTTTCAGCTCAGGTTGGTTTTATCTCCAAGACACACATCCACACAAAACAAGACAGAATAAAAAACAAAATGAAAACACAAATGAGACATCAATAATGGACTTGGGAAAGATTTGTTTAATGTTTGATAAATGACAGTTGCCAAAGGTGGATTGCAAAAATGTCAAATATTTCCTACAATCCCCGCTGAATTCTGTTGAATGCACCATGTTTGAGGTACAAAGGGGACGTTGTATTGGAAATCTAAATGTTATCATCAGCACCGATGGCAAACATTTGTCACTCAGAGAGGGTTGGCTGATATGTGACGTCATGTGCAATCCACCTGTTACAGTGTGCAGTGTTTATGTATTTTTAATGAGCATGTGCATATTTCTGAGATCAATGGATTTACCTGATAATTTTCTGTCCTCTAACATCCTCAAAAGTCTTGCTTTATTATTACTTCTTTTCAATGAAACACTTTACATGTAGTAAGCCTACATGTGATTCACTTCTGAAATGATGAGAGAGAAAGTTTGAATAGAATGAAGTCTATAAACAGAATTCCCACCCAACAGTACATGTAGTGTGGGCTGGGTCTACGAATGAATACTTACCTGTAGAGCGACTACTCCATTTGCATTGTTGGGCTGGGTTGGGTTGCGCCAGCCCAACTTTATCAACACGATGTTTATATATTCTAATGGAGTAGAATTATACAAATCCATCAATTCATTACCATAGATGCGTTCACGAGGCAGACAGCCGACATTGTAAGCAAGATAATTACATGCATTGGCACCAGGTTTGAAAACTTCAGCAGTGATCTAGTTCTTAATGCAGCAGAAGTACTCGACCCTTTAACTTTCCGGCTGATCCTGATGGGAATAGATGAAAGTTAAGGAAGATATCACAAGGTACCACAAGCAGGACAGGTTTTCCCCTCTGTGGCAGAAAATGCTGAATGAGAAGGAGGGAAAGTACTTCCTGCATATGGTTCTTACTATACTTGTTCTTCCTGTGTCCACATCACAAGTTGAATGCCAGTTCTCTTTCATAAAATGCTTCCAGGGAGATTGGGGCCTCAGCCTCCAGACAGGGACAATTGAAGATCTCCTTTGGATTTCCACAGGCGGTCCTGTACCTGCCGATTTTAACAGCATACCTGCTGTGGAAAGATGGTGGAAGAGCAGGATCCAGACAAAGAGGCCTTCTATAAAGCCTAACAGTCCACGAGCATGAGCTACTTTCCACACAAAACCAGATGTCTCACTGTGA
Source organism: Leptasterias polaris (assembly GCA_037783415.1). Classification (NCBI taxonomy): domain Eukaryota; kingdom Metazoa; phylum Echinodermata; class Asteroidea; order Forcipulatida; family Asteriidae; genus Leptasterias; species Leptasterias polaris. The sequence continues at coordinate 1,570,580 of JAZGTN010000178.1, read as the reverse complement.
TCTTTTTGCATAGGGAACAATAATTACCTCCTACATTGTTATTAGTACTTTAAAGAATACATGTCCAGTCATGATAAGGGCAAGTGCTTAGAAAACAATGAAATGATACGCGAAGTTGAAACTTGCCGCAGTGGAACATTGTCTGCCCTTTCATCGTATGTTGCAAGCCAATGTCAGACGTGTGTTGGATTTGCCAGCGCAATAACAGTCTCCTTTATAAGCCGGCAAACATATCAGACGCAGAGAAATCCGACCGTTGCCAAGCTCAACAAGACCATCTAGCTAAGGAATAAAAGGAGCGCGATCTCTGTAGGCAAACAGTAAAACTGAACTGGTTGCAAACTGTCACATAAAATGAAATAAAAACATTTTAATCATACTTTATAAAACAACATGCAGGGATGCCTTGTGCGAATGTGACCGCACTGCAGCATACTGTTTCAGTGCCGCCAGAGGTTCCTATTTTGCACCCTATCAGGATTATCCTCAGGAAAGTTGCCGGGATCCTGTACCGCCATAACGAGTCAATGTCTGTATCCAAGGGGAGCAGTGCGGTGATTAGTTTCATCCACCATTTTTTTCAGCAGCTATGGACTCAGGGAGACCAAGGTACATGTACACCTCCACTGTGATAACTGCAGCAGTCAAAACAAAACCGTATGATGCTGTGGTATATCCTGTGGAGGTGTATGCATGGGCTCCATACATCCGTCGAGCTCCACTTTATGGTAGTCGGTCACACTAAGTTATACTTATAGGAAGACGCCTGTATCAAGCTTGGAGGAAATGGTTGGTGTGGTGAGAGATAGCACTCCATCAGGAATCAACATCTCCCAGACGACGCTGGAAGCATCAGTGTCCAACAATACGACTGGCAGGAGTTCCTGAGTCCTTTCTTCAAACCCCTCATCGAAATTAAGAGTCGGCAACATTTCCGGTAAGTTGTTTTAAAAAGTACTTTCACCAAAGTGGAGCACTTTCACCAAAGTAGACATCACGTGTGCCCCAGACTCGATTCAGGCAACGATGGCAGAAGATACCTGAAATATGAGTGAAGGATCTCCTCCATCGTCACCAATCATCCCGTCATCATCATTTGCTCAAAAATTTACCCCATTAGTGACTTCCACACCAAACTCCACAAATGTATCATTTGCTCAACATAACTTGGAAAGAGTCGACTCACCAATGGATCGATATAACTCGGACAGATTCGACTCACAAACTGACACTCCTTGGACAATTTGCCCGTTCAAACTTGAAAATGTCAAAAAGGGGTCATCCTTTATTTGTGTAGTGAGTCCATTCCATGTCAACTTGACAGATCTTGCTTCGTTGTTGCCAGCCTGCTGGCTGACAGAAGCTGTAATTTTGGCATTCTTGGAAAAATGTAATTTGCATCAAACGAATGAGAGTGCAGTTAAGTTCCTTGTTGCAGACTCTAGGTGTTGTGTACTCTTGCAAGACTTTGAATGACCCTGAAGAATCCCATCAGTTGTTGAAGTCTGCTGGTAGGCATCCACCTATTGAATTACCAGAGCCCCAATTCCCGCCGGGGCTGGATGCAAAACGTCACTGGTACCTCTACGCAAAAATCAGAGAGTTTTGTAGCACCATGACAAGAGATGTAGCATGCCCTCTGCCAGCGAAATGACACGGAGGGGGGGGGGGTGTGTTAGGGTTGTTCACTTGTTCTGTTCATGATACAATGGCAATGTACAAAGGAATTAACATTTTTCTATTTAAACAACCAAAACCCAAACTGATTTTCAAATTTCATTTACATAAAAGGGGAAAAACGTTGAAAAGAAGAATTAAACAATGATTTGGTCAAAGACAAATAAATTAAGCAAAGAAAAAAATATTGATAGCAGGCAGTCCATCATGGTGTCCATCATGCGTTTGTGGACAAGGATGCAACTATGGATGTATTGCTTGAAGTAAGCAAAGCTTTGTTCTATAGTAAGACTTGGACAATTTGCCCGTTCAAACTTGAAAATGTCAAAAAGGGGTCATCCTTTATTTGTGTAGTGAGTCCATTCCATGTCAACTTGACAGATCTTGCTTCGTCCCATACTGCCGTAGTTCTGGGCTTCACCCATATGGAACGCTGGACATGTTGTTGTTCTTCAGCAAAAGCCGTTGCCAGCATCAACGCGAATGTGATGGTTTGTCGTTGAACAAACGTTGCTCTCCGTTCCAGCCGGATACGCTGAAAACGCTGCTGTCGCCGGACTAAAATGTCCTCCATATTTGTCATTCTGCGGCGATGTCGACGATGTAGTTGGACCAAAACAAATGGCAGAATAACTGCTAAAAAATTGAAGACATCTTCCATCGTAAATCAAGAAAAAAATACCTCGAGAAGAAGGAGAATAATGCTTGTTCACATAGATAACGGAAACTGCAACGTACGTGTGTCGCCGTTTTTTGTATCGTTTAGTTACACATGTAGACCAAATAAAAAAATGGCGCGACACAACGAACAAAACAACATGCGCGCGCACAATTAATGACCTCGCACAGTAACCTTTGCCGTCAGCTGAACTGAACTTCCGTTTAACGATGCGAGATCATTGCGCGATCACACTCAAGTGTGAACGCGGCACAAAAATGCTTGATCTCGCTTTCGGGATCTGATCCTCCTTTGATCCTCCTAGCAGGATCAAGTGTGAACGCGGTGTTGGGCTCATTTCTCTTTTGGGTTCAGAGCTGCAAACCAATCACCTAAAAATATCTCAATAATTATGTGGCGATTTTTGCCATCCATCCCAAATGCTACTAAGCCAACCTCAAAACGTGAACGACAAAGCGTACGATACAAAAAACGACGATCGTATCAGAAAGAATGGGCATCCGAATTCAAGTGGCTTTGTTACGACGATGACGAAGACCTGATGTTTTGTAAGACCTGTTGATCCAACGGAGTAACAGGCGACAAGGGGAAAAAACAAGGCAATGTTTTCTTCAAGAGCACAGATAATTTCAAAATTGATTCTGTAAAGGTCCATGCCCAGGGTTCGAAATTAGCGGTCGCCAAATGCGAGTGAAAACAGCGGCGGGCGAGTCAAAACCCTTCCTTTACTAGCCCGCCGGGCGAGTTAAATAAATTGTTCTTGTTCACAATAAATGAGGGTACGGTTGTAAAATCCCAAAGAAAGTTTTTATTAAAGCTTTTAGTTTGATAAGTCTGGATATTTGCTTGATTTAATGTGGCCGCGATCGCGATCGCGAACGGAATTGCGATCGTTCATTTTGGTATACAAACGTTAAAACACCATGCACATACTGCCGAGTATCCACACAACACGTGCATCGGCCCCACACATAACGTTCGGTCGCCCACCGGTACATGCATAGCGCATACACAACACACAGTACATGTACAACACAGTCGGTCCAAAGTCCAAGCTAACCAACATTCCACACGTTGTGATTGGTGATTAATGGCCGTTGATAATTACCATATTCATAAGAGCTTGGCTAGACTTCAACGCAGTACACGTTCACGAACGGAGTAAAGAATTGCCGCACAGTGTGCCGCACGCATGCAGATTGTGTACAATACACAGCCTTGGATGAAGTCTAATTAAACATCGACAACTTTTGCCGATAGAGGGCGATGCAGGGCAAAGTTCATTGAATTATTTCTCAATGTGCGTTGTCGAACGATCGTTGATTCGCGAAGATTTTATTGCAAATGAAGTTCAAAACAACCGATCTTCAAATCAAGAATCCATGAAAATTGTTGATGATGGAAAAGGTATGATTTAGGACAAAAATTAGGGGATAAAATCATCCCAAAATGCAATTTTGCGAACTTCACTTCCGTGCGTTTTTTTTTTTTTTTGACGTTTTGAAAATTGTGTGCGTCACGTCAATACATGCGGGCTAGTGAAAAAACCTGCGGGCGATCCAAAATTTTGGTTGATTCGCCCGGCCAGCGAGTGGAAAAAAAAGTTAAGGGAAACCCCTGATGCCACAAGTGAAAATCATCAACTTGCAGTGGACAGACAGAAGGCCAAAGATAGCGTCCCAGGAACAAGCCCACCAGAAGTGATGCTCAAGTCCATTGTAAATAAGACATTTTAAGATAAACCCAAGATAGTTTGACATCTTGTCTTTATTTAATTTCATGTGGGTTTTTTTTCTGTAGATCAAACAAGGGTTCTACCTGTGGTGGTGAAACTGCGAAACACGGTGAAAAACAGGCGCCATGACGCAAAATCATCTGTGAAGACAAAGCATGAAACCTTGCGTGTTCATACTGGTTGGAAGCACCGAGACAAGGAGAAAGATAAACATAGACTGGTAGCAGCTGCAAGAGGGGGTGGTTCAATGACCCTAGATATACATAAAGATGCCACACATGACACAACAGGCAGTTCTTGATCAGTTTTGTGAGCTGTACTTCCCAAATGGTGCAAATGTAATAGGTGTAGAAAAACCTTTGTTCTATAGGTGACCAAGTGTCTATGTTAGAGTTTTATTACCCTTCCACTGTTTATACTTCCCCCTTAAGCTCTTCTAGCACCCCCTTAGTTAATTTCTTAGGAATCCTTTGTAATAAACAATGAACCCTCTTGCATAATCCTTGGTAGTGTGGTTAGTCACCCCTGTAATTGACTTCAGATAGCAGCCTGGCAGTGCAAGGGGAACACTCCACACTTATGTGTTCTCCCATCACGATTGCTTTTATATAACTACAACTTCATTTGCCTGTTTCAAGTATTACTGCTATGGACTCGGTTTTAAAGCCATTTTGATTTTAATTTTGTAACCTTCTTTGGCACTGTGTTGTGTTTTGTTTTGCTATTTTTAGTGGTTTCTATAAATTCTTTTCATTGTTCGGGGTTTAGTTCAATAGTGTTAATGGTCTTGGTTTAGAGTTTACTTAATTTGTTGCTATGTTTCGATCACTGGTTTTAGTTTTGGTCATCGCCTTATAATCAATAAAGTAATTTTTATATATTTGTTGGCTTGTTGAGAAACCTACATTTTGAGTCCCTGTCCTACTTTTTGCATTTCCTCGCGTCTTAACCCTATTCGATCCTTAGATTAATTGAGTTTTTCTGAAGTGAGTTTCCCCAGTATTTAGTTTTATTTAGTTTTATTCAAGTGATCCATTTTTCCGGGTTACACAAACAAGGCAACTGACCTGTTTCTAAATGATTTGAAAAACATAACAACCTTCAGTTGAGATGAAGTTGTGATGAAGTGCCACACAGGATAAATGGCAAGCCACTCACACATGTAATTTTCCTTTCGAGGGCACATTTTCATGCATTTTAAAAATGGCCCTGACGAGAAACAAACGCTTTTTATCCCTTTTGAATTTTTGGAAGAATAAATGAACAAATGTACTGAAGTTTGCTTACCCCCGATGTTGTAAAAGTTCACCTTCGAATTCGAATAGCTCCTCTTAACGTCAATCATTCAAGATGATTCGCCGGACTGTACGGTCTCCGCATTCACTGCTGCGCCGGTGACTTCTTCATGAAGACATGGAAATTGGAAGGCAAGCCACACTCAAACCCGCATGTGTCAACTCAACTCAAGTGAGGCTGCTGAAGGGCGTCGCTTTCAAGTTTCATTCATTTCTAGCAGTAATCTATTGTCACCTCCTGTGACACTGACACAGTTCTGAACAGCGACAACAAACTGTAGTCTTTAGGGTTATAATAAAATGTGTTGATTGCATACAACAATGGGCTGTGTGTGTGAGTAAAAGGCCATAACAAATCCGTCATGGCGGCCGCTCGAAACCACCAACGAACTCCCTGCACAAATCGGTCAGTCCTTTCTCTACGGTGGTTACTGTGTTTAGGATTAGGTGTGTGGTTGAGGTGTGTGGTTGTTGTTGATGCTGATGCTATTCCAATGTGCAGTAGTGTGAGTATTAACCAAACTTTGCGTGCACACACCCCGTCCGTCTCGCACATTCACACGTACACAGGGGGGAGAGAGTGGCCATGGCGAGTCCGGTCCGAGCATCTACTCAACCCTTTCTCCGTCAGTCCAGATCCAGCAGTTGCCAGAGAACTTATCCAATCCAAATCAATTCTACCTCCATGTACCAACCAAGTTGATAAACCTTTGGCTTCTTGTCGTTATATAATAAATAATACTAATGTCTACAAGTCACTTCCATGATGAGAGAGTCCATACACGCAACATCAAAACGGTAATTCATCAAAACAGCAAATAGCAGCATGCACACATACGACAGCATTGAATGGCAATCCAGGCACGTGTGAAAATGGATTCAGTGGCTAGAGCGCCCTCTGTAGTTAGAATTTGGGGCAGCCGTAATCTTTATTTTATTCGATTTTAATGCCGAGAGATAATATCGAGCTTAATTAACGAGGGGATTATATTTCGTTCTCACACAACAAAAATAATAATAACATAATGTTGTCTTTTGCTCCACCAAAATACTACCAGATTTCGAGGGAAAGATATGACTTCGAAGGAAATAGAGGAAACATTTCCGTTCCCTGCCACCACTTTTTCACTGCATTCGTTATGAAATAAAATATTTAAATAGCATCTAATTTACTCAAATGAGAAATCCTTCTTGATACAAATGAGTTCATATTTGTATCGCTTTAGGGACTCAAAATATCAGTATTTCCATACCATAACAAAGCAAAATGATATCCTTAGTCGAGTTTTAAAAAAAGGGGGGGGGGGGCTTCATAAGTGTCTACTGCATCATTTTAGAGCATAAAATTGCATGTTATTTGACCCAAATTCGGTAAAAATGCTGGACCTACCCCTTGTGAGCTTTTCAATGTGAATGAGTGATTTTTTACCCGGGAATGTCATATCCCCCCGCCTTAATAATGAATAAATAAGTATTACCAAATTAAAAAAAATCAACATTTCTCAAAATATACCTTTAATGCACAAAATTGCAACCTTATAACTGACCCCCCCACCCCCAAATGCTAGACTTACACCTGTGATTTTCCCCCCAATATTATTTTTGGGTTCTTTGCAAAAATTGATTATTTATGCAATAAAATGAAGCAGGCACCAACTAATGCCCTTTTCTAAGACCTGACTTATTGAATATGGCTTTTTTATTTTTTGAAAATAAGGATTTGCTGGCAAATTAATTTAATAATTTCCCCCAAAATATAAACATTTCCCAAAATAAAATGAACAGCATCTGTGTCTAGTCTCTACTACATCTTTTAAGAGCATAAAATCTGACCTTGATGATTGACCCAATTTGGATAAAAGTGGGGGACCTACCCTTATGATTTTTCATTTTGTTGCCTGTTTTTCAATTTTTATTTTTTGCTTTAAAATAAAGCAGGCAACATCACTGATGCCGTTTTGTATGATTTCACCTATTTTATATTTCATTTGTGAAAAAATACTAGGTATCCTCGGTCAAATTAAATAAAAAGGCATCGATATACCGGTACTACTTCATTATTTTTAGTGAAAAAAAACCCACACCTGAACAAAATAGTCCAAAATGTGAAAAAATGTAAATAAAAATGCTTTTGTCTTCTTTGATTCCGTTTCCAGTCACCTTACAATAAACAATATTAAAACCTTAATATTAAAACCTTGAAGTTACCAAAGGTAGAAACACTAAATTGTAATATATTTCCAATTTAATAACAGCTAAATATCTTGGCAGGAAAAAACCCAACCTTGAGTTGGTTTTTCTTCATAATTTTAGCAAAACTAACTTGATATTCTCCCCCGAAATGTCATTTCCCCCAAACACTTAGCTAATAGCTGGAGTCAAGTTACATAAAAAGGCATTAGTAATGTTTACTGCTTCATTTTAGAGCATAAAAATTACACCTAAGTGATGATTTATCTGTTACACCAGTGTAACGGAGTGGACCCTAGCACCACTCTGCTCAGACCAATACCAACAGACGACCCAAACAAAAGAACAAAATGCAGTGACAACAGATTAGAAATGCCAAACGCACATAAATAATTTAATAGCATCGTTTGATAATTTTATCTCCAACAATCTTATTCCATCTCAATATTCCAATTCCATCTCAATGGGCTAATATTTACAAATTGATTTAATATAAATAAGTACAAATAAGTATTTAATATAAAGAAGTAATCAACCACAAGGGAAACTAAATTTGTTAACACTTTCTGGTTGAACAAAGAAAATTTACTAAGAGTGTGACTTGAACCTATGCCCTCTAGATTAAAGGCTTCTCACTGGCACCCATTAACAAAGATATTTACAACATAGGGCGACTGGCAAAACAGGGCTAGAAAGCTCAGTTAGAGGGCCGGCATGTTAATCCGGAGGTCACAGGCTCTAGTCAATTTTTCTTTGTTCAACCCCAAAATAATATAAAGAAGCAAAGGCCTACAAAACAGATAACTAAAAAAACTTGTGTGGTACAGTTCTCTGTTAATCGGTCCCTCTGTTTAATGACTCGCAAAGAAAACCCAGCTGCCCACCAGAAAAGTAGACCCCCATCTCAGTCACAATCGTAGACCCGCATGGAGTCGCCCCAAGGAGTGTTGCAGCATCCCTAACCACACCCCAGGAGGGCTGGACCCAGTGAGGGTTGAACGTCATAGGAACTCGATGCACTTAGCCTCAACAATAATTGTCCTTGGGTCTAAGAATCCTAGGAGAATTTGCGTTCCTGGGAGGGCTTCAAACACCCGCTGGACTGCTACACGTTCCACCGGTTTGACACGACAGCCTCAACGCTTGCCTTTGTCCTCTGGTTCACACCAACCCCCCTCCCCCCAAAAAACAAAAACTGTACACCCCCCCCAAAATGTTAACCCAAGAACAGCATTCCTTTCGTTTTTTATAGCACTTTTAGATTCCTTTCCCATAAGCCCAAATTAATACCGTACATATGTACATTAGACAGTACAACTGGGTGTTCAATTGGTGATACCCTCCCATGTTTGGCGTAATTTAACAATAAACACACTTTCCAATCTCATTCACTTTCATAGGGTTCCAATCACCTAAACTAATGCCCACTGTATATTATTCGCATTATTTAAATGTGGAAAAATGCCAAAATAACACAGCTCAGTCCTGGCTCAGTTACAAAGTCTATAATATTAAGATTGAAAATTGGAAAGTGTTGCAAGAAATGACTGAGTGACAAAAACTTAAGCTGGAAGTGAATGGAAATCAATTCAAAACAATCTGTTTGGAAGGTCATGAGAATAAACCTTACAAATAACAAATTTTTCCACAAATATTCTGCAAATTTTTCAATAAAAACTTGCAACACTTTCCAGGCAAGGAACTCGCATCTACTCTTCGGGAAAGAAGCGTCAACCAACAATGAACTCCCTAGAGATGCAGAACCTCCTTTTTGCAAAATCATTGCGTAGCGTAGATAGTCTGTTTTTGTCCCAATGACATTACCCTGTACATTGCGCTGCAGTGCACTTTATGCATTGACTCTTTATACTCTCTATACACAACCTTCGTACCAAATGAGAGCAGACTCTTGAGCAATCCCTCGCTAAAAAGCGCTCTCTTCGGAATCTGTGACAGGCCCACTATTGACCCCTTGCACAGCACGAAACGCACCTCCGATAGGCGTCCACCATTTTGGGATTAAATTCCTTTGTGTAATTTTGACTCCCAAAATGGAGAGCAGGATACATGTAGGTGCATGCAAGTGCGATATGTGTTGAGCAAGGGGTCAAATCACTGCATCAAAAATTGTGTTTTGGAATGGTATGCTTAAGATACTTTGGCTGAATAATTATCAAATTGTTCCCTTCAATAATACAGTTCAGTATTGCTTTAAGAATTCAAGATCACATTTAGCACACTGGACAAGGACATAATTCAAAAGCATAACATCTAAGCTTCATTTTGAGGGTAAGTATGACAGTTTAGGACATATTTCATGCAAGTGGCAGCCCACACAAAAACTTCACCCCCTGTGAAAAAACATGTTATAAGATTTAAACCGATACGCAAAACTCAAGAAGTTGATGTTTTCAATTAAATTAAATTAAATTAAATGTTTAATGTCCATAAAATGGAAATTTGCTTTGTTGAGCATGCTCAGCACAAAGTATGGATGTTAGTTTCACTTTTTCGAATAGAGTTTCCTGAGAAAGAGTCGTAAGAACTTCCTGTTGTTATTATTGTTTATTTTGTTCATTTCGTTAAAATAATCTTTTGATGAGTATGAGACTCCATCTGATGTGCTATCAGGCAGGGTAGTTGGTCTGCTATCAGGCAGGGTAGTTGGTCTGCTATCAGGCAGGGTAGTTGGTCTGCTATCAGGCAGGGTAGTAGGTCTTCTATCAGGCAGGGTTATTTTCATTAAGGATCCTCAGCAGACATCTTTTAATGCATACCTTTAGGAAAATGAAAAGTAAACAACTATATTAACACAAAAATATAATATTAACACAAAAATATAATACAACAAAAATAGACAATGTCATTTCAAAGTAGTTGCAGGGACTGATTTGAGACTGATTTGACCTCCCGTTTGTAAATTGACCAGTTAGCTGAAGTTGACCTGCTTGAAAAGGACATTTCTGGGTTCAACCTTCAACACAGAATCTTGAGCAAAGTATACGAATAAGGAGTTAAAGGTACACGTTGCCTTGGATCGGACGAGTTGGTCTATAAAAAGCGTTTGTAACCGTTTGTTATAAATTGCGTATGGTTAGAAAGATGCTTTAAAAGTAGAATACAATGATCCACACAAATATGCCTCGAAATTGCGTGGTTTTCCTTTCACATCGTGAACTAACACGGTCGGCCATTTTGTGGAGTCAAATTTGTTACTCCACAAAATGGCCGACCGTGTTAGTTCGCAAGGTAAAAGGAAAACCACACAACTTCGAGGCATATTTGACGAAAAGAAGTTTGACAAAGAAGTTTGACAAATTTGAGCTGCTGGTCAGTAGCTAAGAAAATATGAAGCAGACCACCTCATGAACACGTTTAAATAGCCAAGGAGAAACACATACTTCATGAGGCTTAAGTAATAGTGAAACGACATAAAATCGTCAAAACCGACTTTGAAAACATTAAACACAATAACTCACCAACATTAGCAAGAATTAAACCTCATCCAGTGGAAGTTGTCTTGCTCTCTCAGTTTCAGCTCAGTTTGGTTTTATCTCCAGGACACACATCCACACAAAACAAGGCGGAATAAAAAACAAAAAGGAAATGCAAATGAGACATCAATAAAGGAGTTAGGAAAGATTTGTTTAATGTTTGAAAAATTACGGTTGCCACATCAGGTGATCAAGGTGGATTGCAAAAATTTCCTACAATCCCCGCTGAATTTTGTTGAACGTTTCATGTTTGAGGTACAAAGGTGACAGTGTAATGGAAATCTAAATGTTATCATCAGCACTGATGGCCAACATTTGTCACCCAGAGAGGGTTGTTTGATATGTGACTTCATGTGCAATCCACCTGTTACAGTGTTAGGCAGGTTCATAAATCATCCGATAGAGGGCGCACTACACGCTACGTATTTTACACATACACTCTGTGACCCAATGCAAGAATTGGGATATAAAAAATGGAATCTTCATCATTTGAATAATTAAATAAACACCATGAATATTGTGCCAAAAAGGATAACCAAGGGATAACAGGCATTTGCTTTGAAATGTTAGGAAAAAGATTCTGCAACAGAAAGCTACATGATTTGTTTGCTTTTTCAGCCAACAGGAAACCACATACATTTGAATTTTTAAAAACAAACTTGCTGAAATTGATACAAAGTGAGGGGCTACAGTCAACAGATAGTAGTGTTGGTGTTGGAAAAGCACTGAGCAATCCATCAAGTCTGCGTAGGGAGGGCAATCAAACACCTGTGGACAGATGAGAAAGGAGAACATTATTTGACTGGACAAATCAAGGAAAAAAGAGTGCTTATTATTTATTAAATACTGATGAATTTTTAATAGTGTATCAACACAGTGCAACTAGTGAACACCTGCCACAAAATACGTTGCCCGTGGGCCGCTCGTTGCCCATTTATGTGGGCCGCTCGTTGCCTGTGTGTTTGTCATGGTGGGCAAGACTGCCGTTGTTTGTTCACCCCGGTGTTTTTATGTGAGCCGCTCGTTGCCCGTGGGCCGCTCGTTGCCCGTGTGTTTGTGATGTTAGTTTTGGACCAGGTCCGTTTGTCATGGTGGGCAAGACTGCCGTTGTTTGTTTGTATATATACCTTGAGGCAAACATGAATTGCCAAATTTTCTTTGTATTACATTAATTTGGGCAAATTGCCCGCCTTTGGCTATTTAATTGATATGGGCAAAGACATGCCCTTGTTGGTTCAATAAAACCAGCTTTGAGCTGTGACACAAAACTAAGCACTTTTCAAACTGTTTGTAAATATTTCCTTCTCTTAATGTAGACCAAACATGATGTGGTAGTCTCGGTAGGTTGGAAGCAGTACAACGTACTCCCCACGTCAATATGTGCATATAAAATGAAGGATGGGGGTACTCACAACTTGAAAATTGACCACAGCTGTGATTATAAGGAAGTGCTTCTAAGACTGCAGAACTTGTTCTTCCAGAATGGAAAAAACGGTAGCAGAAAAATTGAATCAATGTCATCCAAGCTAGCTAATTATGTTGGTGATCTAGTCCACGATGAGTTGTTACTTTCGGATGGTAAGCGTGTCCCTTTCACTATCCGAAATTATGTGGAATACTGCAAGACAAAGAGAATCCGCCTGTATCTCCTAACTAAACACAAGTCAAAGAAAGTTAAGATGGGTAAGGGTTGAGCACACTGTCTACGATGGTGTTTGATGCACTCTATGTAATCAGTTATAATTTGTTGTATTGTGATAACTGAAAAAGAAATGTTCATTTACAAAAGAAAGATGAAAAGCCATCATAAAAGACCTGTCTGAGCTGCATTTATAGTCTTTTTGACTGAACCTTGAAGCAACCACCATCATCACAATACACCGATCCATTAAGCCACGCCCATTTCTCATTGACCAATCACAGCCGCGAAATCTGATCACCATTTGAGCCGTTTGGTGATCTTTGCACTTATGGTGATCGGGTTTCGCGGCTGTGATTGGTCAACTCGTAAGGAGGCGGGGCTTAATGGATCGATGTATTAAGAGCTGCATACCATCTTAGTACCTGTACCATTTCCTAACATTGATCCTCATTTGTTATGCGTTGAAGAGAAACAATATGAGTATTGTATCATGTAAAGATTGATACTATAAATGTCATATAATAACTGGGAATTAAATTGTGTGTGTTTATGACTTGTATGATCGTGAATAAACGTTTGGCATCAACACTTCTATTTGTTAAGCTTCGCAAAAATTGCAATAAATAACTCAAGTTTGGTATTTACAATTTGTTTAATGGGAAACTGGGTTTTATTAATTTGTTTATGTTGACTTAAAAACATCCAGCTGTTCTTCTTTGTAAGTCTTGTTTATACTATGATTGTTTGTTGTTGTTCTTTTTCTCAGCTCGAGGGCGCTCAGCACAGACATTGGGGAAAGACTTTTTTATTGAACCTCAACAATTTGACTTTTCTTCCACCACCTGGTGAAATGCATAGATTGTCAAGAATTGGGCTTGGTACGTATGTTACATGTTTTGTTCTTCATTTTGATCAGACCACTTATAATATATGCAGCACTGTGTTACAGTAAAACAGGGGTTGTTTATATACAATTTGATGCAAGTTACTACTGTTGGGAATTGGGAGTGCTAAAGTAAATTTTTAAATTAAAGATGTCCCATTTAATGAAATGCAAAAATTGAATAATACGCATTATAAATAAATAGAAAGTATTTTGTATCAATGCAGTACTTTAAAATAGCTTTTTCAAGCTTGCCTTATAATTTAGGTTACACCAGTTACACCGAAGGCTAATCAAATCAATATGTTTTCTATGCAAGTAACTAAAAGTTGAAAATCTGTATGTGAAAAGTTTTCAATTGCATTTTCAGGCACCCCACAATGTGAGAGACCAGGACCAGAAGAGATAGGAGATAAAGAAAGTGTTATCTTGGAGTCATAGAACAGAAATGAGTTCTTCTCGCTGGTTATTTCCCACAACTTGAACGCTTTGGATTTGACATTGCCAAATGTAGCCAGGGAAAGCTGCTCTTGAAAGCTACAACTTCAGGTCGTATGTTAGATTCAGCCAAGGAACTAAAGAAATTCATTATGAAGGGCAACATTTAAATACTTCTAAAGCGACCAATAGCCACAGACCAGGTACAACAAAAATTAACACTTTTGTATTATGTAGACTCCACTGTGCCACAAAATCTCCCACATGCTCAAGACATAATAGTGAACCACATCATGCCACACCCTTGTTACATCCTACTTGTGAGTTTGGTCAATCAGAATCACGTCAGATAGGGGATAAAGAGAGGATCATTCGACTTTATAAGTTTCTTCTTCTCCACTTCAAGGCGGCTAACAAAAGCAAGTATAGCTTTCAGGTGCTTAGGTTGCTAGCTCAGATTAAGTACTTCATGACTCCACAACTGGCATATGAGTTGATGTGGAATAGATTTGTGAACACAACTGGGAAACCACACAACAATATTGAAGTAGACCGGGAAATTGAGCATGAAAATAGAGTATTTAAGGAGAATTGTGCAGGAATGCGAGGGAAAGTCACCAAAAGGAGTATTCATAGGATCAGCTGATTAGCTCAAGTCATTGACAAAATTCTGACTTCAGTAAATAAACAAATTCTGAAGAAAAAAGTGTTGATCAGCCGATCAGCTCAAGTCATTGACGAGTTGACTGGTTGCCATTGACGAGACCCACAGTTTGAGCTACAGGCACGACTTTGTGCCAATACTGATCTGCATGGGCTTGAAGGAACCCAAGATTGCACTACCCACTCTCTTGTCCAAGATCAAGTGAAAAACAGTTAAAGCAGAAAAGACCGGTGTCTGGATGCAGTTATGTGCAAAGATGACTGAACTTTCACCATATTTATTACGTCGTCACGGAGATACAATTGCAATTCTTCATGAACTAATACAACAAGAGAAGCAAGAAACTAGATATAGTGATACGCAAAAACGAGCAACTGAATCTGAAGAGGCTAGAAAAGCCAGTGAAGCATCGTTGAAAAAAATGGAGCAAGAACACAAGAAACAGTGCTCCAGTTTTAAGAAAGAGTTGCAAAAAGCAAGTGAACAAGTGAAAAACTCAATCGGGAAATTGCATCTTTACAACCTGCAAATGTGATACACCAGCTTGCAACCTGTAATACAGCATTATCGGCAGAGAAGGAATGGGTCAGTGCCCTAGAAAAAGAAGTTCAGATGCTCCATGACACTCTTACTGAAGTACGAAGGGTAAAGAAAAACAGAACAGAACAAGTGAGGTACAATGTCGAAAAATGTACTACTGCTGAGAAGAAGTTGGATATGGAGAACAAAGAACTGAAACAACAATTGAAAGAACTAGATTTAAATTAAATCATGGGTTAACAAGGAGGTTGTATCCTTTGAAGACGGGATGTACAACAGTGATATCTGAGTCGTATGTTACAAACTTATTTCTCAAGGTGTCAGCTATCATTCGTTTAGTATTAGAACAAGTAGCGGGTTTAGACTGTGGTAGACTCACGAAACCTACATGCATCAGATATATGACATTTTATGCTAGAAATGCAATAGCTTTTGAGAAATGAGTAAAACAATTAGTTTTGATCTTGCAAAACTGAATGTTTAACAAAAGTGAAATCATTTAGGGATTTTCCCACTCTTTTTCGTGACTCCAATGACGGATTGAGCTTTAACTTTTCACTGGTTTTGTTGGGTCACGTTAAGTGTGGATACTGGTTTTCAACGGTTACCAATGTTACACATGTGTTTTAAGTTAAGGCCTCACCCTTCTGACTTAATTAACTATTTAGCACTATTAGAAATAAAAGTTGTATCATTGTTTAACATTATAGAAAGAGAATTCTTTCAATTCACATCATGGAGAACCAACCAGCCGTATGCTACCCACAAAAGTCAAATGATGGCAATGATATTGGTCATAAAGTTCTCTGCCAAATAAAAAACATGTTATGTCTGACAGGGCAGCAACACGAGGGCTTTTTAACGACATGTTAAAAACGTACAGGGAAGAATGCCTCCCACTCTTTACTAACAACTGGGACAATTTCAGTACTCCGGACAGAGAAAAGTTGTTAGAAATGTCAGGAGATGAAGGTCAAAGACTGATGTTCCACACTTCATCCAGATACAGATTTCTGCTGCTGCTTTGGAACCTCCATCTGAGCGACCCTGAAGAAGATGAAGACAATCAACAGCATAAGCTGCACAAGGACCCTTGCTACGATTGTCTTTTTAAGGTGTGACCCTTGTATAACATGAAAGGCATTTTTTGTGCCAAGAAGAAAAATATATATTGATGAACGTATGGTTGCATCTGAGGCTCGAATCGGACTGAAACAGTACATCAAGGATAAGCCGACCAAATGGGGGTATAAACTTTTCGTAATTTGCGACTCCAAGACGAGTTATACCTGCGATTTCAATATATATGCGGGTAAAGCGGAAGAACAATCAGACAAGGGGCTCACCTATGGTGTTGTCATCAAACTGATGAGCCCATATTTAGGGCAGGGCTACAAGTTGTTTTGGGACAATTTCTACACCAGCCAAGTTTTGTTTCAGGACCCTTTTTCAAAGGAAAACAGGTGCATGTGGGACTGTTCGAGAAAATCGTCGAGGCTTTCCCAAGTCCGAGGTAAACTGCATTGCCAAGAAAGACCCACGAGGAACAATTCAATGGATTAGAGAGAACGAACTCCTATTTGTGAAATGGAAGGACACTAGAGAGGTTTCAATGCTCTCAACTATTCACCTTGTGGCAATGACACTGTCTCTCGCAAAACCAAAAATAAACAGAAAGGCCAATTTTGAAAAAATTGAGGTGCCAATTCCACCATCTGTAAAAGATTACAATCGATCAATAGGAGGTGTTGATTTGTCGGATCAGCTAGTCCATTACTATAAACTAGGAAGTGGTACCAAACTCTTTTTTATCATTTTATCGATATTGCTGTTGTAAATTCATTTATTATGCATAAAGAAATCAACCGAGCCCTTGGAGTGCCATCTTTGTCACAGAAGAACTTTCGAAAACAGTTGGTGTATGACCTCGTTGGTGATAGTCTCCTGCCCCAACCTGATGCCCCCTCCTGTTGTACACCTTTCAGCGGAGATTCAAATAGTTGAGGATAAGGCTCAATGAGCATCAAAAGGAAGGAAGAAATGTCGCTACTGTCTTAACACTAACTGTCATCTTCCACCGATGTATGTTGTTAATTATTTGAACGTTTCTTTTACGTTTATGCGTTAACATATTTGAATAATGTCAAAGTTCACAACCCTCGACCAATCTCCTGCTGGCATCCAAGGAATCTTGTTTAGGGTGTGGTATGACTATACCTCTATGCGGACCTCATTGTTCCCCCAATCTAGATATACCTGTGTGCAGGAATTTTAAGGCACTTCTGTTTCTGGTTTCGTTTGGTTCAGTTCGCCTTATTTTCTGTAGTCAACCCAGGGTATTTTTCGTTGCCAAGCTCTTTTGTTGAATCAGTACGCCGCAGTAAACCCCGTAAATTTCTGTACGATCACCCCTGGCTTCATTATGTCGTTTCACTGTGTTGAGTGATTTTCCCCCGGTAACAATTTTTCACCTGCTTCTCGCCGAGTCACGAAATAAATTACCGGGTTAATTACACAACTAGTCTCCCGACTCATCATTGTTCAATCAACACGGTGACACTAACAATAAAGTGAACAGAACACCATGGCAGTGTGCAGGCTGCAACGTTCCATTATGTATTAATCCTACAAGGAACTGCTTCAAACTTTGGCACAACTGAACTATAATATTGTAAATATTTTGTTAAGCAATCGTGTAAATTTTTTGTTTCTTCCATCTTCTTACATTTGAGAAACACGAAGCAAAGCAGCTCATGTAACTTATCAATTCTTTTAGTAATTGACCATGATGAAGGCACACACACTATAGGAACAAATCTTTAAAAGTTCAAATAATAAAAAAAATCCATAATTGCTGAGGTGGAACTTCAGCAAGCAAAGACAGAGGGGATAGCCATATTTTGTAATTGCACTATTCTAAAAAAAAATAAACAATTGAAAACTAGGTCTGATTGTGTTTGGGATCACTTTGCAGACAAACCTCAAAATAAGCACAGACTCCTTTGAAAACTTTCACAACATAACAAAGGCCCATGTACTAAAACATGAAAGTCTTCTATTGCATTTTAGATTTGTGTTCTTTACTTTCCTAGCCGGACAACACAAATGCAATTCACAGGATGATGAGGATGTCCTAACTTTGCAGCATATTTTCACTTTTGTAACGGGGTTGGAGTGGATGGCATCCCCCTCTCACAGTGACATTCATGCTCCAAGATTTAGCACTTTTGGGAATTGGTGCATGCACCTACAGCCACCAGTTGCAGCTACCAGTGCCAGAAAATTGTCAAGATCTAATGCAACCTCAGAGTGTTATCTTAGATTTGTTTAACAAATCCTTTCCTGATCAGTTTTTTGCACAACAGTTAGATCCAGACCTATCAGTTGTTTGTCGGTCAAAGACTCCCCCAACAAGAGGTCAGCTGGCACAGGAACCACGGGCTGTGCGAAAACTTTTGAGGTTCTGGATTCGGTTAGAGGAGAGAGAAGGAGTGCTATATTCGTATTTGGAGAACCGTAATCAATCAGTACTCATTGATAGTGTGAAATCTGATTGTCATTGCCTGTGGTGCGGTGTGCCACAAGGTTCTGCAGCCGGACCCCTATTATTTATATTGTTTAGTGCACCGCTGCAAGATATCATAGCTGCTCATGGAATAAAGAGTATTGTTTATGCAGATGATACACAGCTTTATATCACCTATAATCCGGCGAATCGTGACTTAGCCCTTGCACAAATTGAGGCTTGTATTGACGACATTAAATCTTGGTCTTTATCTAACAAGCTTGCTCTTAACGATGCTAAAACCGAAATCATCATTTTCAACTCGTTTCTCCTACAGAAATTAACATTGGACAATCTCTTATTCAACCATCTCGTGTAGTTAGAAACCTCGGTGTTCTAATGGATTCTACAATGAGTATGACCGACCAGGTAACCAATATATGCAAATCTGCTCTTCTACAAATTCGAAAAATAGGTTGAATCCGGCGCCATCTTGATGATGATTCTACTCTTTTACTGGTTCATGCCTTTGTCACTTCCAGACTCGACTCTTGCAATTCTCTTCTCATTGGTCTGTCAGATAGAGAACTTTCTAAAATTCAACGAGTTCAGAACACCGCTGCTCGCCTCGTCTCTCGCACCCCTCGTTCCCAACATATTACTCCCATCTTACAAGAACTCCACTGGCTCCCAATCAAACTGCGTATCGTTTATAAGTTAAATCTTCTCACTTTCAAAGCTCTTCATGGCTTATCCCCTGACTATATATCTGATCTTCTCCGTAAATATATTCCTGTTCGTCCTCTCCGATCTGCTAGCCAATCCCTACTCACGCAAACTACTTTTTCCACAAAATTTTATGGTCAAAGAGCCTTCAACTTCATTGCACCTTCATTATGGAATGACTTACCTCTTAATATTCGCCAAGCTGGCTCTCTTCAGATTTTCAAGGGACTTTTAAAAACTCATTTGTTTGAATCTTTATTTGTGTAACTTGCTTTTTAAAATTATATTCTTTTCTATGTTTTTGTTTTTGTGTTGCGCATAGAGGCTTCTGCATTATGCGCTATATAAATTTCTCGTATTATTATTATATCGTAACGTCATAGAGAAGGGCCAGAAGGTCAGCCAACTACTCTTGCCTCGAGCTTTACGACAAAGGGTCCTTGATGAGCTACATGGTCACGCTGGGCACCAAGGAATGGAGCCAACTTTGGCACTGGTGCGAGCTCGGTGCTACTGGCACAAAATGGCTGATGAGGTTAGGATGAGAGCTGGAGAACCTTGGCTAAGGCCCCCCCGCCCCAAGGTAAAACCAGCAGTGTTCACTAAATTAACCAAAGCTGAAGTAGTTGCTGAGGACGGCAACGTCAAACATGGGAGGAGTGTAACCGGGCAAATTATACCCGATTAATTCCTTGCCATAATTGTGTTGTACCCTTAGTTTTCAAGAAGAGAATTGGAAGAAAACCAAAGTATATCAGGTAAGATGTCGCCCTGCAATCCTCAAAGGCGAAGCTGGCTAAAAGATTGCAGAAGCAAAGACAAATAAGGGTTGTCTAGAGGTCAGTGATGATGACTTCTAATGTGGCCAATACATGCAGCCCAGTCCTCCTAACTAGTCATCTCATTAGAAAAAAGTAAGCAAATCAGACTGAACCCCACCACTCATGGACTGGTTCGCAAGGCCAGACAGAAATTGTCTGCTTGGCCAGCCTGAGAAATCAGGTCTGGAGACAGGTGGATAAACTGAAAGAAAGCCTTGACTGGTGCAAAGGACATAATAATTCAAGAATAATTCAAGAATACTCGAGACACCAGCGATTTTGGAAGAAATGTATACAGGAATTGGGAAACGAAATGTAGGTGCAGGACAGCTCTGATGGGAACGTGGTCAAAGAGCCGCAGCCGTTTATCCTACTTGACTTACCAGGCGCTACTGAAGGAGGTGAGACACGACTCGGGGCGGGGGATGGAGTGGTTGGATGGTCTTGACTGGTGCAAAGGACATTAAGAAATTCCCACCCTGCTCACTGGAGATAATCTCTTGGAACAAAAATAGCATGGTTTGCAGTGTAATTGGGTGGATTGATCTTCGATCACAAACAGTTGTGGAAGATGTGACTCGACCCTCAAGCAACTCCACCTCTACAGGAACTACTATTGACCTCATCTTCACCAATCGACCCGAGAAGTTTTCTGCAGTGGAGTCTGCTGCAAACCCAGTCTGTAGTGATCATCACGCAGTGTCCTTCTCATTTAGTGCCATCAAAGCTCCTCCACAACCTGCAGTTATCCGCTCCTTTCTGCAGTACAGAAAAGGTGACATGGCGCATTTGGAGACTCTCCTACATCTTGCTCCATGGTCAGCTTTTATGGATGATGACAATCCCGATGCATCTTGGGAAGGCTTTATGGACATCTTCGAAGCAGCCGTCCATGACAGCATACCCCGTAAGCAGTGTCGTCGTAGTAAGATCTCGCCTTGGATATCACAAGATCTTAAAAAACTTATCCACCTAAAGCATAAACTATTTAATAAAGCGAAATACTCCCGATCCAGTTCCGCATGGCTAGATTACAAGAACGTCCGGAATCAAGTGAAGTATGCGACTAAATTAGCCTACACTAACTATGTTGATGGTTTATTTGCAACTGCGGACAACAAGAGAAGTTTCTGGTGCTTTGTGAGAGACCAAAGAAAATCCAAGTGTCCTCCAGCCTTCCGTCAAGCCGACAAGGTGATCCACAAGCCTGCTGATATTGCTGAAGCCTTCAATACATTCTTCACCTCAGTTCATTCGCCTGCAGTCAATTGTCCAGCGACTCCACCACTGTGTTCCCTCCCTATCCCCGAACTCCCTCCAATCAGAATCAATCTAGGATTTCTGACCAAATCGCTTTTAACTCTCAACCCTCATAAAGCACCAGGCCCAGATGGAATCTCACCCACAATCCTACGAGCTACTGCATCATCAATTGCTCCCCCATTGTTGCGCTTGATGCATTCCTCACTTGCCCAGGGTACTCTCCCCATGGACTGGAAACTTTCAAACATCACTCCTGTGTTCAAGTCCGCCAACCGAACTGATATTACAAACTACCGTCCAATTGCCCTAACTTCTGTTGTGTGCAAGGTGATTGAGAAGGCTGTGGCAGAGGGTATCCATGATCATGTGTCCTCCTTTTGCCTTGGCAATGATAAACAACATGGTTTCTCAGCCCGAAAATCGTGTGTGACACAGCTAACTAATGCCATTCACGACTGGGCTACAATCCTGGACAAGCCACGCCCACCTAGAATTGACATTGCTTGCCTAGACTTTTCTAAGGCATTTGACATGATGCCTCATCACACAGTACTAGAGAAACTTGCCTGCAATTTCAACATACGAGGTCAACCTTGGATCTGGTTGAAATCTTTTTTGACAGGGCGTCAGCAACGCGTTATGTATCGTGGCTCTTTGTCATCATGGTCACCAGTCACATCCGGCGTCCCCCAAGGAAGTGTGCTCGGCCCTTTGCTATTCAACCTGTTTATCACCGATATCTCTAATAACCTTTCTTCTAAGTGTCTGCTTTTTGCAGATGACACGCTCATTTACCAGCCAATTCTTTCACCCCGAGATGAACTCAACTTTCAATCGGACCTTGATGCTCTTGCCAATTGGAGCATATCAAATGGAATGAAACTCAACCAGGGAAAGTCCAAGATAATGCACATGACACGTACAAAGAAAACAATAGTCCTCCCACTCTACACTCTCCAAGGAATACCCCTCACAGTTGCCCCTACCTTCAAGTATCTTGGAGTAACTGTGAACAATAAGCTAACATGGAATGACCACGTCGATGCTGTTGTGTCTAAAGCAAACAAAACTTTGGGCTTCATTTGGCATATTGCAGGTGGATCATCGTCCAAAGCTCTCTTATCACTCTACCGAACCCTAGTCTTGCCTGTGCTTGAGTACGGGTTACCTGCCTGGTGCCCGTACACAACCTTGTTGTCCGCCAAACTCGAGCGAGTTCAAAGACGAGCCACTAGGATGATCTTAAAGCAACAGAGAGGAGCCATGACCTATGAGGACAGACTCCATACACTGAACTGGTTAAGCCTTGAAACAAGACGACACAAACTCACTGTTCAATTTACTATTAAATGTTTGTTTGGCCTCATCGATTGTCTTAGTATAACATCCCATACAGTAGTTAATACCCGTCACCTGGACACAGTTTCCTTTATTCACCATTACGCCAGAACCCTAAGTCTAAGGAATTCCCCTGTTCATGCTTTTCCACGTATGTGGAGTAATCTCCCAACCCACATTAAGGACTCTTTGATACTTGATTCATTTCAGTGTTTTAATCGTAAATTATGTGCTCATTTTCTTGATGGTTAAATGCCTGTAATGTTTTGTTTATTATAGTTGTTTTTGATCTAAATTGTGTTTTGAATATTGGTTGAGTGGGGAGTCGGGCCCGGGACCTCTGGATTCCTGTTCCAGTGCTGGAACGGAAGTCCAGGGATCTCGGGTTCGGGTCCTGGTTCGGTTGGGTTTATTTGCTCAACTAATATTTATTTAAAACTTTACCAGTCAGTTTTCTTTCCTTCATGTATCATTATTTAAATTGTACAGGGTTCTCTATTTTGTTTGTTTGCTTGTTGCATGCAAAATTGTCTTATTTTTGAAACGTTTGTTGCATTATTACATTAATTATCTCATGTGTTTGAGTATGTGCTGAGGTTTATCTTTGATTGTTTGTGTGTCTGTGTTACCTGTCTGTCTATTAATTTGGTTGTTTGTTTTCTGCTACATTTAATCGTTTGTTGGTAATTTTTGATATTTATTTGTTCATTAATCATTATAGGTTGTCTGAATGTTTGTCGTTTTATGTTGCTTGTTAATATGGTTGTTTGTGTTACGTTTGTATTAGACTGTTCGTATTATTGTAATGCTTGTTTACTCGCATGTGTACGGTATCTGTTATGGTTTTTCTGTATGGGTATGTCTGATTGTTCTTGTCTTTGTTTTGATCCAATTTTTTTTCAGCTCGTTTGTATGTTGCAGTGCTTACTTGTTTATCACTAATTGTGTTTCTTTATGATTTATTAAATTTTATTTATGCTACTTTATTTTTCATTTAAATTCATTGACTTATTGAGCAGATATTTATTAATTTATTTACCTATTTAATTATTATTCATATATATTACCCTCAATTATAGCATTTTTAATTTCCAGATTTACTTTCTCATATTACATGTATTTATAGGTTTATATATATATTTATTTTGTTTGTAAAATAATTTCTTGTTACCAACCTATGATTGGATGAACAGGCTTTTGAGTCACAGTGTTTTCACTTTTGTTCTTCCTGGCCATCTTAGATTGGATTGTCTTTACTCTGCTTGTTGTACTCCCTCCCACTTCCCCACTTCCCCAATCCGCTCCCCTTCTATACATTTCTCATCCCCACCCCACTCATACATGTATCTCATTCATACCTACTGTACCTCTATTACATCTATTCTTTTTGATTGGTATTTGTTATACAATTAATCTTTCATCTTGACTGTCCTTGATGTATGACATTTCTTACTTTGTATGTA
Organism: Leptasterias polaris; assembly: GCA_037783415.1. Classification (NCBI taxonomy): domain Eukaryota; kingdom Metazoa; phylum Echinodermata; class Asteroidea; order Forcipulatida; family Asteriidae; genus Leptasterias; species Leptasterias polaris. The sequence continues at coordinate 1,546,227 of JAZGTN010000178.1, read as the reverse complement.
CATGTTTGTATTTAAGAATGTTTTGGCCGAATAAATAATAATAATAATAATAATAACTGAGGTGAAACTTAGCAAAGAGAGCAGGGGCCAGCCTGGTCTCAAATCTCCACTGTCATGTCATCTCCGGTATAGCACTACCAAGTGTTCATCACAATCTAATTTTTGTGATGAACTAAAGGCATCTAATTCAGGACTTCAGACAGAGGTAGACATGCCAGTAGGGAGAAGGGGGAAAAGGGGGGGGGGGGGGGGTGGGGAGAAGCAAAGCAGTAGAGTTGAGCAAGAAGAATAAAGTTGACCAGTAAAGTCAAGCTAAGAAAAGTATTTTAACCTGAAGCCTGTATTTCTTTATCCACAGAGGTTTTTGGCATTAATGCTGTTGTTTCAACAACGAACTAATTTACTTTACAAATGTAACAGGAGAACCAGTCACTTACACTGCCATGCATTAAATCAGTGATCAGTTTCTCAATAACAAAGTACAATTTCTAAACACTTGCAAACACTATGTATACAATGTATGATTTTCCAATACAGTTAACGACAGTTGGAGGAGTTGATTGTACAAAGAAGTTTAATGACTGAAGCAATGACTGAAGCCCTTCCCAAATAATTCTGGCAGTGAAAACAAAAATCTCCCAATTAAATGTTGGTGCCACCTTTTAAATGTATTACAAAGTAGCAGTCCCTTCCCCTTCTTGAAATTAACTCAGTACCTCATAAAGCAATCCCATTATTACATCATGCTTCCTTTCTCATCCAGCTCATCAGCTCTTCAGCTAAGATTATTGCTTAGCAAAAAAAATAAAATTAGCAGAGAAAAACTGAGCACCAGTTGCAATGATGTAAATTTACATAACAATTGAATGGTAACTAAATTCTGCTGCTAGTGATATATCTGTGCTAAACACAAATGTGTGCTTACCAATATTATGAAATTAGGACCTGGCTGTTAGTCTCTTCATGGCAGTATTTAGTACACTCATCAATATAGACAGTGTTCTGTGTTGTCTAAGTACACGAAGTGAGTAGGAATCTGCTTTGACTGAAGCATGGAGGAAGGAATGGCTGAAGTAAGTTCTTGGCCCATTTTGCATCTAAACAAAAATCAATTAATTCATAACCTACTTTTCAAGAAGTTTATTGCATCTTTCAATTCATTAAAATGATTTGTGTGGGTTTTGTAGCCTTACATCAAGCTTGGTAATCAAGACAAAGTGAACTGGGTTATCCTCACTTTATCATAGATCTTATCTCTGATCAACTGTGATTTAAAAAAAGTCAATTTTGCTGCAGCATTTGCAGCTCACTGCTTGCATAATTAACAAGTGTGTCAGTTTGTTTGATTTTCAGCGCGTTTGGTCAAGTAAAATGCCTTAAATAGAGAATGCCAATCAAGAACCGGGTTATCCTTGCTGTGGCAATATCCAGGATACATCTTCAATCTCTGAACATCTTAAATGTCAAAACGTTTCCTTCCAAAATTCAAAGGGAGTGTATCTCTTTCCTGACATTGAGTGCATTTGGTCAAGTATACTTGTGTTTGTTGAATATCCCTTAGATGGACATCAATATTATCTGTCTCATCTGGTTGTAGAGTTAACGTTTCCCTAAAACTGCATAGGTAATTTTTATGGTGTTGCACTTACATTGTTGTCAGCTAGGAAGGTGTACATGTTTGTAGGTTGCAGTTCATTGTGAGTCAACGCTGGTATGTACCCTTTACTTCGGACTTGGGAGTTCAGGTTTTAAGTGATTGTAGTTGTGAACATTTCAGCATTATTCCATAGTTGGGCTGTAACTGTTTGGCTGAAGCTGATGTTCTTATTTGAGAAGACTGGAGCTGTGACTGATAGTAGGAGTAGCTGTCTATGAATACTGCTCTGCTGATCATTGGACTGTACTTGTTTGTGGAAGCTATGTTGGCAACACTGCAAATCCATGGATGCTGTACCACTTTCAAACCTGTCACAATTGGTACGGCTGACTCAGCTATACTTACTGCAACAGGTATCAAGCAGTTAATGACATTGCACACTCATCAGCAAGATGTGGTCCTCAGTAGGGTTTGATGTGCAGTGATTTGTGGTGTTCTGGCAGTAGCTGATAGATGTAACTGAACATAGTGAGTGTCTCATCATGGAGGACCCTTTCCTACTGCACACTCTGGCAAAGTGTTTTACGTAGCACAGGATGCATCACCAGCTCATACAATAATGTTCCTCAGTTCATTGTCACAGCGAGTAATGAGATGAAAATCCTACCTGGCACTCCCAAAACTCCCGCAGTTGATTGACATAATTGAGTTCTCTTGATGCATCAGACGGTTCATCAATGATGAATCCTGGTCAGTATCCTCTTGATTATTTCTTCATTATTGCTCACAGTAGTCTCTACAAGGAGTTCTTGTCTTGACCATAACAGAGAAATGACTCTCCAGATAACTGGAATCTGCAATCTCAGTTGAGAAAGCTGTACTGAGCTTGTTGAGCAGTTGGTTCAGTCCAGTAAGTCATAACCAAATCCACCATACACACCAATTGATAATTCAGTTGGCAGTAACTCACATCACCGAGGGCAGAATATTTTATTTCTTCTTTGCACTTTTCCAATGTTCACTCAGAGATTTTCCACAATTTTCTTCCTGGTTTTTAACAGCAAGGATAACCTTTGTTACTTTTACTGTTCATCTTTGTAATTTTCAAATGATCGCTCAGAGGTTTCCCAATAATTTTCTTCCTGGTTCTGATTGCAAGGATAACATTTGTTTCTCTGTCGTTGCACTCAAATAAAAAAAAGAAAATGTGCATGTCTATCAAGAATTTTTTTCAAAAACAATTAAAAAATGTCAGAGAATTATTAGGATTACCCTGGGGCCTGAGTGAAAACTTAAAATCTCACAGCAAATTGAAGTTTTCAAAGTGGTTTATACTAGTTGAGAAAAACTGTTTTTAGATGCAATAATGGTGCGTATGAACAACTTCACTTTTTATTCATTCCACATCACTCCAGTAAAAAACAACTTCAGGGGCGACTGAAAGGCATACCAACCCTTTCATTGTTCTCTTTGCTTTTCGCTTTTCTAGTCCTTCCTTTTCTTTTTATTTTATCTGTGCAATACCTAGCATGTACTATTGGGTTATTTAAAAAATGAATATGCCTTACAATAAACAAACAAACAATTTTTTGGTTTGTGTTTGGTATGTGTTTAGTCAATGTATGCTTAGCAAGCACTTATTTTTGTTTTTAATTTGTCTCTCAACCACTCCCCTACTCCCCTCTCCTGCCACTTTCTCTGTCCAGTGGTGTATGCACCTCTACAATGAGAGACCACACAGCCAAGGCATACACTGTGTGATTTGAATCATGAATAATGGAATGGGATTGCTTTATGAGGCAAAGGATTGCAGCAGGATTTCTACATAATTATACAGAGGACATTAGTTGTACATGAACACTTTTGAATTAACAGCAGGTTATAAACTTTCAGTCATTGCTATACAGTCAAACAACCACTCAAGTGCACACAACTCCTTTTACAAGCATAGTAATCTGAAGTATTGAAAAGCATTATTAAACTTTTGGTTTTGTAATAATTTCATTGCACTTTTTACTTCAGCTTGAAGACATTTTGTAAAAAAATATTGAGGTTTGTAACTGTACCTGATCATTTGCACATTTGCTTGATGTTTTCTCCAAGATAAAACAATGGATACAGGATAAAAAATATAATCAGGTTAACACCTGGCACAAGTATGGCAGAAACCATGGAGGAAGGAAAAGAGAAAGAGTTCGAAGGGGAAGCAGATGCGCTGGCACCCAGTCATCATATGTTGAGTAATGGTTCACCCACGAAACTGTAATGTGGGAATAGTGCAACCAAACAATTTCAATGCTGCATTTTGATCTTCAAATGTTCCGACTTTTGCTTAAAATCTTCAAATGAATTCGTTTTTCTTAATTTATTCGGGCCTTGTTTACACCCAACAATGCTTACCTTTTTTACATTAATTGATTGTACTTTAGGGAATGGTGGCTCCAAGCGCAGATTCAAGTGAGTTCGATTTGAGGATGCCTCACCTATGCTGACTCAGCATAGGTGAGTCTTACTGGTTGCAAGACTCACCTATGTTGACTCAGCATAGGTGAGTCTTACTGGTTGCAAGGCAAATTGTAGTATGCTCTTTAGTTTGGTTGTAAAAGTGCCAATTTTGAACGAAAAAGCAATGCAAAAGAGACGTCCTAACGAGTGATGCTGTAATGAACCCGACAATCCCAATTCACTCAAACATACTCTTATAATCGTCAGTCAGTTGCCTGATACATTTGGGCCTACTCTCTAAGATTTCCAAACCTTTCTGTTCACTTATTTTTGTATTTTGTAAAGGGACTTTAAGAATCAAGTCGATAGAAGTATCCTTGAAGAGTACATGCTGTGTCCATTTCTGCGTCAAGCACATAACATATGCAGCTGCCAAGAGTGCACGAGAATCATTTTTAAGCAGGACGGAATATGAACAGCAACAATGGGTGCAAGAATACCTGAACAGTCACCATCAAAAGTCGGAAGGCCTAGGGCAGCGCTATGTGTACATGTACATCATTGGCACAAAGAAGGTGTGCTCAACAGCTTGGAGAGCTATTACCGGTATCACAAAGACCAGATTCTACCAAATCAAAAAAAGATTTGAAAGTAAGTTTAAACATTGGTAAATTATTGATTTTAATTGTGAATTTTCATCCGCACCAGTTACTCAATGTAATTCATGATTGATATGAAATAAGACACAGTGCAGAGAACTTGTTACAGTGCATCGTTTATTCTATATTTTTACTTGAAGCTGGCTGATCGTACATGATAAGAGTGGATTGTTTTTCGGATTCATGTGGCAGCACTAAACTTCTGTAGCAGACCTCTCGTGCACATTATCTTGAGACAAGATATTCCCATCATTGCTTGCTATACTCTGTATGAATTAGTCAAATAATCAGATTTTTTTCCCCCACTTGGCAAAATCAGGGAGTGGGGTGGGGGTGGTCCTATGGGCCACCCTCCCCGGGATTTACACCCGTCGATAAGTGTACATTTAATAGTAAGTCTTCTTTTTTGCCATTCAGATGGATCCAGACATTTCGCGCCACCGAATGTCTTCAGGAAAGGTACAGTGCAGAAAAAAACAACAGAGTCAATTGCCTGGCTGGAGGCATACGCAAACAAATATGGTGATAAACTTCCCGACAGTGGCCACATTCATCTGCCTTCATGTCTCACCAAAGGAGACGTCATCGAGATGATGACATCAGATATGGCTGCCAATGGAGAAAACGGCTGTAAGCAAGCAATGTTCTTTCGTCAGTGGTGACGGAATCTTCCCCACATTGCATTTCCAAAGGTATTATTTTGTTTTTCTACAGTGTACTTGTGTTATAGGCAATTGTGTGTTGTTATTATACTTCAATTCAGTTCTTTCACACCAACTACATGTACTGAAATGTCTGAATTTTTTATTATGCCCCGCCGGCGAAGCCAGCCGAAGGGGCGTAATAGTGTTTGCCTTGTACATGTATACACATTCAAACCGGGGACCTATAACAAAAGAGGACAATAGGGTCCCTGGTTCGGTAAAGGTCCCCAGTTGGAAAACGTGTACAAAACCAATGGGAGCTGTATAAACAAAAGAGGGACAATAGGAGCTGTCCCCGATTGCAGGTGTTTACACACTGTCCGAATGATAACTCAAGAAGGACTTGGCGTACCAACTCCAAACTTGGTTTGTGAATTGGTTTAGGGATCATCCAGAAGCCTATTGTTTTTGGACCTCCTCAGTTAAATATTAAGGTCATTATGGCTAAAACGAAAGAAATGTTGTCCGAGCAATAACTCCAAAAGGACTTGGCATATCAACTCCAAACTTGGTTTGTGGACTGGTCTTAGGATCCCCCAGAAGCCTATTGTTTTTGGACCCCTCAGTTAAATATTAAGGTCATTAAAAACAAAAGAAATCTTGTCCAAGCAATAACTCAAGAATGAGATTAATCTCAGCGGGGCATTTGTGTTTGTCAACACACCATTCTTGTTGTGTAGCAAGTACATATGCTTTTTCCCCCCTTTGTTTTCCTTTGTTGATCATATCATTTCTATGAAGTACATCAATATCCACTGGCTGGCCACCAATATATATGTGTGTAGCCCATCATTGTTCACAGTTTGAAGTTTGTTATTTCTTTCTATGTGGTTCTTTTAAAACTCGCATGATTGTATTGATGCCCATGCAATTTATAAAGTTGATAGTCAAGTATGCAGATGCTCTTCGGTAATTGAAAGTGTAATCTTTAAGTAGTTTAGGATGAGCACATACAACATAGCAAGCACAAATATGTTGTTTTCAGGAAAACCGCTTCTCAAAGTGTGATAAGTGCACACTTTTTAGAACCTCAATAGAAAAGACACTTGACAAAGACAAGCGGAGAGCCTTGTATGAAAAGAGGGACCGTCACTTGAGACTCCAAAAGTAAGGAATTAAAACATTCTGATCTGTAACATATTTTTTTAGTTTGTCTTTTGATATTGTTTGTATATGCCTATTCGCCACTCTAGGAATCATGATCTTTTTAGTTTGTCTTTTGATATTGTTTGTATATGCCTATTCGCCACTCTAGGAATCATGATCTTTTTAGTTTGTCTTTTGATATTGTTTGTATATGCCTATTCGCCACTCTAGGAATCATGATCTTTTTAGTTTGTCTTTTGATATTGTTTGTATATGCCTATTCGCCACTCTAGGAATCATGATCTTTTTAGTTTGTCTTTTGATATTGTTTGTATATGCCTATTCGCCACTCTAGGAATCATGATCTTTTTAGTTTGTCTTTTGATATTGTTTGTATATGCCTATTCGCCACTCTAGGAATCATGATCTTTTTAGTTTGTCTTTTGATATTGTTTGTATATGCCTATTCGCCACTCTAGGAATCATGATTTTTTTAGTTTGTCTTTTGATATTGTTTGTATATGCCTATTCGCCACTCTAGGAATCATGATCTTTTTTAGAAACAGCAACCATCAATTGTTTTGACTCACAAGACATCAGGGAAAAAACCTTATTTTTATCCATGGACAAAATCTATCGCATGTACATGACATCAAATGATTTAGGGTAATAATTAATAATTAGGGTAATTTTGTTATTTCCGAAAATATTAATCCTTTATAAAGTTGCTGTTGGTAGAGTTGTGATTCCATTTCTTTCATTCAAGTATTGCTGTTGTTGCATTACAAGAAAATAGATATAAGTATACGTATGCAATTAAGTATAATAATACCAGCATAACAAAATATTTTAACCTTGCACTCTTTTTGATTGATAAATACAGCAATGAACGCAGAAAATACTACAAGCACACCCAAAAGGCCAGAGCTGCACCCAATCAGTACATATCAATTATTGATGGGATGGATCAGCAATCCACACACCTTCCAAACTTTCTAGTCACCCCGAAATCCCTCAGTTCAATGTGGAAGTTGGCGACTCATATCACCGGTGTTATTGTACATGGCAGGGGGCAGCATGTATTCATTGAAGTCCCACATGACAGCAACCTGACTGTAAATGTGCTGCTGCAAACCCTTGCCAAGTACCCTGTCCTCCCCCCAGTTCTGTACTTACAACTGGACAATTGTGGGAGGGAGAACAAAAACAAGTATGTACTTGCTTTGTGCTCCCTCCTCGTTGAACTCCGAATTTTCAGGAAGGTAAGAATAAAACATTTGACTATATCAACGTTTTGCTTGCTCTTTTCAGGGAGCCACGGGAGCATATTGTTTGCCCGTGTTCCTCTTCGGTAATTCCCATGAAGCCAATTAAAAAGCCTATTGGACCCAATTGATCTCAGAAAGTTATCATACTATAAACACTCAGGTGTTTTTTTGTTGTTTTAAAAAAACAAATGTATAATGTGAACAAACACCATCAGTTCTCATTTAAAAAGGACACATGCAGTTATGCTTAACCAGCCAATGATTTGTATCAAAATGTGCGGTCAATTGTTTCTTACAAAGAATGCTGGAAAAGAGGTGATATTTAGTAAGTGTAAGTATGTGAATGCTTTTATATACTTTTTCAGGTGAAGGTGAGTTTCCTTATGGTCGGTCACACACACGAAGATATCGACCAGATGTTTTCTCGATTTTCCATCCATATGCTGTGGTTGACATAATAACTTGCCCAGAACATTCTGTGTTCTGCGTTCTGTATTCTATGTGTTTTGTGTTCTGTAAACGCAGTGGCTTACGATCACACAGCTGGCCAAGTCACAGTGATTTTTTTATTTTCACCAATGAGTACACAATTCGGTTTTGATAAAAAATTGCATTGTTATTTATTTATCAGAGTTCAACCTTAAAGAGTGTTTGTAACATTCATACACTGTCCCGGCTGATAGACCTGATTCCACAATCGTACCAGAAGCCGAACACAACAGCTGAGAGACTCTCAAATGCCATCAACTTCCGGGACTGGATAGCACCAAGACTTAATCAAATTGCTCAACACAGCAAGCCGCACGTGTTCAAGTTCACATTAGATGACACAGGTATAGGCGCTTAAGAGACACTTGAAAAAACACAGCCGAGGGGGGGCTAGCCTACCAGACCAATCATCCACCTCAGCCTCACCTCCACCACCGCCCCCATCATCACCACCACCACCACCACCACCACCATCATCATCAAAAAATAGGCCCCTGAAATGTCCGCTATGCCCAGAGACTTTTCAAACGCTTGACAATTTTCTCCGGCATATTCGAGAGGTCCACCAAAACAATGGCGATGATGACGTCGATGAACCACCAGCCTCTCCCCCAGTTGAGCAGAAACACCCCCCCTCCAGAAGATCATGAGATTCAAGACGATGATCCACTCCCCCCATCACCTGTAGTTAACCCGCCCCTGCATGAGGATCCCATTGAATTCCCCGATATGGAGAACGACGACGAAGATGATGAGGACGGAGTGGGCCAGATCCTTCGTAGACACTGGTCATCAATAAGAACACACCATCTTGTTGATAGACCACTCCAAGACATTTACAATTTCCGCCTTGTGGGAACGAGACGCCTTGACCCGGGGGTGACTGCTGATGAAGCACTTAGAATTGTGTTTAACAACCTCCGTTGCAGAGCTAAAATGAACATTTCTTACTGGCTGATGCTTCGTCACACCGTGACGGGAGAGTTAAGATACTTTCATTTGTCCTTTAACAACGCTCGTTTTTTTGACGAACCATTTCCCATCGGTTGTGTGGAGGACTTGGAACGGATGTTGGAAGCTTTCAATAAGGAGGATGTGGAGGAATATGGACGCCGTCAACGACCTGATACGAAGTGGGTTGTAGAAACAATGATAAACATTACAATTATAGTCAACAAGTTGATGGGTTTTCCCATTGGGGCGCCGGTTAGAGACCTTCCTCCCTATGTTGCAAACAATAACGGACTTGTAAAATTGGTAAAAAATAGTAGAACTGGCCAAAGGTTTAACGACGACCTATGCTTCTTTCGCTGTTTAGCGCTTCGAATAAATGGTGAAAATCACCGCGCCCTGGAGCGTGATACGAAGCATCTTCTAGAAACTTACCGCCAGGCTACCAATGACCCAAACGCAACGGCCTTAACTTTAAATGAGCTCACCAAAGCTGAAGAGGTATTTGGTCTTAGTATCCAGGTATACTCTCTGGTTCGGGAAGTGGTGGAGGGGGCTGAGGAAGGTGGAGACAACGAGATCCGAGTCTTTGCGCAATTGATCCGACGGTCCCCATCCCGTCATAAACGAATCCTGTACCTGAATCTGCATGGTAATCATTTTTCATTTATCAAGAAAATCGAAATGTACAGCCAGGCGTACTCCTGCGTGAAATGCGACTACGTGTCACACAGGGAGTTTAACCTCCGTCGTCACCAGCGCTCGTGTCAGGCGAATGTGAAACACAGCTTCCCCGGTGGTGGTTATCGAGTTCCCGCAACCATCTTCGAAAAACTGGAAGACTTGGGGATTCACGTTGCAGAGGAGAAAAGATTTTTCCCCTATAGAGCCAGTACCGGAACATTTGCAAGGCCGAGGAAAGCTAGCGTGGGAAAAACGCCACGAGCTTCTGAGCTGTAGCGTAGCCAGCAATGTCCCTGGATTAGAGGAGGCAAAGTGTTTTGTCACCGAAGGAAACTCTACCGAACTGGTGAAAAAGACGGTCAGCCTACGACTTACTTAAAGAGAAGTACGCCCACGTCTTCCGAGCCCTTGACGAGCAATTGAACAATACAAATAGAGAACGGATGGATGAGGACGGTCTGCCCGATAGAGATGCGGCAGGAGAAGGTGAACAGAAGCAGTGGAGACATCCTGCTGAGAAGGTGAAAGGTGCACTGGACTCTTACTTGAAGGAGCTTCCAGTTCTTGGTTTCAACTCGGGTAAGTATGACGTAAACTTAATGAAAAAATATCTCTATGCGGAACTTCAAATGGTAGACCCATTAAAATTCATTGTCAAGAGAACCAGTACCTATGGCGATTAAAACAGACATGCTAAAGTTTCTAGACATAACAAACTACCTCGCCCCAGGGTATAGCTACTCCAAGTTTCTAAGAGCATACAATGTTCACCAACAAAAAGGTTTTTTTCCGTACGAATGGCTAGATTGTTTAGGTAAGCTTGACGCAACTTCTCTACCTCCCCATGCCGATTTTTACAGTAAATTGAAAAATGGGAACATTTCTGAAGAAGAGTACAATTACTGCAAAAAGGTTTGGACCACTGAACAAATGCAAACAATGAGAGACTTCCTAACATGGTACAATAATTTGGATGTGTTTCCATTCTTAGAAGCAGTCGCAAAAATGTTCGACTTTTACAAACAAAGAAGAATGGATATGTGCCATATCGGTACCCGGTCTGTCCTTACGTTATCTCTTTCTGACTCTGCCTGGTGAGACTTTCTTCTCGCTAATCGATAAAAAGAACAAAGATATGTACTACAAAATGAAGAAAAATATCGTGGGTGGACTGTCCATCGTATTCCACCGGTATCACGAAGTAGACAAAACTTACCTGCGAGGGGGGGGGGGGGGGGGGGGGGGGAGAAAGTTTGTAAAAAGATTTTGGGTTTTGATGCGAACGCTTTGTACCTTTGGGCACTCATGCAAGACATGCCTACGGGTGCGTTTGTTAGGCGAAAGGCGGAAGAAAGTTTCAAACCTGAGCAGAGTCAGAAATGGGGGGTTAAAGCAACGGAATGGCTTGAGTGGGAAGCGCGACGTGTTGGGGTCAGTATAGGACATAAGTTTAAAGGGAAATAACTTCAAATAGGGTCAAAAAATATTCCTGTTGATGGTTTTTGCCGACAGACAAATACTGTGTACCAATTTCACGGGTGCTATTGGCACGGGCACAGGTGTTTCAATAATATGACAGAATACTATGAAATAGGAAGTAGAACTAACGCTCAACTCCGAAATAACACTGATAAAATAGCCTCATATATAAGGAGTGAGGGGTACAACCTTGTTGAAATGAAGGAGTGTGAGTGGGAGACTAGAATAAAAAACAATCCAGATTTAGAAGCGTTTCTAAAGTCAGGCCGTCTCCCGCTCGAAAAAGTCTGATCAGTTTGAAGCACCTGGCAAAGAAGATTTAAGGTAATTTTTTTGCAAAGTGTGCAGCAGGCACATAGACAAGATGAAGATCGACGGAAGAATAAGAGGGGCGGCAAGGTTGGACATAAAATCATTTGCTGAGGGTACAAACTTTGTATCAAAGCATACGGCCCAAAGACATCTGCAATCAAAGGTAGGTGAACTTAAACAGCATTGATTAAAGATATATAACTTGTATTTCTATAAACAAAGGTCTGCTGATAGATACATTTTTTCCACAGGTTTTTAATTGAATGTTTCTGTCACCTTTATTCCAAAAGTTCTTATGCCATCTTTTAAATGCATTTCATATATTTTAATAGGTGCAGAAGGAAATTGTACAGCAATGCCTATTGTTCGAGAGTCAGTTTGCTGTAAAGAGATTCAGCAGGTGGTGCAGAAAATGGATGAGTTTGTTCTAGATCTTGATTGCATAACCGAGCATCCTGGTTTCCGAACTGCTTGCCTGGATCGTTGGGTCTTAGAAATAGCCTATTTCCAGTACCGCCAGCAATACGACGGGCAAGTTCGACAAGATGCCACCCAAAACCAGTGAGTGCAAAAATTGCTGTTATTTACTTCAAAACAATTTCACGATTCACAATTTCACGATTGTGGATTTATATAATACCAATCCACATGTAATAATCTATTAGTTAGAACTGTTTCAACGCTGATGCATGAGGTGTACCACAAAGCTCTATTTCTAAACACATTTTCACTGCACGCCCCATGGTCTATTGGGGATTTTTGAGCTCCCCAAAATCTTAAAAAACAGTGAATATATGATGGACAAACAAGCACATGTAACTTCCCTGTTTAAGAACTTGTATATTAAACTATTAAACATTGTTTACTTCAGTCTGTGTGATTGATGGTTAATGTCGGGGTAAATCCTCCACAAGAGGCGTTTTTGTGACACGGGGAGTTCGGTTCAGGAACTTATTAAAGTTCCGGTATGCTGCCAGCACAAACAAAAACACAACGTATCTAAAACTTTGAAATAGAACTTAGACAGGAAAAACAGACATAGGCCTACAGCATACCGTCAGCTAGCAAGATGGTGTTGGGGTTATCTCGGGAAGGATGTGCGTGTCCCTCTACCATCTTGTGCTGTAAACAAAATCAGGGAAACCTACCCATCTGAAGTAAACACAACCGAAATAACAGTGTATTGTGCCTAGGGGCAGTGAGTACCCCTTTGTCCCAACTTTCATAGATATTACAAAAACAACCATTGTGCGCTATAACTTATAACTTCAATACTAAAAAATAGTGTCTAAGTTTAATTCCAGGATGTGACTGAACATACTGTAGATAAAAGTACTTGTTTATCATGGTTAACTATATAAATTGCTATTGGTCTGCTTGTCTTTTATATCGTCTGATACAGCTGTAAAACAATTTAAAAAAAACTTAAAATTAAGAGGTGTGTACTTATTGTTATCAAACCCATTCTTTGCTGTAACGTTGGATAGATAACAAAAGACGAAAAGATCATCGCAAGGATGCAAAACAGATGGTTGCTCCCCTTCGGAGAGGAAAACAAAGCGGATTTAATGTTTTCATGAAGCAGCACATTTGCTCCAAAGGTAAAATACAATATAATGTGTGTGGGTGTTTGTGCAGGTTGTCTAGCTGTGTGTCAGTTACTGTTCGTTTGTTTGAAGTGTGTTTGTTTATTTGTTTGTTATGCAGCTTTCTTGGATTATATTTTTGTGACAGTCTTATTTAACTTTAATCGAGGTGGCTCAGTAACTAAAGCAGAGATAATGAAAACTCGGGCAGAGGAGTGGCGAGGTACGTCTGGATGATGAAAGGCACAAGAGCTACCAGGACAAAGCTAAGGAACACCACCCCCAAGAGCTAGCTAAAAGTAAGCTGGGAGAGTCAGGTTTCTGAAGATTCACCAGAAAACTTGGCAGTGAAGTTACTAATATGGTGAGCTTACATTAATGATGATATGGTGAGCTTACATTAATGATGACAATAAATCAACAGTAAGAGAATAACAGGCAGCTTGATCAATCTCGGGTCATGCATAACATTAAGCTGGCCAATATTTGTCACCAGTTTTCAAATTGCAAGTTTTTAGATTTGATTGAGATGTTCCATGAATGCCATCTTACTAAAGATGGCCTTCATCTTAAATGGGACAGCAATTACCACTTCAGCCAGCTTATCCAGAAGCAATTAGAGAAAGGTCGAAACCCCTAGACCCTTCTGGTACACCACAACCCCATTTTCCGCGTGAGCTGAAAAAACTAATCCGAACACCTTGTCCCAGGAAGAAAAAAATCACAAAAATGGCCAGCAACATGTACAGCTTCTCCAAAACCTACAATAAAGACCAAGCTGTGCATTGACATCCCAAAGCCTCCCAGTACAACCGCCAAGACTCCAGACACCACCAAGCCTCCCAGTACAACCGCCAAGACTCCAGACACCACCAAGCCTCTTAGTGCAACCACCAAGCCTCCCAAAACCTCAAGAAAGCAGAGGAAGTTTAGACATGTCATTAAGGACGAAGAAGGGTTTTTGCAGCTTGGGAGGAGTTCGTCAAATAGTACCAAACCAGTGACGTGCTTCATCAAACCTTTTGTGGCTATGGCCACAATACGGTATGAGAAGGTAAATCTCAATGTAAATCGATCTCGAGGTGCTTCACGCAAGCAAGGAAAGAGGCGACAAACGAGAAAGAAGCAGATCAAGAAAAGACGGAGGTGGCGAAAATGGAAGGTAAGTTTATAAATTTTGATAGCGATCATTAAATTTTTCAATTGGCTCATGTAATGTCGGACAAAAGTACTTCAAAAAATAAGTATTAATTTTGTTTGGCAATTTAGAACCTTATAAGGTACATTTTCAAAGGATACCACCTTCTGTGTCATCCTGTTCTCGGTACTTGTTGGTACTTGTTGGTACTTGACTGGCATGAGTCATATATTGCAGAACTAGAGGATGACAATGCTAAGCTACATGACAAAGTACTAAACCTTCAGGAAAAGCTAGATCAACTGATGGGAACCTGAACAAACGTGAAGAGGGAGAAAGGGGTAGAAGCAAAGGAAAACGTCTTTAAAGTGAGAGTAAAAAACAACGCCATAAACGTAAACAGCTCAATTTGATCAAAGACACTTTTGGAACTGGCACAAGTTATGACGGGCAAGTGTAACCAGAATCGGTCAGTCTACTAAGATCAGTTACACGCCTCACCTCTCCGCATGCTCCGCTGTCCGTGAATCGCCTTTTGCAAAATCTTATCGTGAAGAAAGAACTCCAATAGAAAATTACAAATCAGTCATGAAAATGCTCTCTAAACTTGTTTCCTTTTCACAAGTTTTTGTGTTGGAAATCACCGTGTGTTTCGAAAGTCCAAATCAATGTCTTGTCCACATCTTTTTCAATTTAAAGTATTGTTTCTATACCCCCCCCCCTGCACATTCCATAGAAATTAAAAGTATAGATCGACCTTCACGACCACTCTTGAGAAATACAGCTCTGCATGATTTAAAGATATGTTTAACAAAAGACATCATGCTTATTTTTTTACCAAGACTTATTTGACAACAATTGTTTTAAACATTTGTTTTATATAGGGGCTATGGAGATGGTAAGATCAAGGGATTTTGAAAGGAGTATGGTCACATCGTAGGTCTTTTGTGGCCTCAACTGTGCCTGCTGTAGCACTAACTGCCACTGCCACTGCCACTGCCAGCACAAGAGCTGAAATAGTTAAATCACTTGGCCCTTCTAAACCCATTTTTCATCGCTGAATCCTATTGTATTTTATATTCTATTTAATTCAGAGAATGACATTGATGATGAAGCCTTTTAAACCCATTTTTCATCGCTGAATCCTATTGCATTTTATATTCTATTTAATTCAGAGAATGACATTGATGATGAAGCCTTTAAACTGCTAGACCAGGAGAAGGAAATCATCCCTCATCTCATCCCATCAATTGGAACACGCATAAAGTTTAAGCAACGATATAGAGTATTCATGGCACAACAAGATGCACAACCTACAACCTTGCAGGTAAAACTTCATTGAATCCGCAAACCAACCTTTGTCTTTATATAGTAATCTTGCACAAACAAAATGGGGCTGTTGTGCTTTAAATGTAATCAGTATGTGTTTGGCGGAAGCAGCGAACTGATTAAGCATTACAGGATTATCCATGCTTTGGTAGAGGGTGGACTGTTCAAGTGTTCATCTGTGCCTTGCAATCAAGCAGGTTGCTACAGAACATTCTAGTATACATGGTCCCTGAAACGACACCTAAACACCGATCATGTTGAACAATTCGATTTCAATCAGGCTCAACCAATCCCCAATGACGGTAATGATGAAGTGAATAATGTCCTTGATGACCAAGATTCGGACCAGGGCTCCAATGAGGGATTTGATGTACCAAATCTAAACATAGAGGACGAAGCACCTGAAATGAATGATATTAAAATGAAATGTGCACAACTTGTCTGCAACTTAAGATCATCAAGTAGCATAACAACAAGCGCTGTTAATCTAGTGACAAGGAGTTATTCACAGATGTTATGGAATATGTAAGATCTAAGACCAATAGAGTAGTTGCCAATTAAGGAGTAAACCCACAGAATGAGCCTGAGCTGCAGTCTCTTCTTGAAAAAAGTTTGAAAATGAACTATGGACCAGTTTCTTTGCTCCTGCATGCCTGTTGCTAAGGTAACATTGTTGACCCACTTGTTTTGTTTAAACTCGAACATTAAAGGGCTATTGTCTCAAACTTTAAAGGGTTGTTTCTCAGTTTTGATGTTTTGGGCAGTCCGATTTCAAATCCTTATAACTTCGCTTTGGAATTTCCGATTTGAAAAAAGAAAGTGGGATTGTAAAGTGCAAGGTCTATTATTTTACTAGTAACCAATAACTCAAAATTGACCTCTTGCCCAATTGTGCCTGGTTTTGACATACAGCGTCACATATATCCAAACATTTACAATCCACATTTCCATTGCATACAGACCTGTATGCTTTGTTTTCAACAGAATTAAGACATGTCGAAGTTGCCAAAAGTGATCAAAACCGTGTGTCAAAACCTCATGGGCAAAATTCCAGCCAGGTTACCATCCAAAGGTACATTACACAGAATCCTCAACGAAGCCAAATTTGTCGCACAGAACCACATTTATGAATGTACAGAAGAGGGTGGTGACCCAGCACATTTAACAGGAAACACATTACATTCAGATGCAACAACAAAATTTTATCATCATTATCAGGGGTTTCAAATTACAATTGTAAGTAGGCTTACATTCAGATGCAACAACAACATTTTATCATCATTATCAGGGGTTTCAAATTACAATTGTAAGTAGGCTTAACGAAAGTTGGGATGGGACACGCAGACACATACTTGGATGCCTTCAAATCCACAATCAAAGAAATAGCTGAGGCAGTATCATCTAAGAATGCAGATACTGATAATACCATAGCCAAACTAGTGACTTCTATCAAAAATACCATGGGTGATCAGGGACCTACAAACCCACAGTTTAATAGCAAACTACAATTTTTTTAGAGAGGAGCTGCTTCCAGCCGTCGTTGCCAACTGGGACGAGTTATCGGACACTTCAAGAGGAGCGATGTCAGATATGGGGTCATTTTTTTGCAAAATGCATTTGTTGGGGAACTTCGCTTCCGAAGCAGAAAGTCCTCAAAATTAATGAGGAGAATGTGATTGAATCCAGATGCATACAGTGCAGAGAGTGGCGCAGCACGCCTACTACGTACGGTAGCGAAAGCCTTTACTGAACGCGGTTGTGATAAGTCTGGTGTAGCAGCTAATTGGTTGACTTATATGGTTTCTATGGTAAACGGTGGCTCCGGCACTATAAAACAAAATGTTGAATCTGTTTGCTCTATATGTCACCAGTTTGTTTTTATCCCCTGTAAATAGAGAAACTGTTCTGCATAGCATGACTTATCTTTTGCCAGACAGCGTGGCCCTAGCACGTAAGCTTGCTGGGCTCATCTTCCGGGACCAAGAACGGGTTAATGCAAATTGTAGGGGTGTGCGAGGAAAGCGCAGATTAGATGAAATGAGAATAGAAGCAGTACGACAAGCAGTAGTAAACATGACGCCAGGAACTGAGGAAGAAATAGCCTCAACCTGGCAAAGATGTAGGGGGACACCTAATTCTCAAGTTAAACAAACTGCCTGGAAACTCTTGAGCAATATCCCCCTTTGAACTTTGCCAAAATCATCCAAATGTTCCCTTAACAACGCATTCACATTGTCAATGCAATTAATCACAAAAGATCACAAGTTAAATGTTATAGGTATATTTGGGTTTTCCTTTATGACAGATCTCTTTGGGCGCTGGAGTATCGGTCTATAAGGAACAGTGGTAAGTGTTGAAGGGCCAACCCAAACACTCACTATTTGTGAAGGGGTTGGCAGTGGCGACATGGGGGACGGCAGTCCTCCAACAGCGTTCCGTGGAGGGAAAAGTGTGCAATCGGTTCAAGGATAACAGGGAGGCGAGGCAACCACTCAGTCCCCAAAAATTGAGTGTGTTGAAAGGTATGTACAGCATTAATTATCATCAATGCAGATTGTATGAATCATGTTGTTACACACAATGTTATGTAAATCAATAATTCATATGGTCTTGGGGGAAAAAATACCACCTTGCATGGGATAAAAGCTGCAATCCTCCACCAAAGGCATTTCAGACAGCTTGACAAATCTGCTGTAAAATGCTGGCCAATGGGAGACTTTCGTACCGGGTAATTTTCTATTGTAGGTCATTCTGAGTGTGTGCATGATTTAACTATCCATTATTTATGTCATTCCGAGCATGCACGAGATATAAAAACCCTGTACAACTATTGTTATGGAAAGTCTCCTCTGGATTGAATCTATGCAATATCAACGCATACTGCAATGCTGAAGGGCAAATGTGACTAAAAGTTGAACTATTATTTTTAAAGATAATATGACACTCCAAAATAACTAGTGTTGTGGGTTCGATGGTTACCACCATTCAGACCACTGGTAAAAGTACACAATGTGCCAAACAGGATCCAATCAAAAGAAGTTAGTCTCCTTGAACATTTTGCAGGATAACTTGTTGAGTGACTAGGATTTGGATATAACAATTACTGACTTGTCATTAGAGTGTACACAGCGTGTAATGCAGGTTTTTCTTATCGCATTGCTTAGAGTACATGTAAATGCTCAAACATGTTTGACCTTGTTGTAGACGAACGCAATAACATTTCCAATAAATTTTTTCAGATATCAAGTCAGTGACTTATTTTCAACAATTTAAGCATAATTTTTTAACCATAAAGAATAATTAAGTGCCCTTATAGGGCGCACCACACCAAATAAGCCAGAATTAATGCGCCAAGCTACTTAATCATAATTTGTAAACCCACAACTTATTTTTAATTACAACGTTTTGGGGGTCATGCAATTAATAGATTGTGTAAATATAATAATCTATCACAACCTGGGGATTCTGTGCTTCAACTTTTGAGGAGACTTGATAAATTTAGGCGTTAAAGTTGGCCCTATTTGACCGGGTAAGTGGAGAAGTGCTTCACGAAAACTGGCAGCAAGTCGGTTTTGGAAAAATACAAATTTTCGCGTTTTTTTCTTCTGGGGTAGTTAGCAAAAATTCCAAACGGCTGACCTGGCAAAAATTGAAAAGAATTCTGAAGTTCAGTCGTCCGAAAATATGTTTGATTGGTTTTCAAGAGGCTGAGAGATTTTTTGAGTATTTTTGAATATTTATCATTTAGCATTGTTCCTATGGGAGTTTATTTAGTGTGGTGCGCCCTTGGAGAAGCCAGATAGAAGTCGCCATTTTGATAAACCATTTATTTTGTATTCAGCTAATCATTTGTCACTTTAGTCACCCCTGGACAGTTCTTTAATGTCCATAGATAAAGTCAGCACTTATTTCTGTAACTGTAGGTTAGATGAAGTTGAGTTTCAAGTTAATTACTGTACTGATTGTTTAGTGATTTGGCCATGCATGTCATGGTGGTCTAGAAGTGGGGGCTGTATTGAAGGCAAAATAGAGCTCATTTTCTTCTTAGTCATGTAGAGTTATCCACTGTTTACTTGTAGTTCTTGGTCTGGATTTCATATAATTGGTTAATCCCATTTGTTCTAAAGTTAGTGAATTCTTGTGGCATTTGTTATCTTTCTAGAGAAAGGTCGTCGAACTTGTTGGCTTTGTAAATTGACAATTTGTATTTTTCTCTGTGTTTATCTTGTTACAGTTGAACCACATAGCCATAGCCATAGCCACAGTCACACATACACTATTATTACGAATCGTCACAAAGGATCTTTGTCAAGAATTGTCATCTTTAATAATAGTCACAATTTATTTCCGTCACACTACTACTACTACAACCTATCTTCGCATGTATTTGCCACACCGTGGATCAGCATGTTAAAGTTGTAATAAATACATCAAAGTTCATATATAAGTCATCATGCTGTGCGTATCATTTTCTGAGAGTTTTATTGGTGAACAAGTCAACGCCCATCTGTAGTAATTTGGAGGCTACAATCAATGAACTCCTATTGACAGTAAATCAGCAAGCAAAGGTTCACCAATCCTCAGGAAAACATACCACCAAGATAACAAAGGACCAACTGGACCTGGCATTGCAACTACACAAAGATAGAATCTTTGAGATCCAGCCTGGGAGGAAACACTTTCACTTCCAAGACTTTCCATGCTCAGTACTCTCAACAGTCAGCATTCCCGAGCTTCACAAGTGGATAAAGTCCTCTTTGAAACACATGGCAATGCGCTATTAACTCAACACCCCACACATGTACATGTACATTATGAAATAGTATTGTTTTCATGGTTTCTTTAACCAAAAGAGTTCCAGTGGCCCTACATAATGTACTGGTGGAGAAGGAGAAAGAAAAGTCAAAAGAGACAACCAAAAGAGTTCCAGTGGCCCTACATAATGTACTGGTGGAGAAGGAGAAAGAAAAGTCAAAAGAGACAACCAAAAGAGTTCCAGTGGCCCTACATAATGTACTGGTGGAGAAGGAGAAAGAAAAGTCAAAAGAGACAACCAAAAGAGTTCCAGTGGCCCTACATAATGTACTGGTGGAGAAGGAGAAAGAAAAGTCAAAAGAGACAACCAAAAGAGTTCCAGTGGCCCTACATAATGTACTGGTGGAGAAGGAGAAAGAAAAGTCAAAAGAGACAACCAAAAGAGTTCCAGTGGCCCTACATAATGTACTGGTGGAGAAGGAGAAAGAAAAGTCAAAAGAGACAACCAAAAGAGTTCCAGTGGCCCTACATAATGTACTGGTGGAGAAGGAGAAAGAAAAGTCAAAAGAGACAACCAAAAGAGTTCCAGTGGCCCTACATAATGTACTGGTGGAGAAGGAGAAAGAAAAGTCAAAAGAGACAACCAAAAGAGTTCCAGTGGCCCTACATAATGTACTGGTGGAGAAGGAGAAAGAAAAGTCAAAAGAGACAACCAAAAGAGTTCCAGTGGCCCTACATAATGTACTGGTGGAGAAGGAGAAAGAAAAGTCAAAAGAGACAACCAAAAGAGTTCCAGTGGCCCTACATAATGTACTGGTGGAGAAGGAGAAAGAAAAGTCAAAAGAGACAACCAAAAGAGTTCCAGTGGCCCTACATAATGTACTGGTGGAGAAGGAGAAAGAAAAGTCAAAAGAGACAACCAAAAGAGTTCCAGTGGCCCTACATAATGTACTGGTGGAGAAGGAGAAAGAAAAGTCAAAAGAGACAACCAAAAGAGTTCCAGTGGCCCTACTACAGGAGGATGAACTGGTGGAGGAGAAAGAAAAGCCAAAAGAGTCAAAGAAAAGAAAAAACAACAGGTCTGGACAGGAAAAAGAATCAAAGAAGAAATCAAAGAGTAATTTGTCTTCTGCTTTTCTTCATTGTTTAAACTTACATAAATAATGGTTACATTTTCTCCTCAGTGCCTCAATGGCTTAATTTTTTACACTTTGGTATGGAATCGATGCATTTTATATTTTTAAGTGTTACAAGTTTGTGTTGTGCATGCAAACAAATCTCAGTATGTTAAATGTGCTGAAAAGAAAGACTACTATAAACAACATGCTGTGTGCACAACTTGTCTAGTATGCCAAACCCATGTGCTGGTAATCATATTTATTTAAAACTTTATCTTAATTGCAGCATCAGCAGCACCAGCTAACCTAAAACCAGAGGTTGCTGAGCAGTTTGGTATGCTGCTTGGCTTCAAGTCGGTAATGGAGACCAGGACAGATGTTCAAGGACAGGCAAAAGCTGGTGAAAAACAACCTCCAATTTGGGAAGTGATGCAGCCTATAAACCCAACACCCCCACTATGCTGTGGGATTCACCCTCCATCCCCATGGAAATAGAATCACCCTTACATCATGACACAATGACTCCGGTGGCGACTTGCATCCAAAATTCCATGGAGGCAATGTATGGAGGAGGCAATTGTATGGAGGAGGCAATTATGGTAGACAGATCAAGGCCCTTGAGGCAGAAGTCGAAAGGCTTCAAACCAAGAACATCACACTTCATGCTGAAAATCAGCACTTAAAGACAAGTAAGTTTTTAATCATGTCTAAAATTATGTTAATCTGCATTCTGTATAATGACAAATGTACATGTATGGTTGTTTTCATTGACACATATGCAGACTTGGTCCCACATTAAAAGTTGTGGTCGAAGAAGTAATTCACACATGATATTGAATAATTGTTTTGTTCCAACTCCCCTTTTTACTCCAAAGTTTCAGGAAGAGTGACAGTGCCACCCCACCTCATTGTCAACATGGAAGAAATTCTTGGATTTTTTAAAAATCAAAAGGTATGCTGTTGGTATGAATATTATACCTATTATGTCTTGATATTTTGTACAGTGCCTTGACTAGTCGATATTACATGTAGCTCCCCGAGAATAGGAAGTTGACAAACTAGTTCCCGAGGCGAAGCCAAGGGAACTAGTTTGTCAACTTCCAATACGCCTCTCTTAGTATTTATGCATGAGTACGTCACAATTCTAACCCAAAACGAGGCCATATAGGCGCAGCCACTGCAAGTGGTGGCGGATGTGCGCCTATAGCCTCATTTTGGGTAAGAATTATGACGTCATGCATGAATATTAGGAGAAGCGTATACCGAGGGGAGCTAATATCGGCTAGTCACCCGAAATAAACCATGTTATATTTGTTTTACTATACTTCATACCAGTACATATTCAGTTACCGGAACATTATTTGGAGCAAGGGAAAATGATGACTGTGAAATAAAATGCACATGATAATTATAGTTTGTTCATGTGTTGGATGTCGCTAGAGAGAGCGATGTTCGTGCGTGTATACAAAACAGTACCACGATCGTAAAGCGCCTTGACAAGTAGAATAGCGCCAGGGCCGACCGGTCGCACAATGGTTAATGCGCATGACGAGTAGAATAGCTCCCGGGATCCACCAATCAGAATTAACAAGCGTGATACAACAAGGTTTGGACATCATAATTGACTTCATGTTTACTACACTTGGGTTATTTCAAGCAAGATGTAACCTTAGGATTTCTACTACTGACTGGCGTTCCACAAAAGCCCAGTGAGAGGTTTGACCTACTCTAGTCTTTGCACAAACAACAATATCGGGATTATTTGACTTTGCGACTTATTAAGTTATTTATTGGTAGTTGCGATAACGTATTAAACCCTCCTCCCGACGGCGAAACGAACAGGGCGAAATGGTCAAACACGTACAATTTCGACAGCTGATGGTCAACAGATTTGCTCCATTTTTACCACTTTCAAAAATCCTGACACAAATTCTAGGAACACGAACTTAATCCTCAATGTCTAATGAATCCTTTCATAACACTCAAAACACCATTGAGAAAATATTTTGAAGAAAAGGGACAACAAATTAACAGATCCCGAAGCGAAACAGTCACAAATTTCCCAGGTTGATATTTTGAATCTGAGCGGGCGGATTAAGTTCGTGTTCCTAGAATTTGTGTCGTTTCGAACCTGGTTCGTAACCCTCCGGCTTCGCCGTTGGGAGGAGGGTTACGTTATCGCAACTAATTTATTGGTAGGATATGACTTGCATCTTCTGACACTTTGCTTTTCTTTATTGTATAGTTGCAAGCTGATGCCAACCCAGCACTCCCAACTCCTGGAGTTTTGTAAATGATGCTTAAAATCATCCCAAAGTACTCGAAGCGAAGTCTGGTGGTGCACAGTTATAATGACAGTCAATAAGGGTTTTCCTGATAACCCTGAATGAAAGCTTGTTTGGTGGAGGCATATTTCACTGAAGGATCAGATGGCCTCCAGAAACTTCAGAGACTGAAACGTTTGAATCAACGGTGATCACGTCGACATAAAACAACCGGCTCTTTTAAGAGCCACCACATTGTCAAAAAAGAGATTCATCCACTGTCTGTTACTAAGGGTAATAAACAAACAAAATCTGTCTAATTTTATTCATTTGCTTATTTATTATTATTGCTTGGTTATCTAATCTCCAATTAGAAATGTTCTTATTTGGTACGTTTATTATTATTGCTTGGTTATCTAATCTCCAATTAGAAATGTTCTTATTTGGTACGTACATTTGATGTTTGGATGTTTTTAAGACGAGTACATTTCTTCTCAAGTCTCTGAAAAAGTCTGTGCACTTAAGAGGAATTCAGGTACATAGATGCACTATACACCCTAACTCCTACCATGCAATGACCAGGACAGCAGCTACCAGCTGATTACATATAAAACTTCAAACTTCAAACAAACTGTCTTCTTTCTTAAATCTCCCCCCAAAAGTCTGTCTCTGGAGAGCAGCTACCAGCTGAGTACTTGTGTATATACTATCATTGCCTGGTTGCAAACACATGTAACTCCAAACAAAAAAGTTCAGATTTGGAACATAATCCAATGATTCTTTTTAATTTTTCTAAGATACAACATTTCTTCTCAAGTCTCCCCAAAACAGTCTGTGTCTGTGCACTCAAGAGGAATTCAGGCACAAACATACTATGTACCTTAACTCCTTCTGCCATGCAAGTCCAATTTAGCCTAGATTAGAAGTAAAATGTTCCAAGCAGTTCAATGTGGTCAATGTGCATTTTCATCCAGAAAATTAAAGTGTCTGAAATATTTGTGTTTCTCCTTGCTCGGTTGTTCAATCTCTAGATGGATGCGTCCATGTTAAGAGGATGAATATTTGTTCTACTTCGGTCTGAAGACTCTGTATATATCTTGTGCACTCAGAGGAATTCAGGTACATGTACAATGCACCATAACTCCTTCTGTCATGCAAGTCCCATATGTGACCCGGTACAACGTAATCAGGAATAAGTCGCTGATGCCGTTTCGTGTAAATGGCCCAGTCAATTGGGTATGTGGGTGGAATCGTGAATAAAGTCGATTTTCGGATTTTGGTACTTTTAGGAAGCTTAGTTGTCATAGATTACCTTCATTAATATATTTATTGTTAAAAAGATACTTAAGGATGAAATAAAGATGATCTTTGTTACTTGTCCGTGTTCTTTTGTTCTAGAAAGTAATCAAAATCTTATGAAAAACACAGATTTTCCATACATTTTATCACCCTTATCATTCATTGAACCCCTCTACATTTGGTATCGTCCGAAAGCTTATTATTTCACCAATTTCGATGCCGTATCTATATTAGTCACATGTTAATTGTTAACCAATAGAAAACGATTGCAGCAGTAACCAACTGGTAAACAAATCGTTCTTGTTGCTACGTCTATGGCCACGTGTTGTCGTTTAGCACATCTGATTGGATGAAAACTGATGACTCACAAACTGAGCGTGCGCATTGCTGTCTGACCCCTGACCCGGACACTGGAAAACACCATTCATCACGTAAACATGATTTCCCACGTATCAGCGAAAATCCTGATAAGCAGTGTCTAAAAGCTATATTTATTACCTTTTTTAGTTACTCTTGAAGTTGTCTTCTGTTAAATTTTGATATTATTCTGTTCTTGGGAGAAATTTAAGGTCCACAATTCAACATGTCGCTTGAGAAAGCAAGCGAAATTGAGGCCGCCTTGGGCCTGCTCCGCGACGCGAATCTAGGCGGTGTGTCACACGCCGATGACGGGGCTTTGAATCAGCTCGTTCAAGAGTATTTCGTGGACAACATAGTTGATTCTGACGATGATGACACTGATGGCGATTCCATTGATGGTGATGGTGACATAGAAATGGAAGATCTAGGAGAGGAGGTTGGTGACAAGAGTGGAGACGAAGACGACGATCAACCGACAGTTGAAGCCGACAATCTCGACCGCATCGAACCCCTTCTTGACGGCAACGTTGCGGAAAATCTTGAAGCAGAACTTGAAAGAGCTCGCGATTTCAACTGTGGGTGCAGTTTGTTCCAAAGTGGCCCTTGTTCACGTCAGTTCACTGCGGAACAACTAGCAGATAGTCGCTTGGGTATGAAAGAATTATCTGAAGGTATGATATCGGTACACCTTTACATGTTTTATAAACAAAAACTTAATCATTTGCTTTGTTTACTCGGAAAATGTGGTCCCTTTAGGCTTAGTACGTCAGAGTAGTATTCGCATACACTAAGTCAAGTGTGTTAATAGTGAGAGTGACTACACTGGTAAGAGCTTATTGAACAGTGGTGTGGTACTTTGTCGAGTTGAGCAACAAATTAATCAATTCCATAATTACATAGGGTCTGATTCCCGACTTGGCACAAGTCACAACAGCAATTTAAGCATTGAACCAGACAAGTCTTCAACACATCTAAAATTGATCTGAATCACAAATTACTGACTCGGACTGTGTATTTTTAGTGCCGTGCCAACAGGTCACAGAGCAGCTGGCTTGAGTAGCTTCAAAAAGTTGTGGCGACAACTTTGTCCGCATGTGGTTTGCTGCAAACCAATGACTGATCTATGCTGGGAGTGTCAGAAAAACAATGGCATCATTTTCAAGGCTGTCAACACTACCGAAGATCACAAGTCTGCAACACTCAAGCGGCAGGAGGCGCATCTTCAGCATGTCCGTCATGAACGAACAATGTATAAAGAGGATGTTGCAGTTGCCAAGGAAATCGTCAGCCGTGGTCAATTCCAACTTGGACGAAACACGCCCTGCTCCCGACCTATTACTATGCATTACAGTTTTGATTTCGCTCAGCAAGTGCACTACCCGGCCAATCCTCTCCAGCCAGGACCGATGTACTTTCTGACCCCCCGGAAGTGTGGCATCTTTGGTGTATGCTGCGAAGCAATGCCACAACAGGTCAACTACCTGATTGACGAGGGTATGACAACCACCAAAGGCAGCAATGCAGTCATAAGCTACTTACACCATTACTTTGAGGCTTATGGACTGGGTGAAGAGCACCTGACCATGCACTGTGACAATTGTTCTGGACAGAACAAAAATAGGTATGATAAAGTCTTCAATAGAATAAAACAGTTTTAAGTTTTGACATTGTATTATGCACAAGGTAGGGAGAAAACACATTGTCATCTATCCATGGGCAATACAATTTTCATTTTCTTTCATTTACCTATTTTTTTAAAGTCATGCTCACCTTGAAAAGATTTCTTTTCTCCCACCTGTGTGGTGTCAGTAGCTGGGAGGTGTTTATTAACCTTCTAGTTACATGTTTTTGGGGTTTGATTTATTTTCCAGATACATGTTGTTTTACCTGATCTGGCGGACAGTCCACAAGTTGCACAATAGCGTAGCACTGAACTTCATGATCCCTGGGCACACGAAATTCGCTCCAGATTGGTGCTTTGGGCTTCTGAAGCAGAAATACAGGAGAACTGAAGTATCTTCTCTAGCTGAAATCGCCAAAGTGACTAACACCAGCACAGCTACTGGGGTGAATGTTGCTCAGCTGGTCGGGTCGGAGAGCCAAGAGGTGTATGTTAAACTGTACAACTGGCAGGCCTTCCTTGGGGACTTCTTCAAGCCGCTGAATGGCATGAAGAGCTTCCAGCACTTCAGGTAAGTTTATTTTCATGTTAACCTTGTTAAACTTGTATTAAGCATTTTTTTAAAGGAATGTGCATACTTAAGTCGGGACTGTCTCTAACAGGATTCTTCAGTAACTCATTGTAATAAACAAGTGCTTTCTTTCTTTGTTTTTATGCAGATTTACATCGGAGGAACCTGGGGTCGTCTATGCCAGGAAGCATCCCGCAGATGAGGACCAGCGTTTTGTGCTCATGCGGTCCACTGGCGTCTTCCCACCTGAAAATCTGCCGGAGGCAGTCCCACCACCAGGACTTGATGCAAAACGGCAGAAATATCTCTTCGACAAGATCAGGGAGTTCTGCACTGAAGATGGCGCAGACATCACATGTCCGAGGCCAACCATCATAGATGATGAGCAAGATTGAGACAGCAGATGAGGACCAGCGTTTTCTTGCTTGAGTTATTATATTTAAGACCTTTCTTGTGTTTTCGTCTAAACAAGGACCAAATAATTAAAAAAGTTTGGTGCATTTAATTTTTTAATTTTTTTAATTTTTTTAGTTTTTAGTATTTCTTTGCAACACGAGGTCACACCGAACACCTCTTTTTTGTTTCCACCAAAAAATTATGTCTAGTTCAAACTATATTTCAATCACATCAGTCTTAACGTGTTAATGAGATAAAATGACATGCTAATGGAGAAATAGAAACTTTTTGGATTGGCCTAAAATTTTGTAGAAACCAAAGGCTACCTATGACCCACCTAGACACCAATTTTTACCAAAATCCGTCGACCCCCACCTTATCATGGTCTGCATGGTCTTCTCGCGGACATGCTCATAAATAAAACAAATTTAACCATTTCACCATTCGGGCATTATGATTTATTTGAACAAAAGTTGTAACAAGCATTCTCTTTCACCAAAATGCTGTGTATTTTTGCATAAAATTTTAATGGGCAATCAAAAAGTGGGGGACAAATGATATGCTACCCCCCCCCCCCCCCCCCCCCCCACCACCACCCCCACTAGAAATTTAAAGGGTCCGGGTGTGCGTTTATCTCAGGTCTAACTATTTTTAACTACTCGGAAGTTAACTAAAGTAGGCCTAATCATTCAAATATTTTATTGCATTTCAGGCTTTACAACATAGTTGAACACGGAACAAACAGGATGGCGGCAATAGCACAGGCTCAAGCTGAAGCTTTGATGTTAGATCTGCATAACGTCTTTCATCCAGAAGTGACGAGGGCGTGGAGAATCTCCGGGCCTATCTGCAAATCTGCAACAGCAATCCTTAAGAGGACAAATCCAGCTATCCTGAAAACACGGAAACCGCTGCTAATTGAAGGCGATGGCAATTGCATGTTTCGGGCTGCGAGCAAGGGGTGGTTCGGAAACCAAGAACCGCACTCGCTTCTCAGGTTGATGACTGCCATTGAAGTAATTTTGCATCGTGATTGTTATGATTGCCGTCATCCTGAATTCATGAATGCATTGAAAGATGAGCGCATTGTGACAGCCCCTATCTCACAGTTGGTGCGAGATGTCTGCAAGTCAGGCGTTAGTGTTGAGCTCAGTCATATGTATGCACTGAGTGCAGTGATGAAGAGAACCATCCGTTCGTATTTCCCACAAACGGATGAGAGTTATCTTAGCGTCCCGTACAACCGTCTTATAAGAGGACGGGGTGTTGGTGCCGGAGGCGAACCAGATTTGTGGTTGATGTGGACTGTTTGCGACGTTTCTGGTATTGATCTGGAAAGGTCTTATACACCAAACCATTTTGTTTGCCTCGTGTCAACAAAACCTCCGAGAGCACCGAAGGAGACTGTCTTGATCGAGGTGGGTAAATTAACGATATCCAATCGTGTCAGATTTGTGTCAGATAAAAGAATTAGTATTAACAGATATTAACAGATTTAACTTCTTAGTATTTTAATGGACTAAACAAACCGTGGAAATTAATTTTAACAAATTATTAGTTTTCTTGAATAAAAAAAGGTATATGAAGTTAAGAAAACATTGATATTTTAAAGGAGATGCATACGTTTGGTAGTTGGAGCCTATATAATTTTAGATATATACCATAAAAACTAACCTTTGAAAATTTAATTTCAAAAGGTGGCAAAGTTTTTGAGATATTGCCAAAAATCTGAAGCGGTTGTGTTCACGCAGAAGAAGAACCCGTCATTGGAATACACATTCTGAGAAGCGTTACGGCCATAACGCTTCTCAGATTCAAATTTTTGGGGATAAAAAGTGATATATTTTTCCATAACCGCAGTACTTCGAAGTGAAACGTTTCTCAAAATACATTATACTATCCAAAGCTGCTGTACTTCTTACCAAGAAAGTTTTGATTGCCAAACGTACACAGACCCTTTAAGGATAAAAGAAAGAGAAAAAGTGGCAATACTATACAAGTTCTGGAAGTCAAGTTTGGGCAGTCAGGTTGGTGTAGTGGTGTCTTGCCTCGCCTTCCACCTCTGGGACCCCGGTTCGAATCCCACCTGGGGCACTATGTGGATTGGGTTTTCCAGTCCCTGCCTGATTGCGTGGGTTTTCCCTGGAATAATTCTCTGGGGTTTTCCCTCCCACATCTAAAACTGAAACTTCATTCTTTGTCTTCTCTCTACTGGGTTCTTGGCTAGTATAGTGATTAAGTTCGCTTTTCACAACCAGAATTAATAAATGAAATGAAATGAAATGAAATGAAGTCATTGAGTTTTAAAAAAAATTCAACTATGTTTAAACATTTTTTTGTAGAGTGATGAGAGTGAAGATGAAGTTGTTTCAGATGAAGCAACCCACAGCGATCATGCAGATGATCCAACAAACGACCAGGCAGTCAGTGACGATGAGCGAGGAGGCACAACCTCACACGACCAGGCAGTCAGTGACGACGAGCGAGAAGACGCAGCATCTTCCGACCAGGCAGATAGTGACGACGAGCGAGAAGACGCAGCATCTTCCGACCAGGCAGATAGTCACGACGAGCGAGAAGACGCAGCATCTTCCGACCAGGCAGATAGTCACGACGAGCGAGAAGACGCAGCATCTTCCGACCAGGCAGATAGTCACGACGAGCGAGAAGACGGAGCATCTTCCGACCAGGCAGATAGTCACGACGAGCGAGAAGACGCAGCATCTTCCGACCAGGCAGATAGTCACGACGAGCGAGAAGACGCACCATCATACGAGGGAAGTGGTGGAAATGGTGAGTCCCAAAGCAAATTTGTGTATGATTTTTAATATTCAGATGCTGGATTTTTTAAATCAATTGTGAAAATACCGAGTAAAGAAATATCGCAACACAGTTTGTTTATTCGTCTTTTCATGTATTGTTCCCCGAATACCCCGTCTTCTTACATGTATTTTCATGTAATCTCTAAAAAAGAAATGCTAAGGTTGAATTGTGTAACTGGAAGCTCATACTATTTTTTGATTTCATACAAAGGGTCAGCATCTTATTTTTAGTTCCAATTATATTTTGCAGGACATTTGAACGGTACCGCACTGCACGGTGGTTTTATGGGATATGAGGATGCAATCGACATTCTGCTTGACAACCACCAACCTATTCTCCAACGCATCCCCGATGGTCGGAAGAGTGACGTAGCATTTGTCGTTGAAAACAGGAGGAATGCACGGAGAAAGGAGACCAATTTGCATGCACAATATCCCGACGACACCGGCCAGTGGGTTCGGGGTAATTGTCCCACGGCAAATTATCAAATAGCACCAGCAAAGAGACTGTTGATTCTGCAAGGCGGTGTGTATAAAATCTACAAAACGGTAGATGGAAATAGGCAGCTGTGCGCCGTTGACCCTCAACCCCAATGCGAAGACGTGGTCAAACTGTCCAGATACTACGCTGACTCAGCGCTAACCCGTAACTACAAGCGACGTATAACAACCTTGTTGACAGGGAACAAGCGCCAAGAAAAAGTGCTCATAGAATACATTGGAGAGCCACCTGCACAGCGACGAACCCACGGAAATGCTGACTCGAACGTTAGCGCGAAGTACTACAGAACAAATCCCGAGGTCCTAGACAACATAAGAGCACAAGTTAGGTTTGGCAAACCATCACAGGTTTATCGTGATGCCAAACGAAATGCTGCTTCGCCCGGCCTGGAACCAAGAAACAAAAAACAAGTTGAAAATATCCGCTACAAGGAGAATAAGAAGCAAGGTAATAAATCTAGCAGAAACTTTGCCGACGATATTTTGTTCATAGAGAATAATTTGGATGAATCCAGCTTTGTCAGATACGTCATCCGTGGTCATTGCAGAGTGCCAACAATAATACTGTATACGGACACACAGATGAAATGCATAAAAAGAAGTTGTTTCAACTCACATTGTGCAAGAGACAGCAGCGTCCTAGGTGCGGACAAGACGTTCAACTTGGGACCTCTGCACGTGACAATATTTGCGTATAAGAATATCGCAATAATCAGGAGAAAAACAAAAGAACCGCCTATTTTCCTTGGCCCGGTTTACCTGCATGGCAGTTCGACCAGAGTGGAGTTTAACCTGTTCTTTGATCACATACGGTCTAGGATCGATGGAGAGTCAAGTCCCTTTATAGGGAGTGACGATGAGACGGCGATGTGGCAGGCTATAAGCGACGCATGGCCGAACTCAAAACGTCTTTTCTGTATGGAGCATCTGAGGAAAAACTGTCGCGAGAGGCTCGTAAGAAAAGAAGGTGTCAACGACAAGAAGAAAAGGGAAATAATGAAATCCATTTTTGGCACGCGGGGGGTGAACAGCGCCAAAACATCTGCCGCATTTGAAGAGCGATTGTCAATCGTGCGGAGGTCTGTCAGAAAAATGAAGCACTTTGCATCATACTTTGAAAAAAATGTCCTACCCAAACTTAAGGTGAACTTCCGCACCTCTCTCCATCCAGACTGTCCCTTGGCTCTGCGAACTGTTTCAAGAGGTTGGTCGAACAACAATGCAGAGAGCATGAACCACGTGTTGAAGAACATTACCAACTGGATGACGTTGCCAATATCAACGCTTATAAGGAAGCTTGAGGAGAAAGTTATCGACCAAGAAACTGAAGTAGAACGAGCAATGTTTGACACTGGAGACTTTCAACTGGCTAACGGTTACCGGCAGTTTGAGGTACCCCGGCACGTCTGGTTTGGTATGACCGATTCACAGCGGAAGAAGCATCTGAACAAATTCTACCGGAGGAAAGTGTGCAAAAAAAGATCCGTCAGTGTTGCCTCTGATTCTGCCAAAACAAGAGTGCACATGTCAGGCCATAGGGGCAAGAAACCGGGGATGCCAAACAGAAAGCGTGCGAACAGAACAAGACAGTGGCATGCTTAGAGTACTTTCTGGTCTACGGGTGCACCCCGGTAAATAGTGAGTAAATCAATCCGCCGAGCGGGGTCCTACGCTTGTGAGCAAAATAGGACCATTTTTTCAGGGCCTAGCTTGGTTTGGTTTGGTTTGGTTTGGTTTATTTGTATCATATTCTCAAGAACAGATAAACAATGCATATTTAAATAATAACAGAAATGATACGAGTAATCCAGGTAAAAAGCATAAGCTTGTACAAGACCCGGAACTCAGTAATTAAGATTTAGTTATTAAATGTAATACATATACATCTCTGAAAGTATTGACCCTCAAATCTGTCATTTACAGAAAAAGTTGAGTGCCTACAAATTATTAATGATTGATTTACTCACTATTTACCGGGTGCACCCTTAGACACTCCCGAGTCCAAGCTTGCTCCTGATAGACACGATGACGATCCTGGGTGTCCCACTGAAATAGCTGAGAGTTCGCAGTCCATGTCCTGAGAGAAACTGAGCGAGAGTCCTTCGGCTGAGAGTCCAATTTATCCACAAGTCCAATTCACTTGTGGGCTGAGTTTAATTCTCGTTAGAGTTCTTCAATTCTAAGAGAAACTGAGAGCTGAAAAGTCCCCTTTCTTTTGTAGAAAATATGATGAGAGTTCAATTCTGAGGGTAAACTGAGAGTCAAAACACACTTCAAAGTGTGTAGTCCACATAAAGACTTGTCCTTAAAAGTTCGTGAAACTCATCCATATTGGTCTAAAATAGCAATAGACTGTAAATCTGAGTACAAATCTAAATATATGCACTCACTCCTGGCAATTTTCCTTAGCTTCGAGAATATCATAAAAATATGACTTAAGCCCGGTTTATACTTCATGCGAAGCGAATTTTCTTGCGTCACAACTGGAAAAACAGCGCGTGTTGATTGTTGCGTCACCAAATTTCGCTTCGCGTTCGCTTTTGCGTGAAATATGAACTGGGCTTAAGAGGCTCTTAGTCTTACATAAGCAAAACAATTTTCCTACAACCTTATAGGCCTACATGTAAACACTTTATGTTAACACCATAGACATTTCTATTGTTAACACAGGCTATATGAAACTGACACGTCATTAATCACATGCAATACTCAAAACAATCCATATGTTATGTAATAGTTAAACCTTAAAAACTTTAAATAAACACTCACCTGAGAGCCAACGATCACTCAATTGTAAAAACCAATGTTCTAGTAGGGTTTCTGTGATTTCTCCAAACAAAATGCAATATATAAAGTAAACACTTAGATTATCACACAAATATAATACAACAAAAAGTTGACAAGTAGGCCTAGTTGCATGGAATCTTGGATCCTGGTAGACACCGCCAGGCTTTATCCAAAGAGACTGATTTGACATCTGGTATATAATTGACCAGTTAGCTGCACTTGACTTGCTTGAAAAGGACATTCTGGGTACAACCCTCAACACAGAATCTTGAGCAATGTATACAAATGAGGAGTTAATAACAATTCACCCTTTGCATGGTCAGCCATTTGGGTGTAGAGCATCGAATTGGGGAAAGCAGTGAATAACCCTGTATTGTCACGACAATGTAATGACACTTTCATCCAAACAGATACACAATTACAATACAAATGCACATGGCGAGTTAGTGCAAAGAGCGAATAGTGGTTAATTTCTTTTATCACAATCTGACAGTTAAACTAAGCACCTAAGCAAGGTGGTCAAATCATTCACCGTTCTCTCAAAATTGGCGCACACATTTTTTAACGACAGTCGAGACCCACTCAGACAGGAGGGGGGTGGGGGGGGGGGGGGAACACACCATTTTCTGTGGGAACTCTCAAAAGAAGTTTGATAAATTTGAGCTGATCGTCTGTAGCTTATAAAAATATGAAACAGACCACCTCATGAACATTAAACAGCCAAGGAGAAACACATACTTCATGAGGCTTAAGGAATAGGGAAACGACATAAAATCGTCAAGATGTGACTTTGACATTAAATACAATAACTCACCAACATTAGTAAGAATTGACCTCATCCAGTGGAAGTTGTCTTTCTCTCTCCGTTTCAGCTCAGGTTGGTTTTATCTCCAGGACACACATCCACATAAAACAAGACAGAATAAAAAACAAAATGGAAACGCAAATGAGACATCAATAATGGACTAAGGAAGGATTTGATTAATGTTTGAAAAATGACAGTTCAGGTGAAAAAGGTGGATACCCGCTGAATTTTGTTTAATGTGCGATCTTTGAAGTAAAAACGGGATGTTGAAAAGGAATTTCCCAACCAGCCAACAAACATAATTTTCTCAATTATCTAGGCCTAATTTTTTGTTTTCTCCTTAAATTACAAATTGCAAAGAGGGTGGGTGTATTGTTGAGCAAAAACACATTTCTTCATTACAATAAATGTATAATGTTTTTAGTTTGGCCTGTAGGTAGGCCGATGTGATAGCTTTGTTTGAAAACACTTTATTGCAAATATTTTTGTTCATCAAACCAATTAATTATCAAAATGATGATGTGAAACTTAATAGTTTTTTAAGGAGGTTTTTGAATGTAGATTCTGTCATAGCAGTAAGTCTTCTTTCTTTCAAGAAGTTGCGAATCATCATGGGTTAGTGACGTGGCAAGGGCCGAAATTCTTTCAGGCGATGCAAATGAATGACTGTGGAACACCAGTGGCTAATATTCAATTTTTTGAAGATTTTTCTTGGAAAGTCCATGTTTGCAATCTGCAAGTTTCTGCATCTCAGAATTCCTTTTTTAGTCAAGTTCCTCAACTTATTGCAACAACATCTGATGCAGTAAAATTATCCCAGTAAAATCCTTCGAATAAGCGGTAAGTATCCACGGGGCATTGGTTAGGCCTACTCTTTGCTGTCTGAAATATCCCGGTAAAATCCTTCCAATAAGCGGTAAGTATCCATGGGGCATTGGTTAGGCCTACTCTTTGCTGTGTGATATTTTGTAAGCCTTATTTTTGCCAGAACATCAAAATTGGTAGTAAATAACTTCTGTGGTTTTCAGAGTTTCGGGGCGACTTTTCCTTTGATGACTTGTATTATTCAGTGACGTGATTTTTTTAAATGACATGTTATTTATTGAAATGTAGGGGCTGTTTTGGTCACCAGCAGAAGTATAGAAAAATCAAACTTTTTTTATTTTGTAGCCCTAGCGTTTCCTGGCATGTCTGGAGAAGTTATTCCAACAATCAAACCGTGAAGTTAATTTATATAACTTTGCTGTAGATACTTGGTAATTTTATTTTTTATTTTTTGAAGTGGACAAATACAGTAACAGGTGAATTGAAGAAAATTTAAGTTTTTGGCCCATTTTGCATCTAAGAACAATTGATATTCTTATTTGTTGAATGTGTATTCCTAAATGAAGCATGTGGAGCTGTAATATGTGGAGTTTAATTTGGTTCAATATCAATGATGTTCAATTCACTGCACATTTTGCTTCTTAAAACGTTGCATTCAGACGTAGTTTTTTGTTTTTTTCCAAAACAAAGTTGCACAACAACCAGGAAACCATACATTTTTTTTTACAGCTTTCTATGAAACTAAAAAAAGAGGGGGAACAAAAAGAGGAAGTCTCTTTGCTTGATTATTCACTTTCCAACAAAAAGAGGAAGTCTCCTTGCTTGATTACTCACTTTCCAACAAAAAGAGGAAGTCTCCTTGCTTGATTACTCACTTTCCAACAAAAACATGAGGGATGTTTTCAGATCTGTCCTTGAAATAATTTCTTCTCAAGTCTCTCAAATAAAGTCTGTCTCTGTGCACTCAAGAGGAATTCAGGTACATAGATGTACTACATACCGTAACTCCTACCATACAAGTACCAGGAGAGCAGCTACCAGCTGAGTACTTGTGTATTATACTCTCCTTGTCTGGGTTACTAAACTTCAAACAAAACAGTTCAGATTTGGAACATAATCTGATGATTCTTTTTGAATTTTTTAAGATGACTACATTTCTTCTCAAGTCTCCAAAAACAGTTTGTCTCTATGCACATAAGAGGAATTCAGGCAAAAACATACTATGTGCCTTAACTCCTTCTGTCATGCAAGTCCAATTTAGCCTAGATTAGAAGTAAAATGTTCCAAACAGCTCAATGTGGTCAATGTGCATTTTCATCCAGAAAATTAAAGTGGCTGCAATATTTATGTCTCTCCTTGCTCGGTCGTTCAATCTCTAGATGGATGCGTCCATGTTTAGAGGATGAATACATTTCTACTCCCGTCTTGTGCACTCAGAGGAATTCAGGTACATGTACAATACACCATAACTCCTTCTGTCATGCAAGTCCCATTTAGACTGGAAGTAAAATGTTCCAAACAGCTTGATGTGTTCAATGTGCATTTAGGTGTCCAGGAAGGTGGCTGCATTATTTATCTCTTTCCTTGCTATTCAATCTCCAGATTGATACTTTTGTGTTTAACAGGTGAATGTTTCTTCTCAAGTTTCCAACTTGGCATCTCTGTGCATTCAGAGGAATTCAGGTTCACGTATAATGCACCATAACTCCTTCTACTGCACAAGTCCCATTTAGCCTCGCAGTGAAATGCTCCAAACAGTAGCAGTACCAAAGTTACTAAACTTGTTCAAGTCAGTTACTGCAGTGGCTGATACAAGTTGATAACTACTAATGAATGCAAATGAAGCTGCCTGCCTGCAGTTTGGCCATGTGCATCCATGAGGAATCCTTGCTCTGTGGAGAACTGTACTGCTCTGGTCAAGAAGATTTATAACTGAACCACGTCTCGTTTGAAATCTTGAAGTATCACTGTCGGCCTCATTTTGAATAATGTCAATGTCATAATGTGGATGCAGAGAATGGTGCAAAGTTAGTATTTGTGCTTGTAGTCTTGTACACAAGTTCAATCCCTCACACAATCAATGACAGGTGGCAGGTTGTGAGCTGCATGGGAAATATCCCACTGTGATCAAGAAGACAGTTTCCGCTGTTAGCTCTCTGCATCATTGATGACATACACATGGATGTAGATTCTAGCAGAGCCCTTCCAAGGCCCTATCAATGCACTGCTTTTTGAGCTTCTTAGCTTTCATGGAGTGTTTCTGAATCAATCCTATCCATAGATAATGCATCTAGATGACCACATTGAATTGTCCTTGTACATTTTTTATAGAGCCCATTGGAAAATTTTGTTCTCGGTGAGATACAAAACAACATTCTCTAAGAGTCCATCATACATGTATATTGATCCACGGTATCCCCTGCTGTTTTTGGACTTAATCAGATCACTGCTTTTCATGGAGACTGAGAAGATGAACTTACAGGAACTTTCAACCTTGCACTTCATGCTTTTCTTCCTAGGTCACAAAAGTGATTTAGGACTTTCACATATTAGTATTAATATCAACACAGGCATTATAAGCTATGTTTGCTTACAGAGTATGAGTTTTCCCCTCCAAAACAAGGATGTTGCCTAAATGCCTTCCAAGGTGGATTATGAACACAGAGTCACTTACTACACATAGATGCAAGTTAAATGGGCCAATAAAACTCTCTTTATAGTGATATGGAAACTTGTCAGGAAATTTTAGTTTCAAGCTGGAAAAAGCCTAAATAAGTGAAATGTTGAGATTCTTGTCTAGTCATATGGTGAATTAAAGCGAAGGTCTTTAGGTTACATTATGTAACAGCCTCTCAGGAATGTGAGCTTTAAGTGAATATTCCATCTGATCAATCTGCCTCTATAGTAACGGATCCACGTACTTTTCTGCCAGCAGCCGCTCGCTGACAGGGATTTTATATTGGTGTCAGAAGTTCACGAACAATATAGTTTGAGAAACCCTATTTTTTTATTGTCCCTCCTTTTCTGCCCGACAGCGAAAGGGGGGGAAAAACTGTCACAATACTATTAGTTACATGCTCAGATTGCTCAAAAGGGACCGCTGTGTCTGCTGCTGCCAATGTCACAATACTATTAGTTACATGCTCAGATTGCTCAAAAGGGACCGCTGTGTCTGCTGCTGCCAATGTCACAATACTATTAGTTACATGCTCAGATTGCTCAAAAGGGACCGCTGTGTCTGCTGCTGCCAATGTCACAATACTATTAGTTACATGCTCAGATTGCTCAAAAGGGACCGCTGTGTCTGCTGCTGCCAATGTCACAATACTATTAGTTACATGCTCAGATTGCTCAAAAGGGACCGCTGTGTCTGCTGCTGCCAATGTCACAATACTATTAGTTACAGGCTCAGATTGCTCAAAAGGGACCGCTGTGTCTGCTGCTGCCAATGTCACAATACTATTAGTTACAGGCTCAGATTGCTTAAAAGGGACCGCTGTGTCTGCTGCTGCCAATGTCACAATACTATTAGTTACATGCTCAGATTGCTCAAAAGGGACCGCTGTGTCTGCTGCTGCCAATGTCTCAATACTATTAGTTACAGGCTCAGATTGCTCAAAAGGGACCGCTGTGTCTGCTGCTGCCAATGTCACAATACTATTAGTTACATGCTCAGATTGCTCAAAAGGGACCGCTGTGTCTGCTGCTGCCAATGTCACAATACTATTAGTTACAGGCTCAGATTGCTCAAAAGGGACCGCTGTGTCTGCTGCTGCCAATGTCACAATACTATTAGTTACAGGCTCAGATTGCTCAAAAGGGACCGCTGTGTCTGCTGCTGCCAATGTCACAATACTATTAGTTACAGGCTCAGATTGCTCAAAAGGGACCGCTGTGTCTGCTGCTGCCAATGTCACAATACTATTAGTTACATGCTCAGATTGCTCAAAAGGGACCGCTGTGTCTGCTGCTGCCAATGTCACAATACTATTAGTTACAGGCTCAGATTGCTCAAAAGGGACCGCTGTGTCTGCTGCTGCCAATGTCACAATACTATTAGTTACATGCTCAGATTGCTCAAAAGGGACCACTGTGTCTGCTGCTGCCAATGTCACAATACTATTAGTTACATGCTCAGATTGCTCAAAAGGGACCGCTGTGTC
Organism: Leptasterias polaris; assembly: GCA_037783415.1. NCBI lineage: Eukaryota > Metazoa > Echinodermata > Asteroidea > Forcipulatida > Asteriidae > Leptasterias > Leptasterias polaris. The sequence goes on along the minus strand of JAZGTN010000178.1, from coordinate 1,506,213 downwards.
TGCTGCTGCCAATGTCACAATACTATTAGTTACATGCTCAGATTGCTCAAAAGGGACCGCTGTGTCTGCTGCTGCCAATGTCTCAAAATTCTCAAAAAGGTGTACTGTAATATGTTTGATGACATTTGTTTAATTTCATTGATTACAATAACTTTTGTTTCCACTACTTTTTGTTGTTTCAGTCATTGGACAATACTTAGAGGACATTTGTATTCATTGTGACGATACCGGCATCAATGAAGACGATGAAAGACTACAAGCAGCACACTTTCAATTTATCTCTGTGCGCCCAATTTGCAAATCATGTCTAGATAAGGGCAGGTTAAGTGATGAGTTTAAAATTTCAGTTAGAATTAAGCAGGTAAAAAGTAAGAGAAAGCAGATAAAGTCTCGTCTCTCCGCAAGGGTAGGGACAAATCCCCCTCCCCCCCGTACGATCCAATACCACAAAGATCAATAGTGAGAATAATGCAGTACTCCTTCTGTAGCATTTTCTCCAAACGCTCCCTTTGGGTTTTACTGAGGCTGCAGAACCAGGCTTTAGAGGCGTATTCGAGAGTTGGTCTGACATTGTACATGCTGAGTTGGCTGATGAATCATTCAAAACCATTTGAATCAAAACAAATCGTCAGTCGGTAGGAGCATTAATATTAAGGCACAAATCATTTTAGCAAAGATTAAAGCATTGTGGAATTAAACAATAATAAAGCAGTAAAGACAAAGCATTTATGTGCCATTATTGTTTTCTTTAAAAAGTGGGGCTCTGAATATTAACACAAATAGCTAGGAAGATGAGGAGGTGATAACTCTACGAAATTACGTTCTATTCCCTATCCAGTCCAGCTTCGTTCTTTTTTTATTTTATATTTCGACGGTAGTTTTACTATAGTTGCGAGATGTCCGCGGCTGGAAAAAATAGAAGTAACAACTTGGACGGCAAACGAGCGGCTACACCTCGCCAACCAAACTGGAAGGAGGAAGAGGTAAAGGCATTGATTTCGCTGTGGGCCGATGAACAAACCCAACAAGCATTGGAAGACCCATTAGCAAGAAACACCAAAGTATACAAAAAGCTGGCCAAGAAAATGGCCGACTTGGGATATACAAGATCTCCGGTCAATGTTAACAACAAAATAAAAGCCCTCAGGCATAAATATAAGGAAGTTGTTGACAACAACAGAAGAAGTGGTCGGTCGCGGAAAACATGTGCTCATTTCGACGAGTTGGACAGAGTTCTGTCTGATAGGCCTTCTATCAACCCGCCAGAAGGAATGATACTTCAGAGCGGAACTCCCAGACGTCCTCGGAGAGACTCAGGCAATTCAGGTAAAAACCAACATTAGTAAATTACGTATTTTCAATTGTCTGCTGAAAATTTAATTTTTTTCACGAAAAGGGTGTAGGGCCTAACGTTCATGTCGTTTAGTCTTCATTCAATTCAATTCAATTCAACTCGACATTTATTTCCATATTGCAAAATGTACATACAATTAATATTAAGGTCTATTAAGCAAAGAACTTAGAAAAAAAATTATTACAAGAGACTCAATGAAGCAGAGGCAAATATGGAGGCATATAATGGAGAATCTGCAAGACAGCATCCGATCCTCCCCAGTGGTTTATAGGCACCATAACTGCAATTACAAAAACAACAAAAGATCCAGCAAAGACGGTTTTCTCAATCAAATACAGGGATGAAGACATCGAATGGCAGTTCCCTCTACTTCCATTGCGCTTTTTCATTCGTATGGATAATAATCTAGAAGTATTGGGGTTTTTTTACATAAAAAAACCAAAACAAATGATGAATTATGCAAATTAGGCCATTAATACACAGAGGTCCAATACTTACAAATTGAAAAGTACACTTTGGATTTAAAAGCATCATTCTGCATAACCTGTTTGTTTGTATCATTAGGCAGCTGGAGGACCATCTGCCAGGTGGAAAGTATCATAAATAAATGATAAAATGCCTTATACTCAGTGAACATGTATAATTTTTGATGCCGTCCGACATATGGCTTTTTGTGTAAAATGTACATGTATGTTTTTACATTGTGGGTGCGCACGCGCACTGTGTAACAGGTTTACTGGGGACTTCAGAAGTGTGTTTCTGGGTCAAGGTCTGCGCATTATGTGTTGCATTAATATTTTCATTGCAAATAATTTTATTGATCGGACGATGCTGTAAGTTTTACCTTCATCCAATCAGCTATTGCGGATTAGCGTGGGTTGTATATTTTGGGGGGAAATTCCTCACTTTGTCACAGTCAACCAAAGTGTTTAGACATAAAAAAATTTTGTCTATACATAATCAACGTTAACTGTATGACTGTCAGATATCAATTGCTTTGACTGGATGATTAGCGTGGGTTGTATATTTTTGTGGGAAATTCCTCACTTTGTCACAGTCAACCAAAGTGTTTAGACATAAAAAAAATTTGTCTATACATAATCAACATTAACTGTATGACTGTCAGATATCAATTGCTTTGACTGGATGAAATAATTACTTGGAGGTGGAATAGCCGTTTACCGTTGGTTGGAGTAGATATTTGCGGTTGGTTTTGGAGTAGCTGTTTATGGTTGATTTTCGGCGAAACCTGAAAGAAAAACCGAAGTTCTGCATACGCCCGACATGCCGAGGGTAAATCGCCAGTCCCCGCGAGCCCGTCAGACGGAAGGGTTTGTTACTAAGCGTAAGAAGAGTTCTCGCCCTCGGAAGTGTGCTGGGGCCGAGCCAGATGCGCCTGAAGTCCAACAGTCTGCTCCATCGACAACTGCCGCTCCAAGCGTTGGCGTGAGTGCAGCTTTGCCAGCAACGAATTTACAGCATCCTGGTTGCCAATACACACACCGGTTGCAGGACCCGGTGGTGAGTATGGACAGCCCCTATTTATGAATTCGGGTCAAGACTCAGGCGTGGCTAGTACTAGTAGTGGTGTTTTAGAAGGGGTGGGACAGCCTCAGGCAATTGATCAAGTGGGTTTTGGATCCGCACTGGGGTTACATGTTCCTCTTCAAGTCGAAGAAAAAATTTGGCAGAGCTCGTTTGTGGACCTGGGTTTGCTATGCAGTGATAATGCATCTGCAGTTTTTGCAAAATCCGAGCATGCCGTCTCCACTGCTGTATCTCTTGTCGTGGAAGGGGGACAATTGGTGCTGCGTAAGCCAGGAAAAAGCAAAACAATTGAATCAATTGATGTGTGGCAATCTGCTTTTCGCACATTTACGTCAATTTTTCTGGCACGGCATCCATTCCGCTGCGCCGAGCTTCTAAAATATGCTGAAATTATAAGGCTTGCCGCGATCCAATTCCCTGGGTTTGGTTGGCGTGTTTATGACCAGCAGTTTCGCTTGAAACAAGAATTGAACCCCATGCGCGCATGGGGCGATATTGACATAGAGCTGTGGCTTACTGTTACAGCCGCTGGGGTCACTGCACCAGAATCACTTCGCAGCAATTCCCAGACCATGGTGCAATCTTACAAGTATAAGGGCACTGCTAATAGTAATACTACTAATAGAGGGCGCAACTTTTGCTATGCCTTCAACAGCAGTCAGGGCTGTCATTATAGAGATTGCAAATTCAACCATCATTGCGGCAAATGCCAGTCTACTGGCCATGGGGCTAGTCAGTGTAAATTTGGACAGGGTGGTGGTGGTAATGCCGCACGGTGGGTGAATCACACTGTCACACATTCACAGGGTGCACATAATAATACTAATAGGGCCATTGCTCATGCTTCGGCTCAGCCCCCTCACCTAACACAGCGGCCAGGTAACGCTCATAAGGGCAGTGCGACAGTGAAAACTCAAATCACTGCTAGTGCGGCCCAGCCGGGAAATGGGAATTGTTCTTTTCGAGGGCTTACCAACCCCAATTAAACTTTCAGTTCTAGATACATGGCTAATTGGGTATGATGCAAATGTTTCTAAGTTTTTGCATAATGGCTTTGCCTTTGGTTTTTCCCTAGAGTATACTGGCCACAGGGTGGCTCGTGATTCGGAATGCTTGGCTTCTGCATTAGAGCGGCCACAGGTGGTACAGCAAAAACTCTCAAATGAAATAGCGTTGGGTAGTGTTGCTGGACCTTTTTCTGGTCGGCCGCTCGCTAATTTGCAATGCTCCCCGATAGGTTTAGTTCCGAAACACGAGCCAAACACATTCCGCCTCATACATCATTTGTCTTTCCCCACTGGCCAATCAATTAACGACTTCATTTGCAGAGATTCATGTACGGTTCATTATGCATCCTTTGATAGGGCAGTTGGGTTAGCCGTTGAGGTGGGGTCGGGCGCATGGATGGCTAAGGCGGATGTTAAGTCGGCATTTCGACTACTCCCTGTGGCCCCTGCTGATTACGAATTACTTGGTTTTTCTTTTAATGGTTCGTTTTATTACGATAAGTGCCTACCCATGGGTTGTAGCATTTCATGTTCTTTTTTCGAGAAATTCAGTACATTTTTAGAGTGTAAAGTTAAACTCTTTTCTGGGTCTAGATTTTTGACACATTATCTCGATGATTTTCTGTTTGTGGGTGCATCTAAAGCAGAGTGTACACGTTTGCTAGTCACATTCGAAAGGGCTTGTGCCGAGCTGGGCGTTCCTTTGGCGAAAGAAAAAACTGTGGGCCCGGTGCAAATCATCACCTTTTTGGGGTTAGAGATTGATTCAATTCACGGCCAAGTTCGAGTTCCCCAGGCTAAAGTTACAGAAAAACAGTTTTCAAAGGCTGTGGCATGAATTCACACAAGCAAGAATGTTTATTCTTAGTTTCATTTGGAGTCTGAGTATAATACAGGTGTTATTTCTGTTGACTTTTGTTCATAGCGCTCTTTGTCGCATTATAATTTATTCTGGTGCTTTGCTTATACATGCTTTGCGTTTTTGCGATGTCTCGCTCTCCCATGGCAAGTTATCTCAATCTGAGAAAGAGGCTATCGCGTATAGCATTCTTCTTTTCAGTGGCCATCCCACCACTTTTCAACAACTGATGGTCATCATGCCGATAGAAAATCAATTGTTTGTTTTTTTGTTAACTTTTTTCGTTACCATGGTTACACTTTCTTCACTTTTACAAGTTTAGAGGGTTTTTTAGGTGTTTTTTTTCCACATATAATCCTTCAATTTCTTTTATAATTTATCGATTTGTAGGCCCCCTATTACTCATTTTCTTTAAATGATTACACTTTGTTGTTTTTTTCATAATTATTATATTTTAGCTTAGTACAGTTATAATCTTGATTTTTCTCTTAAACAATTAATGGGCTCATTTTCCATATGTCATTTATTTTTTGTTACTTATGTTGAAAATGGGGAGATTTTCTTCCTCCAGATGGAAGTAATGTAAGCTGGTAATTTTGTTTTACCCCAGGCACTCCCCAATCTCACAAGCACCCATCCTAAAGTTTGCGAAGGGTTTGTTTCAAAATGGGTGCTTGAAGATATTCTACAAACATTCTACAAACCAGTGAAGTGTTCACACACGCCATTTCTGAATTGAGATCAGCAGACTGCAGAACCATGATCCATGGATTTCAGGTATCAGCATTTAGAACAGAGGTTACCACGGATGAGAAATACAGGAAACTCTGTGAAGCTAACAGCACTGATGAGAAGACAGCAACCATCTTCAGGGCACTAATTGATGTGGCAATAAAGGTGATGGAACGCCACCTGAAGGATTACTTGCCAGGAGGGAAGTACCATGACCCGTCCCCTTCACTTCAGGCCGAGGCTGCATCTTGCAGCTCCAACAACATCTCTGGTGAGAGAGTTTTTGCCATGTGGAACGCTAGGAAGCAGCAGGCCAAAACAGCATCAACAACCAAAGTGTCGAGCAAAACAACCTTTAAAGCAAATAAGGTGCGGAAAGCAACTCCTGTGTAGAGGTTGAATTTCCTATATCTGCAAGGCTTGCTGGTCATCAAGCTGAGGCCAATATACATGGCTTACTTACATGGCTATCAGATGATAGGCTCAAGATCGTGAAGATGGATAGATCCGAAAATCCAGTTGTGTTTGTCACAGTTGTTGGAGATTTGTCTTGGCAGGTTTCTGTGGCCGGTGTAGATGCTTTAAGAAGATTTGTTTTCTGTTCCCCTTTCTTCACATTTGCAAGCTGTTGATTGTGACCAGTTGTGTGAGGTTATTTCATCAAGTTTCGCGGGTATCCACACAACCGTGCGTTGTTGTCAGTAGACTTTTCAATGTCTCCACACATGTTCCTTTGCTGCAGCAGTAAACATACATGTACATGTACTACGGTCAAACTGTACCACGAATGAAGCGGGGAATGAGACAAGTCTACACATATCAATAGATCTAGCTGCATACAATCGACGCACATGGAAGAAAAAAATCACCGCATGGTGGTCCGGCCGCCGCCGGGCCACAATTTATTTACGAACGGTGAAATAAAGGTAAAATTAACGGGGGGAAAAGAAAAAGCGTGCAATCTTTAGATGTTGCCACTGCCAACTCCGAGATTCAAGCGGCTTATTTTAATCAACAATTAGGGTTTTGAAAAAACATGCTCTTGTTAAATTTGTAAGGAGCGCTTTTTTTTGCTCTCCTTGGAAAACATTAAGGAGCGCGGAGGAGCGCGAGCGCGCTCCTTTAAAATTATGGCCTGATTACCAGTTAGTCGCATAACACTTTTTGAAGATTTGAAATTTGGGAAAAACAATCGGAATAATTTTGAGGCACAAGGTACACACCTTGTCCTGCCTTCTCAAGCTACTGCCGAAGGCTTTCCAAAATCCAAATGTCACAGCCGAAAGGATCATCAACGTCCTCAACTACTGAGAATGGTTCCTGCCACACCTCAACCCAGTCGCGGAACACAGTAAGCCGCATGTGTTCAAATTCACGCTGGATGAGACAGGTAAGTGTTTATGGTCGGTTGTAAATTTATGCAAAACGTGGACATCGACAGTCTTTATGGAGCGGTTCAAATTCAAGTCTGGTAAACATACAATGAACAATGTACGTTTATGGCACGACAGCTTGGTTTATCAGAATGATGCCACCATGTCAGTAAACATCCTTTTCAAATACGAATAGATTTGACCCCACACTTTTTGGATTTTGGGCATATCGGGACGATTGTTAATGCAATATTCAAACCATATTTTGTCACAAAAACGTAATAAATCTAAATATTCAACCGCATTTCTGTTTCTCTTTAAAAGATATGGCATACAAATTGAAACTGTGTTTCATGTTAGATTGCAAAAACCTTTTGAATTTTTGTTTTCTGCCACAAGTAAGGCAATCATGCAACAAAGAGCTGGGGCAGCACTGGGGAGTCTTGGCTTCCATGCTCTTATGCAGCGGACGTTCAGCCTTACCTGCTCCTCAAGCACCCACCACAACATCCTAAACCAACCCATCCCGACTTTGAGCCCCACCAAATACATAAACTGCAGTGAGACCTCATCAAAGCAAGGCCCTACTTTGATGAGTGTGAGACTACCGAGTGGCAGGAACTTCTCTCTGGCTTTGAAACAGAACATCAGTCAAGTAAGACAATATTTGAATATTTGAGTACAATGATAATGAAAATTCTAGTGACACTAGAAACAGTTCATCAATATTTGCAAATTCTACTGAAACAACAATTGATGGGTATATGCATCTATCAATCTCAATTGAGTCACTAAACATGTAGGTATGTATTTTTGTAACAAATCTCCCAAGTTCCTCCCTATACAAATGAAATTTTATCTGGCACCCAGATGATATCAGAGTGTGACCAAAACATGCCACCCAGTACGAGAAATTTGTTATACTTGAAATATTTGTTCATATAGTCATGATATTGGCTGTTTTAATATTAACTGATTCAAACATGTTTAATCTGAAACTTTACAGGAAACCTTACACCCCACCATCCTCCCATCGCAGCAATTCTTGGTGCAAAGATTGCTGCTGCAGGATCACTATCGGCCGATACAATGGCTCCATCGGAAGACGACTTCCCACCTGATGATTGTCTCCAGCCACATCAGGTATGTTTCCCTCCCAGTGCTGACCAAGAGTTTCTTTTTTGTTGCTTTACAAGTTTTTCAGATGAAGAGGGTTATCAGATAGGAAAAACATTTTTTAAAAGTGGGAACCTTCAAGCAAGTAGAACACATACAAATGGATATTCTTCACTTTGAAGTTGTGTGACAAATATTTCCTTCATGCTTCTAGGAAAAGCATTTGTGGGGAAAACCTTTTGCTAACCTATCTCACTTTGCGATAGTGAAGATAGTTACAACAAATCCTCCGTCTCCCAATCCACTGTACGAAAATAGTACCGGTACCCCACCAGCTCACAATCTACTCCGCGGTAGTAGAAAATTAAGCATTTAAAGGATATCAGTATTTTCAGAAAAAAGCATTGTAAACCAATTTATTATCCACATATTACCATATCTGTAAATCATGTTATGTCTTGTACATAAATCGATCTTAGTTTGCGATTTTGCCAAGAATTATTCCTGCAGATTCCAGGATGAGGTACAGAGCGTACACTGGGGGCATGAGTCGGCCACAATACCAATGCAAGGAGTCTGTCACAGAGTCCCTAATAATGATGACAGCAGACAATACTGGAACATGAAGTTGAAAACTCATCAGAATGATTGGGCAAGAGCTTGTAGTCCAGCCATATGATTGGTCCCAGATTATGTAATCATCTAAGCAACCCTAAGAAATTAGTGAATTTAAGAACAAGATTGTGAGGAACAGGCACCATTTGCAGCTACTTCAATAAAAAATAAGACAAAAAAACACCATGGAGAAACAAGACAGCCCGGATGGCAACAACCTAGACACAATGTATCTTCCTATGGACTCCCCTACCTACAGGGAGCTGTCAGCAGACAAATAGGAAGTTGGAGCAATGGACTGGTTAAACAACTTGTCAAAAATAAGTGACTAGTCGCTACCAGCGACTCCCATGGCACCGTCCCCCGAGTTAAGCCCGGAACAATTCATAAGCCAAGGACTCGGCAGGCCCGTAAGAGTGGAAGTACCAACGGAAAGTTGCATGGCGAGGAATGGTGTTAGCAAGAACCTTGCCGCTCTTCGCCAAGGATGAACCATCGTCTCTATGGTCATCCTCGACGGGAAAACTCTGGCTCACAGCAAACAAGCCGTACATCAACGGACCAAGGAGCAGAATCTCCAGCAGAAGAAAACCAGCCTCAGCCTCTACAGGGCATAAGAGTTACCATGATCTTGGATCGCTTCCAAGAGGGACGAGTGACGTCCAGTACAACATCGGTCAAATTTGTTCCTGAAGAGTAAGACATATTAGCACCATCCATTCATTACATACATTTAAATTTACTATATGCCTGGATATTATCAATTAGTTTTTTTATTGACATATGTTCTATGCCAAAATAGGGGTAAAATTAGTTTTCTTATTGTTTTTAAGAATACAGTGGCAAGTATGTAAGATACCAACATTGTTTCTATCAATGAGGGTGTACTTACTTTGTGAGAGATTTGGTACACATACATACATTCATTTTTTTGTAATTAAGTAAAGCATTCTTGGGTTTAATGTACCGCTGAGGTCTGTAATTTGGACGGTCAACTTGTTAACAATCTTTTTGCAAGGTTTATTTAAAAGGATGCGCGTACATGTCTCTGAGCATGTACGTTAATTACTTTTCATTTATGTATGGTATAAATGGCATGAAAGTTGTCCGAACAATTTGGAAAAATAATACAGGTAACATCAAGGGCAGATTATCAGCCAGCGAACAAACTGTGGTTTGTGGTACCATTATTCATGTTTGCATTTAAAACCTGAGAGAAAGCGAGATTCCTGTATGAATATATAACTTTTTATTGTGGTATAAATGGATGCAACTCCAATGAATTAGCGTTTAAACATGAGGTCTGATGATGTTGAAGCATTAGATGGGCAAACACATGATAATATACTTCTGATAACGACATCAATAATCACAATGATGACGTTGGTTTTAATGAAGACGTCGGTCTAAATGACTTATCTGTTAGCGTGACAGGCGTTTGTGATAACGTAACATCTCGAAAATATGAGGATAATTCGAAATCGAACACAAATAGCGGCAATAGCAATAGTTTTGTTCGGCCAGATGGCTGTATAGCTAACAAAGACGTATGCTTAAATGAATCTTTATCACGCAATTCTGATAACAACTTATCAAGCCATAAATAATGTTTTAAAACTGTTGTCTTTATACTTTTATGGTGTTTATGCAATTTCAAATGTATAACGAGGATTGTTTAGTGATTGTTGGTTTTTAATTCTCCATTGTGTGCTTTTACTCTATGGTATATAATTAATTAACTATTAGCTAGAACATCTGTGGCTTCCTCAGGAGGGGCAACTGTACGAGATGTTTCTAACCCGACAATACAGGACATTTTGTCAAAAACTTATGACTCTCCAACAAAGATTAAGTTGGTCAAACACATTTGTGAACAAGACAAACTAATAACACAGCTTGAAAAAAACAACCTGAAGACTACAAAGTTAAATTAGGTAAGGTTAACAGTAAATATACTGAGGTTGTTAACAAGTACATGGTGAGCCATGACCGTGACTACAATACAAAATTGCTTAGCGCGCTTTTACAGCTCTCTGCATGGTTAAACAAATTGGGGAAAAAGTGTTAAGAATCTACAGAAACACTTGACTACCGGGTGTAGTGTTATTTTTTTTTTTTTTTTTTTTTTTTTTATGAGATATCGCCTAACTCACAAGGCCACGGACGGCCACTCAAGGTGAGGGCTACACATAACTGATTTGGGCTATCGACCCAAATCAATTGACACCAGGGGCACGTTGCCTCCTACTCCTGGGGCTGAAACAGGGTTACCCCCTTTACAGTCCTTAATGATGTAGGCATGGGTATCATCCACTAGGAGCCTGTCTGGTAGAGCAGAATGCACTACCTTCCCAACTTTTTCGGATTTGAAGACGTAATTCAATTCGAAATACAAAACAAAAGGGACCCAATTTATTTTATTGCCTATGAATTTATCCCTTTCTTGGCAGCTATATAATGTATTTCTTGGAAGCAAATTGTAATCAGGAGGATTAAAAATTGTACTGAAATCCAGAAACATCCTGACAAATCACAGACCTACATTATTGATGTTTTTCCCATGTGATAGGACCATCTGGACCGCTGGACATGAATCCTTATCTGTCCCCACTTGTTGATGAGTTGAAGCAGCTCGAGTCTGGAGTAGATTGTTTTGATGCCAGTACATCAGAAAACTTCAAGTTGAAGGCCCGGATAATCATGGGTATCTTCGATAATCCTGGAAGTTCGAAGGTTTTAAAGAGTGCTGGCCCAGGGTCCCTGATCAATGCTTGTCGACACTGTGATATCAAAGGTAGGCCTACAAAGAAGTCATCTCAGCACATGCTGACATGTTTAATATGTTATTTTAAATCACACCACACGCACTGGTCAGCGCATAATTATGCGCATGGTATTCTAAACGGGACAGAGCTGCTTGTCCTATAGAGGGGTGTCAATCAAAAGGGGTCAGTGATTAGTTAATAAGATGGTGGTGGGGCAGACAGAACTCTGAGAATTTCTTTGTGTACAAAATTGGTATGTATATATAGCCAAATTATAATACTTCATAAATTAAGCGAGGAAATAAATTTACTCTAAAACAGATAACACCTGAGCATGTAAACAACAGACTGTGGGAAAAAACATTGAAAACATGCAAAAAAAATCCCGCTATACAATGGATTTGTTTTGTAAAGGAGCACCAAATGTTATAGGCTAACTTATAAGAGTGATGAAAAAAGCTACATTCCAGACAAAAAGATGAAAGTTGGAACCACCCCTGGAAAGTTGTTTCCAATCCCAAGGGCATGTAAACTCAACACCAACAAAATCAGGCAGTCCTGTTTTTCAAACAATACAAAGTAGACGTGTTTTTTAGATGACGTTTCCAAGCCTTCTCATTCTCAAATATCCACATTATCTGACATCGTAAGCTTTTGCTCGGCGAAGTAGTAACGGACATTTTAAGCTACGGTATGCAATTGCAGTCGATTTCACCCAACCTTTCGATACGTGTGTAGTTTCCAAAGCTGGAAGTGTATTTTGAATTTAAAAAATTGGAAAACTTATTTATTTATGTTTAACATACTCAAACTAATGATCTGTTGCAGGTGTGTGGAACCCACACTATCAGAAAGTAATTTACTTGGAGAATAGGCGGCATCTGTGCGACAGCTCTTCCCTCCGTGTGGACACAGTTGGATTTGGGAGTGAGGAGAAACGCACACGACATTCTCCCACTGCTAAAGAAGAGCAGGTCCGCAATGGGGGGTTAGTTGCGGACCTGAAAAAGAGAGCCTTAACGGAGTCGACCGAACGTGACAGAAAGAAGGCGAGAACGGCAGCAACGAAACTTGAGAAGCTGACCGGCAAGAAGGGCCTAGAAGACCTTGCACGTCTTAGTTATTATTCCGATGTGGACATTCCAGTAGAGCTGATGCACACAGTCCAGGTAAATGAAAAACCCGTAATTTTAACTGTCGATGATGTATTGTACAACATGTGTGTCGATTATTCAAGTTGTTTTGGATAGTCTCCCCCAAAATCAGCCTGTGTCTGTGCACTCAAGAGGAATTCAGGCACAAACATACTATGTACCTTAACTCCTTCTGCCATGCAAGTTCCATTTAGACTGGAAGTAAAATGTTCCAAACCGCTTGATGTGTTCAATGTACATTTAGGTGTCCAGGAAGGTGGCTGCATTATTTATACTCAGACAAAAGTTACTAACAGACACCATTTCTGAGATTCGGTCACAGCTTTAAGCTGGGTTTATTGCCTGTCGAAAAATTGTAACATAACTGAATTTGGCAAGGAGCCGGATGCCGAACACAGGGCAAACCGACTAAACAGACACACCACCACTTTCCTTGCTATTCAATCTCCAGATTGATGCTTTCGTGCTTGACAGATGAATATGTTTCTTCTCAAGTTTCTAACTTGGTCTCTGTGCATTCAGAGGAATTCAGGTTCACGTATAATGCACCATAACTCCTTCTACTGCACAAGTCCTCATTTAGCCTTTCAGTGATATGTTCCAAACAGTAGAAGTACCAAAGTTACTAAACTTGTTCAAGTCAGTTACTGCAGTGGCTGATACAAGTTGATGAATGCAAATGAAGCTGCCTGCCTGATACAATCTTATCACAACAGCCAGGTGCATCCATGAGGAATCCTTGCTATGTGTGGAGAACTGTACTGCTCTTGTCAAGATGATAACTGAAGCAAGTCTTGTTTGAAATCTAGAAGTGCGTACTTTCAGCCTCATTTTGAAAAATTGTCAACGTCATAATGTGGATGCAGAAAATGATGCAAAGTTAGTATTTGTGTTTGTAGTCTTGTAAATAAGTTCAATCTCTCACACAATCCAATGACAGGTGGCAGGTTGTGAGCTGCATGGGTCATATCCCACTGTGATCAAGAAGACAGTTTCCACTGTTGGCTCTCTGCATCGTTGATGGTGCACATGGATGTAGATTCTAGCAGAGCCCTTCCAATGCACTGCTTTTGAGTTTCTTTGCTTCCAGTGAATATTTCTGAATCAATCTTATCCATAGATAATGCATCAAGATGACCACATTGAATTTTCCTTGCACATTTTGTAAAGAGCCCATTGGAAAATTTAGTTCTCAGTGGGAAGAGAAAACAACATTCTCTAAGAGTCTACCATACATGTATATTGATCCACAGTATTCCATGCTGTTTTGGGACTTTATCAGATCACTGCTTTTCATAGAGACTGAGAAGATGAACTTACAGGGACATTCAACCTTGCACTTTCTTCATAAAGACCACAAAAGGGTGCGCACCCCAGCAAATACAACAGGTAATTTGTCCTGTAAAACTAACAAATAATGACATGTAGATGGTGTAACCATCCCTGTTTATGGAGTCTGTACAAGTGACAAGTGACCCCAATTTGATCTTGTCTTCGGGTTCAAACGTTAAAACCCAAAAGGCAATTTCAGCTCTTGAGTCAATATGAAAAGGAATTTGGACATAAACGAAATTATATTTTGTTCATGGCCTTTTGAAATGAAACAGTGATAAGTTATAACGTCAGCTCCTCTGGGTGTCCTACTTGCAGTAGGGACACAAATGTTGCAACCGGAATTTGAAGGAGGGTCAATAATATACATGTACACGTATTTGCAGATGACGCAACAAGACGCCAAAGATCATTGTGGGTCATTGTGTATAATTATACTTCCCTATCACTCTGTTTGCAAGTAAAGGAAAACATCAAAAAGTCAAGACAAGTGCTCCAGGTGATGGAGGCACACAAGACTATAAACACAGAATAATAGCACAAAAACTATGATAAAGTATGATAATAACATCAAGAACAATGAAACTTAGATTTTAAGCAAATGCCGGGGCAACTGACAGTATGAGGAGAGAATTTAATGATATAAAGTGATAAATTGTGTTTATAACAATGTGTATATAACAGTGCAATGATTACTTTGCAGTGACAACACCAGCTGAGGACGAAAAACAACTTGAACAGGAAGAAAGTGTCAATGGTAAATAAGTATTGTTATAACACACCTCTTGCTGGTTCTTTGTTGCCTAAAACATGGGTCACGTGTGGTGAACTAATGGCATTAAACATGAAATCTATACCACCATAAACTAAATGCACATCATTCTCGTTTGCGAGAAATATTTGGCAAAGTGGGATTTAGCCTCAAAAACAATTGACCGGGTATGTGAACAGACACTTTTACAGAAATGTATTTGTATGAACTTTACCACATTCCATTGAAATGACAAATTGTTTAATTGCTTCTGAGTTAATTGTTGGTTCAAAACAGTTCACATATTTTTTCTTTCTTTCTTGGGGGGGGGGGGGGGGGGGGGTGTCTGAGGTGTGTAATAGAACACACGGACAAGCAGAATGTGGTGACCAGTGAATGTTTATACCCCTGCGACTGACCAGAACAGGGTTCTGGTCCCCTCGGACTTCAGTCTCAGTCCCTCAAAGGCCGGGGTTCGTGCATATGTGCACTAGTGCCAGTCCTTATGTTTATATTTTGGGAAAGTTTGTGTATAACAACAGTAATGATTGTTTTGAGTTTAAGAAGAGTGAACCGCTCACTGACTCGGCATTGTAGTCATGTGCATTAATGCACTGGCCAAATGGTTATTGTGCCATGTTCAGTTATTGAATAAAGGGAGTATTTTTCTGTCTGAGCTGTTTGTCAAAAAAGGTAAATAGATGTAGAAAACAATGTACATCATTGTGTATTAATGAATTTTTAATAATTACATTGCAGTTGTTGATTCAGCATCATCAGAAGCAAGCAGCAATGGTAAATAAATTTATATAGTTTTAAAAAGATTGTATTATTTAAATTATTTTTTGTAATAAATGTTTTGATAACAGATTCAGTCTATCACTCAGCCATTGTATAGTTTATGTCAAACTCACAAAATGACCAGGCAGGGTCAACTTGAAATTGACCTCCACCCAAACTCATCATTAAACACTCCCAATAAAGTAATCTAAAACTGGAAATAGCACTGAATATGTGGGTTATTCATTTAGTTGACTTTATAGCACTATGACTCTTTAGCCCTTTGTATTTATCTAAGTTGCCCTTATTTGTGTTTTTTATTCACCAGATGCTGTTGTCATTGCTTTAGATAATTAGCAAATAGCAGCTTTCCTTTTTTGAAACCACACACAATTCATTTTGATGAAACCAAACACATCCGATTACTATTCAAAAAACCCCAGCAAGTTTAGCTGTCTTTAGGCAACACCTTGGAATGGAAGACGTTTTGGATAACCCCAACTTACGCAAGTATTTAGCTTGATCGTGTAGTTTGAAAAAAATATTTAAAAACCCACTCGTCACTACAATGTGGTTACAAGTATCAAACCAACATAACAAAACCCACAGTTTACATGCGCCGAATCAGTGGGGGAAAAAACAACACACACACTAAAAGTGAACAATATTTATGTTTAAAAAAAAAAAAAAATTAATTTGAATTTTTTTTGATTTTGACATGTTATTTTCGTTTTAATATTTTACCTTTAGTTTAATTTAATCCAACGTCTTTCAGAGCCACGACAAGGGCTGTTGTGGTCCCATTCACCCAGAATAAAAGACGTGCCAGAGACCAACAAATTATGGCCGGAGACATCCGAGACCAGGCCGAGGTAGAGGCAGTGCATTGTTTGCCACTGCTAATTGGCATAGGCCAAGATATAGTCAACAACAAAAGGAACATCCTTAGTCAGAACAGGAGCGATTGAGGCGACGAACGGCATGGAAGTAGAGGACAGGGTTCACCTCAATTATTCAATTCTCCTATTTATCACACAACAGGTGAGCTTTGGTTTCAATAATATCACTGAGGGACAGTGTATAAGGTGTGGCTCATAAAAATAGATGCAGAGACATGATTATGTTATTTAGTTATTGTTTGTTTGTTTGTTTGTTGAGTTGTTTGTTAGGGTTTAGTTTGATTGTTTGTTCCTTTTTTGTTATTTGTTTGTTTGTTTGTTCCTTTGGTTTTTTTGCTTATTCGTTTGTTCCTTTGTTTCATTGTTTGCTTGTTTGTTTGTTGGGTTGTTGGGTTGTTTGTTTGTTGCTGTTTTGGGGTGGGGTTTTTTTTTTTTGGGGGGGGGGTATTTTTTGGTTTTTCAAAGTGAATATTGAAATCTAATTCTGGAAAATTACTGGCAACTTTTTCAAGCATATCCCTCGCCCTAGCAAGAGAGGGGGTGGTGTTGGACTTTTGTTCAAATCTAGCCTTTCTGTGAAAATCCAGAATGTTGAAGCTTATGAGTCCTTCGAATCCCTTCATGCTGAGGTTACAAGCATTTCCCGTTCACTGAGACTTGTTCTAATTTATCGACCTGAAAGCTTGGACAGCAAAGGGCGTCGACTCCCCTTCAGTGTGTTCTTGGAAGAGTTTAGCACCTTGGTTGAAAACTACTTACTACATCCCTCAGACGTAATCTTCGCAGGTGATTTCAATGTTTGGGTTGATGACTGCAACGACAGAGAGGCCAAACAGTTTGTCAACTTGCTTTCATCCTATGGGTTGAAACAGCATGTTACCGAGGCCACCCACATCCACGGACATATCTTGGACCTTCTCATTACTCGTGAGAGTGAATCGGTTTTGTCTGGAGTGTGCGTTCTCCCTGGTATATCCGACCATTCTGCTGTTTCCTGTAATCTTGAGCTACAAAAGCCACCCCTAGAATGGAAGACTCTCACAACACGTCATTTCAAAGCTATTGACTTTAGTATTTTTGGTCAAGATATCATTCAGTCTCTTTCATTGATTGACTTCACACATGAAAATGTGGACACATGTGTAAAATTGTATGAACTTCTTTTAAGTGACCTTCTTGACAAACACGCCCCTGCCAAAACACTGGCTACCCGTTCATCTTAGGATCCAGTTTAAGCTGTTGCTTCTCACTTACCGTGCTGTCAATGATCAAGCACCACCATACATCTCTGATCTACTTGAATTATATAATCCACCCCGGTCTGGTTTGCGATCAGCTGCTAAATTACCCTTGGTTGGGCCTAAATCATCTAGGTCCTGGGGCGACAGAGCTTTCTCTGTCGCAGCTCCCCGGTTATGGAACGCAATTCCCTACAATATTCGTACTTCTCCATCACTTGAGACATTCAAAAACAGGTTAAAAACACATCTCATGCAAAGCACTTATGGTCGGGATCATGTGTAAATGCTTATTTCAGTTTTTCCATTTGTAAATCATGATTGCATCCTGTTTACTATTATGTACTTGTGTACGTTGCTTTTGTTTTTATGACCATGTTGCTCTGTTTGCGCCATGAGCGTTTTTTGCGGATTTGTGCGCGTTAAAAATGTTCTATATTATATTATTATTATTATTAAAGTGTAATACTTGGAATGACAATGCTACAAAAGTGCAGCAGTACATGGAGGACACTGCAATGTATCGCAATCAGTGGATATTTTCGAAAGCAGACCAAAGAACCATGACAGAGTTTCCTCAATTGTTAGACCCAGGGATGGTAAGCTTTTGGTTAAGTAGTTGATTTATTATTGATCTCATCATCATCGTCATTACAAAGCAATTATAAACCAGATCCCACCCACCCTAACCAATGTTCAGAGGCAAAATATTGATCTATGTCAAGAGGTTGCTTAACAAACAAAGATAAATTTAAATGTTATGATAAATTTTTATTTCAGATAGAACAGGATTTTAAGATACTGCATCCGACTGCCGAGGGCATGTTATATTCAAGATGGGCAGACATCAGTGAAAAGCTTATAAGCTACATAAAGAAGAAGATTCCATCTTGGCAGGCAAAGGTGTTCAATAATGGCGAGGTTGCTGTGGAAGAACTGTCATCAGGTAAATTTTCTTTCAAGCTATGTAGAAATACAACAGCCAATAGAAATATTTGTTTCTTATACTGTTTGCATGGTCTGGTTCCCCCCTGTACATAGCACCCATGCACTGTACAGACTTAACTGATTTGCAACCAGACTGCATTCTTGTTTTGATCTCACAGTCACACGTGTAGAGTTGTTTATTCTGATTGACGGTGATTGGGATTTTATAACTAAACTGATGTCTCCTATCCTTGCAAAGTAAGAAAAAACAGTTGTTTAGTTATGTTACGAACAAGTTTACATATTTGCAATATTTAAGCATTTTAAAATTTGCTATGAAAAATTTATGTTTCCTCAAAAGTTAAATCTGCTGGCCTCCTGATCCTGATTCTGACACAAACAAATCCTAATTATCAGTATTTCATTTATTTTTTCTGAAAGGGTAAACGTTCCAAATACCAAAAAGTAAAACATAACCATCATTTTGATTTATCTGATGTTAAGGGAGAGGCAATAGTTTTCAAGAAAAATAACACTATACATCTAGCTTGGGTAGACGATAATGTTCGTGATGGTGAATTTTTAGTCAAATCAACAGACCCGGGATCAGATGATGATGCAAGATGTACTTACACTGTGAAAGAAGTAAACAAACCAGTTTTACTAAGTGCAATACCAGCAATATAAAATAAGTGTTGTTGCGTGTGGGATTGGATCCCAGGATCAACAGAGTTAGTTGAACTCAGACCTGCTGTGTTCCTCTGTAAGGACAGGGATTATGTTTGGGTCAAACCTAATGGTATACATGCTGTACGGACTACAATTGATGAGCTATGTCTTTGTCCCTTTGATGATGTTGTTTTGGACAAAGTCGAATGTAGTGATGTCCTTCAAGGTGATATGAATGTTGTACAAATGTATGTATGATAATTGATAAATATGAACATGCCTTGAGAGAGACACAGCAGATCTTTGAGTCTACAAAGGAAAAACTGATTAAATCAGAAAAGAATCTGGACATCTTACAAAAGAAACTTGAATCCCTAAAACATATAGAATGTGGTGCCCTTCAAACAATTATACAAGAATTAAGGCAGGCTTTGTTCCATTCAAAAGGACAGACTAAATCAAACTCTGCCCGAATTGGCACATTAATTCACACTTTCTCCGAAACCAAAGACAAACTAAATAGGCAACAATGCAAAATAATTGCCAACCACAGGTAAGTTTTCACCCTCAGAAATGTAATACCCCAAAAAGACTTGGAAGTGTTAAACTTGTGTCTAAAAATGTGTCTAAAGAAAAACTGGATTGGGAGAGGCTGGCAAAACATTTGGAGGGGGAACTTAACAAAGCTCAACGTGACAACAGGCATTTACTGAAAGAGAAAGAGTTGTTAGAAGCCAAGCAGTCACTCCAGTTAGAGCAACGACCCAGCACATCTATCACATGTACATGTACATGGTATGTAATCTTAAGTAGCTAACCCCAATATAATTGTACACACACACACAAGTGTGTAACAGCCTGCAATCGTGGACCCTCCTTTGTTCAACTCTTTGTGATAGCAACTGTGGACCACAAAGCTTTCCTTTGTGATAGCAACCATGGACCTATTGTCCTCTTTTGTTATAGGTCCCAGGTTTGAATGTGGTTACCTACTCAGTCACACACAGTCACACACTGTACACATTGGTATGTAGCTGAGCGCCCAGACAAGCACACTCTTGCAGTGAGTCTGCCCCTCAACTCTGTGACCTCTATGATTGTATCCATTTTAAAGCCAACATTACCGAAATAAGTACAAGAAGTAATAATGTATATTTATTATTTATATTTAGTTGATCATACTGTTGTGTATATACTTTCTTATCCTGTTTAAAAATGTTGTACACTTTCTTATCCTGTTTAAAAATGTTGTTTAATCTGCAAATGTCCCTCAATGTCAAAAGTTCATCGCGCTGAACGATCGAGTTCCAACAGATGAATGGTGTAACCTTGCCATCATGTATGACAACAAGTGTCATGTTGACAATAAGCTTGTGGCTCCTAAACCACTTCCAATGCCAGGGCCATGGTCCCAGATGAGGATGGCTCCACATAAGTGCATGGATAGGCTACATAGGGAATCATGTTGATGAGGTTTCCCTTTCTAAATACCACCCTAAAGACCATCTCAGAGAAACAGATAACACATAATTTCAAAAGATGAGCTTATCTCCAAAGTGAAAAACACCATGACAGACCACTGTATCGTCAATAAAGCATACATCAGTAAATTGGAAAAATGGCGAGCAAGTATCCTTCCTCAGGTGACTGCGAATTGGGAGACCCTCACATCAAGCAGGAAATGACAACATTAAACGACTTGTACTGCGGCAAACATCTAGTTTTGAACCTGCAAGAGTATGCATCAGCAGGATTAAAAGAGTGTGAGAAAGTAGAAAGTAACGATGGGAAGATTGGTCGACGATTTGGACAAGGAGCAAAGGTGAATCTGCCACACTTCTCACTGTGCGGAGTTTCTGCAACTTGCTCGGTCCAGATTGTGATGAACAGTCTGGGTTAGTGCAGGAGTTTAACACCGTCATATCCACCTCTCATCTTGCGGCTTATAGAGGTAACAGATTTAACATCCCTTTTGTTAACTCGGCTGCTGTTTACCACCATATGGACCACTTCAGCACACTCTGCACATCCTTAGATCCACAAAGAGAAGAAAACATGTACATCAAGTGCCTCAAGGCCGACTTCGAAGATGATATCATTGTTGCAGGCATCAGGGCAATGGGTATGATATGCCAGCATATCTCGACTCCCCTTATGAAGATGGTAGAGAGTGATATTCACATCATGGATACTGACAAGTTCTACACTCGCCTTCGAGACAAAGTGGAGGAGTGGATGATTGACCCAAGCCCAGTTCTCAACGACAGTGCTGTGCTTTTCCCAGACATTCCACCCGTGAAAGATGACATCCACACTTCTCTATACAGACCAACCACAGAGTCGATAGAGCAACTCACTCAGCAGGCCTTGTCTATAATTTTCCACAATCTCATCGTCTGCATCACACGACAGGTTGCTGACCATCTTCCTGGAGGACGCTTCTACAATGCCAATGAAGAGATCCGACGACAAACTACTTCATGTCCAAAAGACAACTTGTCAGCAGAAAGGATATTTGCTGGGCTTGATTATTTACGTCGAAGGATGCCACATGCAAACACGGTTGCCTTCGAAGGCATACTGCTTTGGAGTATGAATAAAACAAGGAAATACCTTGATGACATGGATGAAGTACAGAGAGACAGGTACTTGAGCACTGCCAGGAAACAACGCAAATCATTGTTGGGTGCAACGTTACGTTTGTGGGGATGATACTGCAGTGAATTCATTGCATTTCTAAGCCAGCTTTGATCCAGGTGTATAGAGGCATCAATGCCTAGCACCATTTCTGTTCATACATGTACCTAGTAAGTAGGCCTAAGTATTGTAAATACTTTAGCTCCACCCTGATCTGGAGACTTTCAAATAGTGTGGCTTTTGTTGTTAGATAATCCTTTCTTTTGTACCCACTAAGTAGGGCACAATAACTATTCTACATAACTCTGAGAGAGATAAAAAGCACATTGCTTTTTCTCACCAGAGATCAATCAGTCTTCAGCTACACTTCGAAGAAACAACATCTATTCCAAGTCTCTCTGAGTTTTACAACATGAGTACAACTTTATATTTAGACAGTTGACTGGAAGCAGGGATAGGAACTGAGTTGGCAGTGTATAATACAGTAACTTTCCCTGTTGAAAGTCAACTTTACACGTAATTGTAAAATACACTCAATTTATCTTAATTTATCTAGCTTAAGCCTAAGTAACGTAGTTTAAGGTAAATGTAATATTAACTGAGCGAAGGAGTCCCACTGGATGACTACAACCATACAGCACTTCGTAGACATTCTTAAGCGGCAAATATATTTAAGGTAAGAGGTTATAATTTGTAGAACCCAAAACCCTAAACTACTACAGGAGTGTCCAGTGATCAATTGTATCCATGCATATCAGAGGTGGTTATATATCTGGAGACTGCTGGTCTGAAAGTCCATGCCTTGGTGTCAGATGGTGCCTCTCCCAACCGAAAACTATACAAACTGCATGGCTCTCCCTCTTTTAGCACGAGTGTATTTTGTACCTCCTTTTTGTTATGAAATACTGCAACAAGTGATTTGCAGTATACTGAAGCAAGTATATGTCTGTTTATCTTAGAGGTTTGTTATTATAACTACTCATATAACACTAGTATATTTTGTAAAGGAGGTCCTTTTTGTTATAAAATACTGCATCAAGTTGATTTGCGGTATTCCAAGAGAGTTGCCTCAAGATTAAAAGTCTGATTTGTCTTTAATTCTCAGAGAAGATTTTTATTCATAGCTCTGCCTCCTATTCTTTACACTGTATCATAGGCTAACTGTAAACAAAAAGGTCAACCCTTTATTTGATACACCATTTAGTTTACTTGCACCTTTCTTTGCGTAGCTCTACCAAAACTACACGTCTTTGCGCAACCCTACCCAAAATACAAGAGCTTTTTAAGTGTGTTTTTAAACATTGTCTGAGGTAGCTTTTAACACACACAAAGAAAGCTTTTTGTCTCACAATTATTGATCTTTGAAATGGCTCCCTACATGAGACGACATATGGGCTTGCAAAACAAAGAAGTTGAAAACCTGCTTTTAAATCCTGATATGTCAAAGGCCATTAGCGAACCACCTGTTCATCCAAAGGGGGGTGACGTCTTCTTGTTTTCTTGGGCAAATAATCCCAGCTGTAACCAAGACTGGAGATGTGACCAAATAAAGTGGAAGAATGATGGATCCAAATAAGGAAGATGCACGGTTGCGAAAACTATACCACAGTTGTTCCAATGCTACTGGTGCTACCTTTAAACGACATGCATTTCATCTTGTCCGTGGTCCTAGCGCTCTTGTGCTAATTCAGTACTTGGGCAATGAAAAAGCGGCCTATGAGAATGAAAATAATCCACATGGCAATGCTAAAAGGCATCCCACTCGTCCTCACGTGAGAACTTGCCCTTCTGTCTTAAATAAAGTGGCAGAAGATGCAGAGATCAGGAATCCTCATACTATTTACAAAAACCTAACTTCCACTCATGTTCCGTCAGAAAGTGTGCCCGTATTGCACCCGAAAGATACAGCACAAGTGAGAAATAAGGTCAAGTTTGAAAAAGAAAAGAAACGGCTGTGACATGACGAAATGTTTAATGTGTACCAGCTCGATGAACAATTGGATGATTTCATTTGCCACTTTACTATTCTTCCCGAACTGGTTGTCTGTGTTGGTCTGCCGGAGATGTTAGAAGAACTCTGCAAACTTGGCAAATCAGAAGACACAACTTTCAATTTGGGTGATTTTTATGTTTCTGCATTGACAATGCGACACACCTTGTTTGTAAGTGACCCCGTTCTCCCAGTTGCTATCATGGTACATGATAAAAAGTTAGAAGGGAACCACCGTCAATTTCTGAAGGTTTTGAGTGCCAAATGTCCCCAATTGAGGAAGTATAAACCGGTAATTATCACGGACCGTGAAAAGGCCATCACCAATGCCTTTCAAACTGAATGGCCATGGGCAAGACAAGTGTTTTGTTGGAATCATTTTCTAGCAGACATTAAGTACTGGCTGAAAAAACATGGAGGGAAAACAGGGGATTGTCAGGCTTACAGAAAGCATGTGAAAGAGCTACTAATGTGTACAACACAAAATGAGTATCATGAAGTTAGAGATAGGCTAAAGGTTCAATGGAGTCAAGCTTTTCTTGACTACTTTCTATTAGAGCTTGAACAGGCAATCCTTTCTTCAGCTGGTAGATGGGTTTTGGAGCGTCTGAACATTTATACAAGCGATTCCGGTATCACGACTAATGCCAGCGAAAGCTTCAATGCCGTCCTAAAACGAGTTGTTGACAGGAAGGAGGTCGCCCTCGACAACATGGTACTAATTTTGTTCTACCTGCAAAATTTCTACTACAATGAAATACTTCGTGGCTTTTGTTGTCTAGGAAATTTCAGGCTGAAATCTAATCATGCAAACTTTAAACGTAGTGTCTCAGAGACAGTTTTCCCCTACATGTTGAGTAACCCTGATAACGTTGTACAAGCTGTAATGGATGCAAAGGTAATGGCCCCTAAAGAAACATCGAGCAACTCTGATAGCAGGAGCCAGTTAAGCCCTGCTCTGATGGTCATCGAAAACAAAAAAATAACTTGCATTGCTGAGAAGAGCGTATTTTTAGTCCAGGGTTCCAAAGGAACTTACTACTCGGTAACGCTCTTTCCTGCAGAGTTCTGCCCTTGTCTCTCTAAAGGAACCTGCTATCACATAATTGCTTGTAGGCTGGCAGTCGGTATGCCCCCTGGAGTAAGAGGCAAAAACCATGTGAATTTGTCCACTTTGAAAAAGAACAAGCGCCAAAAGAAACGATCAGGTCGAAAAAAACCTAGAGTTGATGATCTAGACATCACGTGTGCCCCAGACTCAATTCAGGCAACGATGGCAGAAGATACCTGGAACATGAGTGAAGGACGGGCTGTCAAAAGACGTGTTTTAAGTCACCTTCCGAAGTAAAGAACATATTATTTTTTTGGATAGAAATGAGGTCATTCTGTTTAATTGTAGAAGGTATGCATGTACAAATAAATCTGGACATTAACAATGCATATCTGCAACTCAAGATTTAGATCTTCATTCCATTCCAGAACAACAACGTAATGACTCCATCATGTTCAATGAAATGAAGATTAAGGCCAGGTTGGTATATTTAGCGCCCTCTGGAGCTATTAATAAGGTTTTGTGTAGCTTTACAAATCAAGTCATCCTCAGCTTATAATTGTCCAAGAGAAGGTGGTTTTATGAGTAAGCTAATTTCATTGTTGGAAGATGGGTCATGCCCTTTTTCAAGAGAAAAATATCGAGAAGTAATAAACTCATGTGTGCAAAATCAAAATGATCCAGACGTGGTGTTTCTTGTATCTTATGGTTGTGACATAGGTAAAATTGTTCAAGTTCTGTGTACATGTGATTTTATCTCATATTTTGTCAGACAAGGAAAAGCTACATTTTTTCAAAGTGTTTTTTCAGTTTGCTGATTTCATATCAAACACAACAGAAGCTCCAGGTCCATTAAGCAACACTGATTTAGGAATGGGTTGCACTTCAAGGGGGGGGGGGGGGGGGGGGGGGGGGGGGGTTGAGTCGGCCAAAACTGACTACATCTGCTTCACAGTGTATGATTGTGTTGTGCTTGTCAGTATGCATGAAGGTGCTTGGGTATTTCTTATTAATGATTTACAGTTCTGTTATCGACCAAAAATGTTTTAGATCAAGTTTCTTAATAATTTTTATTCTATTTTACAGATGCCATTCAAATATGTTCAGAAAACAGGGCGTGGTTCCTGGTCACCTGAAAATATGTCTTCTCATGTAAACAGGATTTCGCGCATGTGGAGTACATCCATTCAACCCAGATGTAATACCCCATCCAAGACCACGGAGAGGGAATTGGCAGCAATGATCCCTCCAATCGAAGAACAGACCACTAATGCTCCAAGTGATGTCGAGGACATGGACGACGATTCTCAAGATGGTTTTGTGAACCCTGGTGCACTGGATGCACAACCAGACGCACTTCCACAGTCAAGCACACAAACGAGACCGAACGTAAACGAACAACCTGCAAACGAACAACCTTAAGGTAGCACCAGCACTAGTACATGTAGGCCTAGCAGGAAATCATTTGTGAACATTCAACCTCTACCAAAAGTAGATCGTCCCCACACTGCCAGTAAATGGCGAAAGCAGTGGGGGGAGCTTACAACAAGCGAATACTTAAAAGAGGTGCAGGATGTCGAAGAACGAGGAAGTGTGGGTGCAAAGAAAGCGAAAAGCAAGACAAAACAACACCAGAAAGGAAAATCTGCCCAAAGTGAGCAAGGAAAGACAAAGGCAAAGCAAAACAAACAAAATTTGAACTAAATAAAGATAGACAGACTTACTAGAAACGTGTTAATTTGATAGTTTACCTTTATACTAGTGCTTCCATTTTGACCTTTATACAAAAAGGATGGTTCTAAACGCACTGTCCAGTATTCCCTACACTGTAGGGAATACCGGACAAATTACTATGATATCATCATTGGCATATAACTGCCTCACCAAATATGTGATGATCTCTAATTTTTAATAAAATAAAGTTGAATGATGTAATTAGCCAATAAGAATCTTTATCTCCTGTGATTTAATTATTTTCATATGCAAATCAGCTAAATTGGCTTAAGTGTCCGTATTCCCTACATCTACCTATAACTGAACCTTATTTACTGAGACAAAAGCAAGGCTAAGATATGCTTGTCTTGTGTTACCTGTTAGTCGAATACTTTTATAAATAAAATGGTTTTCAATAATATTATTGAAGAAAATGCCATAGACGAGGAGAGCTTTTTTCTTCTTGATATGAGCATAGAGTCCCCGAAGGAGCTTATTCCCCATAATACCTCGAAAAGGCTTTCTCATATAGTGTGTAACTTCCAGAACATAGCAAAGACACGGTCATACAGAAACCAACTGCTACTTTACCTGCCTGGTGTCAAGAAAACACATGAAAGGTCAAGACATGGAAGTTGGCCCAGGCTCCTCTGCTATTGTTGCCACTCTGGATGATGCCCAGAATTAATCTACAGCCCTTGGTGTAGGCTTGTACGATAATTGAAGTAAATATGTTGCAAAATGGTGCAAAGTGTATGGTATTTAGTATCAGTGGAATGAGATGGTAGTTGTAGGCATGAAAGATGATGGGGATCCTGTGTTTGGTAGGGTGCTTCATGTTGTTGTTTTGGAACTGACAGTCACACTGATTTTTCAAAACTGGTTGACGACCAGCTACAGCAGACGTTTTCATGCTTTTGAAGTGCAACCGACGGAGCCATATTCTATTGGAAGAGGCACAGTAGATAGTTTGGTAGATTTCTATCCATTACATGCTGTGAAGACATACAAAAATGATGAACATCAGTACTACATCAGCATGAGGTACAGAGTCCGTTAGACTTAAATGTAAGTGGGGTTTTTCTTTGGTCACATTTATCTTGTATGGTTTGTTAACTGTTAATTCCACATTTTATATTCATCATTTTTTTTAACAAAGATTATTTTAGTTTCATTTGTACAGGTGATCAGTCAGACACCCTCAAGAAATTCGAGCAATTCTTCATGTGTATCCAGTCTGGCAGATGACCATCAAAGAGGCTCAACTGGAGGCGTACCTTGCAAGTTTCACTTGCATAAATATTACTGCAAAGCTGCCTAAGACATCTCGGGCAGAATAGCGTCATATTACGTTTACGTTTATTTCAATGTTGTCACTAATGTACACTGATTATTTACATCATTACATCCTTTAGCATGAT
Source organism: Leptasterias polaris (assembly GCA_037783415.1). Lineage (NCBI taxonomy): Eukaryota > Metazoa > Echinodermata > Asteroidea > Forcipulatida > Asteriidae > Leptasterias > Leptasterias polaris. Next base: position 1,478,282 of record JAZGTN010000178.1, on the reverse strand, counting down.
TACAAAGTACAATCTCATATTAACATACAGAATTATGACGAAAAATAATGTTACCAAAAGTAAATAATGTTACCAAAAGTTTAATATATAGTTATAGTATATCTAAGAATGTATTTGTCATTAACTTACCTGTATTGTTTCTGTACAATCAAATGATGACACCAAAAGTTAGACAGATATTTTGAATGGCACATGTACAACACATGAAGCTCTGCGTATGTGCTTTGGAGAAGTGCATTGTGGGTAGGGCATTGTGTAAAGGGCACTGCTGCCCTCTAGAGAGGGCAATTGCTGCCCTCTATACATTAACAAGTGACATCAGCTGAGCGCCAAATCTCTTAATGCATGTAATATTGTCCTCTAGTAAGTCATGACCAAGATCTCCAGCTTTGCTGACCTCTTAGCATCCTCATCTTAAAAACAGATTTGGTTAGTCGCATTAAAGTGCACGGTCAGTCGCATTACCAGTTAGTCGTATTACACTTTTTGAAGATTTGAAATTTGGGAAAAACAATCGGAATAATTTTGAGGCACAAGGTACACACCTTGTCCTGCCTTCTCAAGCTACTGCCGAAGGCTTTCCAAAATCCAAATGTCACAGCCGAAAGGATCGTCAACGTCCTCAACTACTGAGAATGGTTCCTGCCACACCTCAACCCAGTCGCGGAACACAGTAAGCCGCATGTGTTCAAATTCACGCTGGATGAGACAGGTAAGTGTTTATGGTCGATTGTAAATTTATGCAAAACGTGGACATCGACAGTCTTTATGGAGCGGTTCAAATTCAAGTCTGGTAAACATACAATGAACAATGTACGTTTATGGCACGACAGCTTGGTTTATCAGAATGATGCCACCATGTCAGCAAACATCCTTTTCAAATACGAATAGATTTGACCCCACACTTTTTGGATTTTGGGCATATCGGGACGATTGTTAATGCAATATTCAAACCATATTTTGTCACAAAAACGTAATAAATCTAAATATTCAACCACATTTCTGTTCCTCTTTAAAAGATATGGCATACAAATTGAAAACATTTGCCAGATGCAAGATCGGGGTAAGTTTAGTGAAAGGGATGAGGATTTGTGTAATAGGTGGCAGGAAGTGTCTATAGCGGCGGAAGAGTGCGAAAGGGAATATAGTTCTGCACTGAAAGAGCAAAAGTTTGAGGAACGCTGGCTCGATGGGTTTAAGAAGGTGCAGATGGGTCGGAGGAGAAGGGGGGAAATGAGGCTTGTGATTTTCCAGCATGTGCTGTCTCTATGACAGATGTTGATGATGATGAGATCAGATGGGTTCAATGTGAAACATGTGGAGATGAGAAAGATGAAAGTGGGTGGTTCCACAAAGATTGCGTCAGAGTAAAGGACACGGATTTAGATGGAGATAACAAATATGAATGCCCAGTTTGCTTAGGACAGGTCGCTACTGTACATGATGTCGTAGAAAGACAAAAGCTTATCGTTGAAACACAAAAGAAAACTGCAAATGACTTTAAAAGGTAGACAAAGACAGATCAAAAGGTGAACTGGAAAAGCTTTTCAAACAAGCAACCGCACAAAAGGGGCCACTTGAAAGAGAGTTGCTTTGTTGGCAATCACTGTAAGATTATATTAGATAACACTGATAAACTAATTACAGTACTGAATGGGAGGAGCCACCTCTATACATCCAGCTCTTCACTAGATCATGGAGGAAGAAAATTAGAAGGAGTTCAAACAACCTGACGAACCCCCACAGGGTATTTACTGACCAATTATCGCCCTGGCTGACCAGTGGAAAAGGCATGGAGGCCTCCCGCTGCGCGACAGATTTACGAGCGCGATAAGATCAGATAAGATCTCTTTGAAGAGATCGTACAGTACCGTTCCAAATCACTGTGGAGATGCTGTGTGCGAGTGAATCATTGGAGAAGAGACTACGAACATTCAGTTTTCCCATGCGCAGTGTATTTTCTTTGTTCAAAATGGCTGCGCCCTATCGTTGAATGGTCGCGTTGTTTTGTTCCCATTTTTTTCCTACTTTCCGCGTTGAAATTGGACTTTCGGAAGGTAAGATGAGATGTCATTGAAGTATTTTTGTATGTGTTGTTTTCGTGAAAATATGATATGATAATTTGGGTAATTTTGTGGCTTTCCGACCTCTACCTACGGTTCCAAATTTGATGGTTTTCGCACGAGGGTTCGCTCTGCTGAATGGTATGATTTGTTTTGGGGTACTACAAAGTACTTTTATTTCCTCAGCAAAGAAAATCGAAGCCTTTTTTGAAAATGAACAAAATGTTGGTTTTTTTTAACGTGTAAAGTTTGTTGTTTGCATTGGTGAAGCAATTATTTTCATTAATTTGATAGCAATTTTAAACAAATTTTAAATAAATTATTTCTTAACCTCAACCATTCGGATGTCAGACACTTCGTACCTTTACCTTTTCGTACCCGGGACACTTCGTACCTTCGAGACACTTCTTACCTTGGCAAAGCTGGTCACTTCGTACCGTCAGTCGAGTCACTTTGTACCGTCGGCCCTCTACTGTTGTTGGGGCCCTATACCATTGGATGTCAGTAAAAATGTCATCCTAATTAACTGTTCTTTCGACAAAAATTTTCGACAAAAATAATTTATCAATAAAACTTATTTATCAATATTAATTGAATACGTTATATAAGAAAAACCTAAATATTTTCTCCTTATTCGTTTTAATATTTTAGATTTCTTTATTTTTTATATATATTTAAATAAATTGATGTCTGTATAGTAGTTGTTCAGTCATTAAAAACCATAATCAGTTCAAGGTACGAAAGGTACGAAGTGTCTTGTATGAAGGTACGAAGTGACTCGGCTCACGGTACGAAGTGTCCAGGGTACGAAGTGTCCAAAGTCACTTCGTACCTCGTAAAAGGTACGAAGTGTCCCGGGTACGAAAAGGTAAAGGTACGAAGTGTCTTGACACCAACCATTCAACCATGGGTGGAGATTCTTCCTCCAACATTTCAAAATAATATTAAAAGGCACATTCATGATATCTAATCTTGTGACATATCACACGACGAATCCGTTTGATCCTTCCAGGCGAATTTACTTCATATGTGATGTGCCCCACCTCCTAAAAACTACACGCAACAACTGGGAGAACTCAGGGTACCACAACAAGACAAAGCATCTTCATGTAAGTTTTTGGCACCTTCAATGCTTCAAATTTATTTTCCATTCTTTGGTTTTTTTTTGTGCAAGATGCATTACGAGACACCTATCAGTCAAATTGTCAATATGCAAATTGCACACGTCTGCAATATGTAAAACTTTTACATTTTTAAAAACTTGAACCCAACAGCACTTTAAAAAATTTAAGGTAACTTTCAATCATGTCGTATTCATGTGTTGTTTTTTCTCTTTTCAATTTGAACAAACAGCTCAACAAGCAACCAATAACCTGGACTCAGTTGATGCGTCTATACGAGTGGGATGTTGGATTTGAGAGGTCATCTCCTGGTCTGCGCCGACTTCACAAGTTAAAGCATGAGCATCTGCACCTGACTCCATCACTTCGAATGAGAGTGTATCTGGCTGCCCAGGTAAATTGAACATTGTTTTCATATAAGATTGATGCCATTTTTCAAGTAAGGGTTCCCTCTCGATACCGACGCAGCACTTCAGATGAAGTCGACTCGAAAGATGGCAGCGAAAAGACTCCCGTTGTGATACCAGGTGTGCCAGCCTTTCCAGCACGCAACCAAAGCCAAACAATTACGAGGCCCATCATCAGTAGTAGCCTAACCAACGCATTCAATGCAGAAGAGCCATCAACATAAACCAGCAGTAGTACCACTAGCAATAATACAGGTATAATGGGTTTTTTTTATCAACTGTAATCCTTTGTTTTGAGCAGGGTGGAGGTGGGTTGCATAGCCTAAACAAAAGTGAATCTTACAAAACAAGTCTGGTGCCCACCCATAAATCTTCATTCATTCATTCATTCATTCATTCATTCATTCATTCATTCACATTTATTTCAATGCTGCCATGCATTAAGTTACATTTGTGTATATCGTTAAAGTTACGATACATGATAATGAGTATATAATGACAAACCAGAGATAAAATAAAGACAATAACAATTTACACGGAAGTTGAATAAATAATCACAGACAGGACAACATTTAGGCATAGGGTGAAGCAAAAGCTTTTGTTCCCGTACCTACGGACAGACAAGAAACAAACAAACAAACAAATGTAGCATCTGCGCTTGTGGGATTTCACCCGTTTACTGGTTGCGACTCAGTTAGCGCCTTCAGAGGGAAAGGGAAAGTCACACCTTACAAGCTAATGATTAAGTATGACAAGTACAAAGAAACATTTCAAGAGCTTGGGGTTTCATTCACTCTATCAGAAAACCTAATTGCCAAACTGGAGCAATTTGTTTGCCATGTATATGGGCAGGAGAAGGCAGAAACCGTCAACGAGGCCAGATATGATAAGTATCGACTTGGTGTCCATGCTGGAGAATCCCTTCCACCAAACAGAGATTCTCTCATCAAACATATCATGCGTGCAAATTACCAAGCTGGTATATTTCGTCGTTGTTTACAACAGCTGCCAGAAATTCCAGCTCCAAGTGAATCAGGATGGAAAGTTAACGAGATTGAAGGAACACCTTCTCTGGAAGTGGACTGGTGTAGTCTTCCACCAGCCCCTGATGACATCCTGGAGCTAGTACACTGTAGATGCAAGAAGGGAAAATGTAAGCGTGCACTCAAAGATGGCGTGCAGTCGGTGGCTGACGTAACATGCTGCAGTGAGCTTGGTATGAAATGTACAGAACTCTGTAGATGCACTGGATGCGAAAATGGTGAAATTGTATCCGATGAACCAGTTGCTGAGCCAGAGGATCAAGGAGCTGGTTCTGATGAAGAAGAATATTGAGGTAAAGTTCCTTTTTTCGAGGTCATATATGAATATATCAATCTTCATTGTCTTTTAGGAAAAGTACACTGATACAAAGTCTTTTGAATAGCAGTGGTCGGTTCATTGACAGGTCACATATATGTAAAGAATTCAAGGTACTGAGTAAAGTCTATTTGGTCATGGTTGTTAAGGGTCAGGTCGAAGGCCAGCTTAAATTTGAAAAATGTCATGGGCCATGACGCGGCAAGTGCAGAGTGTGAAATTGGGGCAAGGCAGACGGATATGCTTTGTTGGCCCAATTAAGTGCCTTATAAATGACTGCATTTTATCATGTGTCCAGAAGTATGGTGGAATATTAACGGAAGTATTGTGTTTCAGACATTGTTGGCATTTTTTAAACTGGAGTTTGACTCTCCGTGAAATACAACATAAGAATTTTGAATAATTAAGTACACTGTTGGACGATACAGATCATTTGTGGGAATTTGATAGTGAACATTCATAGAAGAAACGTTTCCTTTAATCTGGGCAAAGTTATGAATTTGATTGTATTTTGATGATTGGTAACTATTTTTTTTAGATATTGATGATTGGGACACATGCATCGGGTCCTATCCGGCTGTCCAATGACGGAACTTGATTTCCTTCTTCTTGGGTTCAAACGATGGGGATGGCAGAGTAGCGAGGGACTGGACAAGTCGCAGAATGACCACAAGGCAACCAACTGGTAATCCAGGGTACGACTGCCAGTCTAGCTGTCGTAAGACGCACAGATATATCAGGTTGGAGGGTTTTAAAGGGATTTAGTTAAGCCCGCATGCCCGTTGTCTGTGGACGAATACTTTCGTAAACTATTAAGACGTGGTACCACTTTTCATGTATGAAGCTTAAATATTGCGAGTGCTTCTGCAGAATATCAATAACAACACTCGCAGATCAGTATAATATCGTCTATTCATTTGTTTTATTCAAAGATTGCATTTGTGATCCCGCCTCACATCTGACATATTTTCGTTCACCCTGAATTTTTTCTTTAAATTGATCAATAATAAGAAATACAGGTAAATGGTCACTTATGTCGGTTACTAAAATACCAGCAGAATGGTTCAGAAAATCATTTGTTAATATATTGTCAATTAAGGTTGAACTATAACTTGTAATTCTTGTTGGTTTACTTATGGTGGGATAGAACGATTGAGAAGAAAGAACATTGATAAAGTTTTTTACAGTATTATCAGTATCATACTGGAGTAAATTGATATTGAAATCGCCCATAATATAACACTTTTTATTCTCAGCATTAACATGACTTAAGATTTTATTGACTTGATCTGTAAAATTCTGAATGGGCAAAAGTTACTTTGCTTTCAACAGGAAAGAGCTAAGAACTGGCCAATCCCCCAAAAGTCCTCGAACTGAATAGGCAGCCTTCTAAAGGAAAGCCAGCAAACCAATTAGCCTTCGGCTTTATCAACACATGGGAACAAACTAAGTTATAGAAGCCCCTGGATGGGATAAATAATTGAAGTAAACAACAATTACATGTACACAGTTATTGGGAGGGCGGCAACAACGTTTTTATATTGCAGCACACAGTGCTTTGGACCGTGGCTGCGATACGCAAAGTTTTTGTGTGTCGATGACAGAACTATGCTTGCAACATTGAAACGTTAAAATGTGTCTGACTTTTTTCATTAGGTTTTGAGGTGACTGAGGTGAAACTGCTGATGTTAAGAATCTAAGGAAGAGAGCGGACCACAACACGTCACTCCTTGATGATCTTTGTAAAAAAAATGTATCTGTCATTGAGCTAGACGATAGTGACCTGGATATCTCTCTACCACTACATGATGAAATCAGCAGGGAAAATGATGCTCAACTTGATGATCCAAATGACAATCATTTTGATGACAAGGGTTATGACTCGTATGAAAGCAACGATGACGCACTCATTCGGTGTATTTTAAGAAGTCATGCGGATACAATGGTAGTTCTTCACAAATTACTTGAAGGTGAGAGACTTGAAAAAAAAGGGGTCTCACAGAGGAACTTGAAAAAGAGAAAGACAGCAGACGACCTCAGCTCCAATCTCAAAGAAGAACTAAACAAGAACAGGATTGATCATCTAACAATGGCTGATCAGTACAAAGGGATGTATCAAAGTGTAGCGGACATTGTGCATTTTAGTTCAAATTTTCTGTTTCTTTTTGTTTCAATTAATACAATTTTTTGCTCATTATTTTAGAGAATATTTATCCCTTACCATTATCTAAGACCGCATAGATTTTATCATATACCCCGTTTACACTAGATCCCGAAAGGCGGATCAGACCCGGTTCAGATCCGGCAATGTGGATTAACGGCTAGTGTAAAGGCAAAAATGCCGGATCAGACCCGGTTCAAGATCCGGCAATTTTAATCCACCTTTCGAGGAGGGTTGAAGCCGGCAATTGGTGGATCAGATCCGGCAAAGTGGATTACAAATACAAGTGTAAACGCAAAGGTGGATCAGCCACTGCAATTCGATGTGGTCTTCCGGTTTCGCTAAGAATGGCGCGCTTTTCGCTTGGGCTTTGCTGCGACATCCGTTGTTGTTTATATTTTTGTGCGTGTCGTCTTCGTTGTTGTGCCATGCACAGTTCACATGTACAGTTCGTTTGTAAAACGTTGTTGTTTTCAGCGTCCCTTTGGCTTTATACTTACATTCGTTACATTCGGAGCTTGCCTTGTTGCTGTATTTTGTTAATTTTCTTTCCCATCTATTTCGACCTACTGTACATCCGTATCGTCTGCTGTACTGTATCTTCCCCAGATAACATCTTACATTGGGCCAACGTTGGCGATTGGTTGGCAACGTCGGCGTTGCCAATATGGCAGCTTTTGATGTTGGGCCAACGTTGGTAATTTATCGGCAACATCGGGGCTGGCATGATGTTGGTTTCTGACATTGTGCCAATGTTGGCTCCGGGTCGGCAGTGTTGATGTTGGCATTACGTTGGCGATCGACGTTAAGCCAACGTCAGCCTTAAGTCGGACACTGACATTGGCATTGTGTTGGTGTTTGACATTGGGCCAATGTTGGCTCAGGGTCGGCAGTGTTGATGTTGGCATTACGTTGGCGATCGACGTTAAGCCAACGTCACCCTTAAGTCGGACACTGACATTGGCTTTGTGTTGGTGTTTGACATTGGGCCAATGTTGGCTCAGGGTCGGCAGTGTTGATGTTGGCATTACGTTGGCGATCGATGTTAAGCCAACGTCAGCCTTAAGTCGGACACTGACGTTGGCATTGTGTTGGTGTTTTACATTGGGCCAATGTTGGCTCAGGGGCGGCAGTGTTGATGTTGGCATTACGTTGGCGATCAACGTTAAGCCAACGTCAGTTTTAAGTCGGAAACTGACATTGGCATTGTGTTGGTTTTTTGCATTGGACCAATGTTGGCTTATGGTCGGCAGTGTTAATGTTGGCATTACGTTGGCGATAGATGTTAAGCCAACGTCAGCCTTAAGTCGGACACTGACATTGGCATTGTGTTGGTGTTTTGACATTGGGCCAATGTTGGCTCAGGGTCGGCAGTGTTGATGTTGGCATTACGTTGGCGGTCGATGTTAAGCCAACATCAGTTTTAAGTAGGAAACTAACATCGGCATTGTGTTGGTGTTTTACATTGGGCCAATGTTGGCTCAGGGTCGGCAATGTTGATGTTGGCATTACGTTGGCGATCGATGTAAAGCCAACATCATTTTTAAGTCGGACACTGACATTGGCATTGTGTTGGTGTTTGACATTGGGCCAATGTTGGCTCAGGGTCGGCAGTGTTGATGTTGGCATTACGTTGGCGATCGATGTTAAGCCAACGTCAGCCTTTAGTCGGACACTGACGTTGGCATTGTGTTGGTGTTTTACATTGGGCCAATGTTGGCTCAGGGGCGGCAGTGTTGATGTTGGCATTACGTTGGCGATCAACGTTAAGCCAACGTCAGTTTTAAGTCGGAAACTGACATTGGCATTGTGTTGGTTTTTTGCGTTGGACCAATGTTGGCTTATGGTCGGCAGTGTTAATGTTGGCATTACGTTGGCGATAGATGTTAAGCCAACGTCAGCCTTAAGTCGGACACTGACATTGGCATTGTGTTGGTGTTTTGACATTGGGCCAATGTTGGCTCAGGGTCGGCAGTGTTGATGTTGGCATTACGTTGGCGGTCGATGTTAAGCCAACATCAGTTTTAAGTAGGAAACTAACATCGGCATTGTGTTGGTGTTTTACATTGGGCCAATGTTGGCTCAGGGTCGGCAATGTTGATGTTGGCATTACGTTGGCGATCGATGTTAAGCCAACATCATTTTTAAGTCGGACACTGACATTGGCATTGTGTTGGTGTTTTACATTGGGCCAATGTTGGCTCAGGGTCGGCAGTGTTGATGTTGGCATTACGTTGGCGGTCGATGTTAAGCCAACATCAGTTTTAAGTAGGACACTGACATTGGCATTGTGTTGGTGTTTTACATTGGGCCAATGTTGGCTCAGGGTCGGCAATATTGATGTTGGCATTACGTTGGCGATCAACGTTAAGCCAACGTCAGTTTTAAGTCGGAAACTGACATTGGCATTGTGTTGGTTTTTTGCATTGGACCAATGTTGGCTTATGGTCGGCAGTGTTAATGTAGGCATTACGTTGGCGATAGATGTTAAGCCAACGTCAGCCTTAAGTCGGACACTGACATTGGCATTGTGTTGGTGTTTTACATTGGGCCAATGTTGGCTCAGGGTCGGCAGTGTTGATGTTGGCATTACGTTGGCGGTCGATGTTAAGCCAACATCAGTTTTAAGTAGGACACTGACATTGGCATTGTGTTGGTGTTTTACATTGGGCCAATGTTGGCTCAGGGTCGGCAATATTGATATTGACATTACGTTGGCGGTCGATGTTAAGCCAACATCAGATCTAAGTAGGAAACTAACATTGGCATTGTGTTGGTGTTTTACATTGGGCCAATGTTGGCTCAGGGTCGGCAGTGTTGATGTTGGCATTATGTTAGCGATCGATGTTACGACAACGTCATTTTTAAGTCGGACACTGACATTGGCATTGTGTTGGTGTTTTACATTGGGCCAATGTTGGCTCAGGGGCGGCAGTGTTGATGTTGGCATAACGTTGGCGATCGACGTTAAGCCAACATAATTTTTAAGTCGGACACTGACATTGGCATTGTGTTGGTGTTTGACATTGGGCCAATGTTGGCTCAGGGTCGGCAGTGTTGATGTTGGCATTACGTTGGCGATCGATGTTAAACCAACATCATTTTTAAGTCGGACACTGACATTGGCATTGTGTTGGTGTTTTACATTGGGCCAATGTTGGCTCAGGGTCGGCAGTGTTGATGTTGGCATTACGTTGGCGGTCGATGTTAAGCCAACATCAGTTTTAAGTAGGACACTGACATTGGCATTGTGTTGGTGTTTTACATTGGGCCAATGTTGGCTCAGGGTCGGCAATATTGATATTGACATTACGTTGGCGGTCGATGTTAAGCCAACATCAGATCTAAGTAGGAAACTAACATTGGCATTGTGTTGGTGTTTTACATTGGGCCAATGTTGGCTCAGGGTCGGCAGTGTTGATGTTGGCATTATGTTAGCGATCGATGTTACGACAACGTCATTTTTAAGTCGGACACTGACATTGGCATTGTGTTGGTGTTTTACATTGGGCCAATGTTGGCTCAGGGGCGGCAGTGTTGATGTTGGCATTACGTTGGCGATCGATGTTAAGCCAACGTCAGCCTTAAGTCGGACACTGACATTGGTATTGTGTTGGTGTTTTGACATTGGGCCAATGTTGGCTCAGGGTCGGCAGTGTTAATGTTGGCATTACGTTGGCGATCAACGTTAAGCCAACGTCAGTTTAAAGTCGGAAACTGACATTGGCATTGTGTTGGTGTTTTGCATTGGACCAATGTTGGCTTATGGTCGGCAGTGTCAATGTTGGCATTACGTTGGCGATCAACGTTAAGCCAACGTCAGTTTTAAGTCGGAAACTGACATTGGCATTGTGTTGGTGTTTTGACATTGGGCCAATGTTGGCTCAGGGTCGGCAGTGTCAATGTTGGCATTACGTTGGCGATCAACGTTAAGCCAACGTCAGTTTTAAGTCGGAAACTGACATTGGCATTGTGTTGGTGTTTTGACATTGGGCCAATGTTGGCTCAGGGTCGGCAGTGTTAATGTTGGCATTATGTTAGCGATCGATGTTAAGCCAACGTCAGTTTTCAGTCGGACACTGACATTGGCATTGTGTTGGTGTTTTACATTGGGCCAATGTTGGCTCAGGGTCGGCAGTGTTGATGTTGGAATTACGTTGGCGATCAACGTTAAGCCAACGTCAGCCTTAAGTTGGACACTACCATTGGCATTGTGTTGGTGTTTTACATTGGGCCAATGTTGGCTCAGGGTCGGCAATATTGATATTGGCATTACGTTGGCGGTCGATGTTAAGCCAACATCAGATCTAAGTAGGAAACTAACATTGGCATTGTGTTGGTGTTTTACATTGGGCCAATGTTGGCTCAGGGTCGGCAGTGTTGATGTTGGCATTATGTTAGCGATCGATGTTAAGCCAACGTCAGTTTTAAGTCGGACATCGTGCATGCATTGTACCTATGGTGCGAGACAGAGCATTTACAAAGCTATAATTTAAAAACTTTATGAAGAGCGCAATATTTGAAGTGAAATTCAGCACCAGCCCCACTTCATTATCACTAAACGCACGACTTTCAGGGCAAATTTTGTTATTAAAATGAGTTTCATAACTTAGTATAGTATTAATATTTTGTGTTAATTAAAGTGTCTTTTAATTTCACGACAAATTAGGATCTATGATGGGTGATGTTTTCAGCCGCATGGCTATACAATAGCCAGCCGAATTGCAGCCCGCAGCAAAATGAGCCGCGATCTTTACAAATAATTTACAAAGCATTGGCAGTTTCTATTCATACAAGAGGGAAGAGTGTGTTAGAGAATGGGAACATTTGGGGGGGCCTCCCTCTACCCCATATCGGGCATGGTATAAGTTTGTTCGCCAACAGAGTGCAGTGTGTTCAACCATGGAGGAGGAAGGCCTCCATGGTTTAACCGAATAGAACTAGCGCATGCGTAAATTGCTCTTCATCGCGGTACGTCGCGGTACTCGACTCGCGCCGCACGCATGAGCACAGGGGGGGGGCGGACACGAAAAAGAAAAGGGCGCCATCAACGTTGATACTCGTCTCATTCGTGAGCATTCCTTACACACGCACGCAGTCAGGGCGCAGTCTACCCAAGCGAGCAGGCTGACATCGTGCACTGCATGTACGATGAGTTGTATACAAGGAGTTGTATACACGGTTTGTCACCCTGACTGCTTGGTATGCCATACCAACACACACAGATTCCAGACGCCGACTGGTCTACACATGAAACCGATAACGGAATTTACTATTTAATTCGAACGTTACATTTTGAAAATCATAAAAAACGATTGGGTAGAATGAGTGGATTTTTTTTAAAAACTTCACAATGTTAGAAAACCATATATTAAAACAAGAACTTGAAAAATCTCAGGGGTAGAATGGTCAAATTTTTCACTTTCGTCACGGTTTGTGACACTATTTTAGGGGTGTCGGAATTTTCGTTCAAAGCAACATTACACATTGATTAACGGTACGATGCTGTTGCCTGGCCACGCGCCTGATGTTGGAGGGATGGATGCATTTTCCAAAAGGTCTTTTTAGATTTTTGTCAAATTTTTGCATTTACTTTCACTCCAAAAAAATTACAAAAAAACTATGCATATATAATTGGTCAAAATACTGCCTTATTTTTATCTAATGAAATCCATTCGTGTTAGTGCAAAAATTATTCACCCCTATTTTTGTAATGGTACGTTCACACAGCATCGCGGAAAGAATTGCGCAATATCGTGTCCGCCCCCCCCCCCCCCCCCCCCCACTCCCCTGCATGAGCACATGTGCTAGTACAAGTACGTGGCCACGTGCTCTATCCGATATACGATCGAACCGTGCGCGTTGTTGTATCTATCTATCTTTAGCTTTCTCACAGCGGGCGTGTTGTTGGTGCGTGGAAGTGTTACAGAGCATTGTACTATTTCTTTTATCAATATCAATCGGATTCATCTAAGCATTTATTGACAGGTAAAGTGCACTATAAGTATTTACAAATACCCATGATTATGATGTTTGGTTTATTTGTTTCAATAAGTGAGTGGAAGTTGTATTCCCAGCGATAATCCTTTTGGTTGATCTCTTGTCTGGCCATGCTGTCTCCATGCTGGCCCACTGTAACACTAACAGTGACTGTAATTGAAATAGTCCTCCATTTGGTGGTACTGTAGTGTTTCTTTTGGTGCCCCTTTCTTTTCACACATCAACAGTACAGTAGGGCCTAATCAACAGTGTAGAGATTTATTCAACCTTTAGTGATGTGAATACATACTGTGAAAGTATCGGTGAAGTTACCTGTGATCTGCAAATTAAAGTGGTAGGCCTAGGCCCTATTTTAATAAAAAAATGTATTTGCCTATTCGGATCATACAAATTAAACCTAACCTGTAATGTTACTGTTGTGAATAGGCCTACGTACAACTACATGTAACGTTACATTTTGACATTCTGTAAGTTTTTTCATGTTTTTATCATGGCTGAATATAACTCATATTGGACTGTTCGTCGCCGTGTTAAAGCCAGGGTGGAAAAACAGTGCCTTGCTATAGCATTGGAAAGGCAGGAAATTGATGGCCAATTGAATCAAGCCGTAGGTGGAATTGTTCTTAATGAAGATAGGCCTACTGATGATTTGCCTATGTTTGAAATGGCTAGTGATGTCGTAGACATTAATTTTCATCATGGTAACAACACTGACATGACTGACATGTTTGATGATATTTTGATCGAAGGAAATAACCATCAGGGTTTACACTTCACACAAGAATTAGGCCTACCCGTACATATAGGTGAACAAATGGAACTTCAAGATCCGGGAATGAATCAGGGTTCAATTAGGGATAATAATGATCAAAACCTGACAAGTGACGATGATGACAATGATAGTTTTCCAGAAAGGCTACCTAGTAGTGATGATGACTCTGAAATCGAACCAGACCCAACTGAAACAATGATTACAGAACTCAATGAATGGGCAGTTCGTTTTAAAATCCCACACACGGCACTTTCATCCCTTCTAAATCTGCTTCGTGTCTATCACCCTGACTTGCCCAAAGACCCCCGCACTGTACTTGGCACAGTTACTAAATACAATGTAAAAGACATTTGCAATGGTCAATATTATCATTTTGGGGTAAAATCTGCCATCGTAGAAGAGTTAGTTAGATGTCAGGAGCCGGTAGATGTTACATGCTTGAAACTACAACTTAACATTGATGGACTGCCATTATTCAAAAGCTCAAATGCCCAGTTTTGGCCAATTTTGGGAATGGTTGAGAACCTCTCTGTCAAAAATCGAGACGTGCATATACTTGGCCTCTTTTATGGTACAGCAAAACCAAAACCTGTCAATGAATTTTTGCATGATTTCAGTTATGAGATGAATATTCTTCAAACAGAAGGAATCTTTCATGATGGCAAACACTATGACATTGAGATATCTTCCATACTTTGTGACACACCTGCTCGTGCTTTTGTAAAAAATGTTAAGGGTCACAATGGGTACTCGGGATGTGACAAGTGTGTTCAACGCGGTCAGTATATGTCTCACAGAATGACATTTCCAGAAAGTGACGCTCGTCTCAGAAGTGATGCACAATTTGCTGAAATGTCGGACCATAATCATCACATAGGACCACCCCCCATGGCAGGGTTAACTGTAGGATTTGTGTCTCAATTTCCTTTGGACTACATGCACCTTGTTTGTCTAGGTGTAATGAGACGGTTACTCTACTTTTGGATCAAGGGTCCACTCACTTGCAGAATTGGTACGGCTGCTGTTTCTAGAATTTCAGATGCATTGATTTCTTTGAAAGGATTTATTCCCTGTGAATTTGCCAGAAAGCCCAGGTCATTATCTGAAATGGATCGATGGAAAGCTACTGAATTTAGGCAGTTTCTGCTATACACAGGGCCAGTGGTTTTACGAGGCAATTTAGAAGATGCTGTCTATAAGAACTTCCTGTTGCTTCATGTTGCAATTACAATCTTGATCAGTCCAACCTTCTCTGGAGTGTTGTGTGAATATGCACATGATTTATTAGTCAATTTTGTCAGTCACTTTGCAGATTTATATGGCCATGAGCATCGGGTGTACAATATACATGGACTAACTCATTTAGCTGCAGAAGTGAGGCAATATGGACCCATTGACAATATTTCATGCTTTCCATTTGAAAACTTTCTTCAGACTCTGAAAAAAATGGTTCGAAAACCCTCATTCCCTCTTCAACAGGTAATTCGCAGACACTCGGAAAGTCAGGGGACTAAACGGAAAGAACAGCCAAAACAAGAAAGGCTGAGGAAAATACACCATGAGGGCCCCCTACCAGCTGGCTACCGTCATGCCATTCAGTATAGGGAGTTGCAGTTAAATAGTTTTCTAGTAACCCGATCGCAGGGTAACAACTGTGTGAGAATACAGGATAATGTTGTGTTGGTGCATAATCTTCTTTTTGATGGGCAGAGGGAAGAAACAGTTGTTGTGTTTGAAAAGTTTCGATGTGTAGACAATTTTTATTCATATCCATTGGATTCAAATTCACTGGGAATTTACCGTATCTCTGTCCCTCGAGGAGAGTTTCATGTAGTATCATCCTCAGAGATAACAGAGAAATATGTTCTCCTCCCTTCTAATGGTTCTGGTGGTTCTTATGTTGCTATACCGGAGGCTCATCACACAAGTTAATTGCTATACTATTGGACCATCCGTGTTATTTGTATAAAAAAAAGAGTAAGCGGGGCCTGTCAAAATGGCCACCAGACCTATTTTCCAAAATGGTCACCTCTACGATTTTCCAAGATGGCGGCCACCAGCTTTCACAACACAAGGTTCTATTTGTTTGGAATATATATATTTTTTTACTTGCTTTTGCTTGTTTTTTGTGGGTATATAAAAAAAAAGGATGTGGGTGGGATGCTAAATATGTTTTATGTTTTTTTACTCTGACTTATACATGGTGCTGTGGTATTTCCTGCGTATCATGTGCTCTAGCAGCATTGCAGTGATAACAAATGTAAATCATGCACCCTCATCACAACTAATGTATGTAGAGTCTGTTCATCTGATCGGTATTTCCTTACAGTCATTTGCTTGTATTATTAGTGCACTTTACCATTCTATTCTATACAAAATTAGAATTTATTTATTACATGTAGAGTTTTGTTCTGGAAACACTTAATGCCCAGCCATGTTTGCAGTTGTGGAATTTCAAGAAACTTCTGAAGTTGAGGTAGTGCCCATAAACTGGCTGACGAATGATGGCAAGATATGTTCCTGGCCTTCAAGTAGTGGTGTGGGTGCTGCACAAAAAATAGTGAAGGCTGTACAAAACCAAGTGGAGCCGGCTGATGACTGGGAGAAATTCACCATCAAGCGCATAATGTGCAAGACAGGTATATAAAACAATATTATGACAATAAATTCAGAAGGGTAATTTGTTTGTTTACATCATATATTTATGGGTAGGCATATCATACGCGTCTGTAAATAGCCCTGTAAATAATCACATTAACAGGTAAGCCATGTCTTTTATTTCAGATCAGTACAAAAAAGCACAACAAAAATGTCGGTTAGCAGAGGATGTTTCGGACCTGCAGACAGGGCAGTCATCAGATGAAGAAAACAATCGCCAGCCAAAGCGCAGAAAGTTGTAAGTCTCTAATTCTATAATTCATTAATTTTCATGTCTGTCAAAAGCTCTGGTAAAACAAAATAATTTGTAAGAAATTCCATTCCAATGTAAAAACAAAAATCTTAATTTGCTTTTGTTCGCCTTATTCAAATAGTCACATATTTCAGTTTAACAATTTTTTAATGATTTTTCTTCAGCCCAAATCGTCGCTTCCTGGACGGAGAATCCTCAGATGAGGAACATAACCAACATGCCAGCAAGGTCGCCCCGACCAGGTGTATTCCACCACCACCACCACCACCACTCCCAAGCGTGCCTGTACGTCAAACAACCCATCGACGCATAGTAATGCCCTTATCAAGCAGTCCTACTACATCATCCAATTTTGCGTCCTCCAACAAGACTCCTGCCCCCCAGGTTGTTGACATTCCCCAGGCCCGACTTGGCTTGTCACAGCTTGCCCCTTCGCGTAAGTATAATACAGCTAGGTAGGGATAAGGAACGGATCATCTTATGTTTACTTTTTAGAAAATCATCTTGGGTGTGTGTTCTGGTCAGATATTATTCCACGTTTATTGCTGGAATCAGACAGCCCAGACAAACTTAAGGTAACAGGAGTGTTTGCTCTCAGTGAAGTGAAGTGCCTGTTATAGTTGTCATATTCCTGACTTTATCTTTGTTGGAGTTGTGGTGGTACTTTGCTGTGGTGGTACGGTTGGCATAATCATGTTATTCCATGTGGCCCATCCCCAGCAAACGATATTCCACTAAGGGTGAAAAATGCATCTGTCGGTTTATAATAAGGTTGAAACGTTTAATCACAAAACAATAAGCAGTCCTTTGTATTTATTTACAGCAATTGAAAGGCAACTTCTAGCCGGGATGGAGGTGCTGAAGGTGAAGATGGCCAGCCAAGAGCGTCTCCTTCAGCACATTCTAGACCGGTTAGATATGTCGCCAGTAGCAAGCTGTGACCTGCCCGATGAATTTGAATTTCCGCTGGGAACAATGGACAAATTGGATGCCTTAGAGACTAAAGTGTCTGCAGATAGGGTTGTCAAGAACAAATTGGTGAGTCAATGCCAAGTGTTTGGAAAATGTTGACTTGAATTGCAGAAGAAATTTGAAATAAAATACAGTGAAACACTGCTATAACGAACACTATGAGAACAATCAAAAAATGTTTGGAATAGTTGGGTGGGGCAGTGATTTGCTATGTGTAATGTTCGGTATGTTTTGTACACAAAAACCAGGAGCCAAAAGTTGTGTTCGGTATAGACCGTATCAAATACCCCATTGTTGCCATGAAAGCGACCATATGGTGGGGCAAACATTGTGCGTGCTCAGCGTATATTATGTACATGCACACCATGTACGCCAAACGCACACCATATTCGATACGGTCTATAGCCAAATGTTCGTTATATTGGTGTTCATTATGGCAGAATTCCGCTGTATGTTAACACAACTGTACAAACCCAAGAAATGCATTTTATGTGTTCAGAGTCCCATCATCAGTTTGCATCTTGTCAATGACAGCGTTTATGGTGATTGACACATATTACGCTTTAAGCATATGGACACCCATCAAATGACTGCTTTGGGATAAGTGGATAAAACGTCAGTACACTAATAATATTATGTAAAATCGTGTTTCTTTGTTTCTGATTTACAGGAAGGTCACTTAAGCACAGTTGGGGGAAGGAATGTCGTGGACTGTGTCAGGCGGGCAATGAGTTGTTTATTAAACAACACCATTGCCCAGCAGTTCAGCCTGCGGGGGAAACGGGGAAAGCGTACATTCAACACACTCAAGATATTTGGAGTTTTGAAAAGTAAGTCTTGACTATACATGTACATCATTCCCACAATACATCACTTAAACACTTGTAAAAGTGCGAGATCTTGTTACGTATAGATGTACACAAACATTTATGAAATTTATGCCTTTCTGCTCTACCTTGCCGAGGTTTTGCTGTAATTAAACTGTTGTGTGATAACAGTGCTCTCCTTTACTTGAGACATTTAGTTAATTGGTTGTTGACGATTTTGATGACACGAGCATGTGCCTGGATTAGTCAGTTTCCATGAATATAAGGATGTGTGACGTTCTCAATGGTTTTATTTTACATCTTATAATTATTTATTAATAACACAATTTGAAAGAAACATTTTGTGTCTTCCGGTATATTTGTAATTGATTTTCTTTAAAAATAAATCTTTAGGAACGCCCACAAAAATAGGCCACTTGCTCGATTCCACCATTGAGTAATTTATTCACGAGCTATTCATGGGCAGTCCACCCTATGAGTATATTATGTAATGCATGTGACGTCAGTGGTGGAATCGAGCAAGTGGCCTATTTTTTGTGGGCGTTCCCGAAGACTATTATTTTTAAAGAAAATACATCAATATAAAATAATACCGGAAGACACAAAACATTCCTTTCAAATTGTTTCATTGTTAAATAATTATAAGGTGTAAAATAAAACCATTATTATTGAGTACGTCACACATCCTTTAAAAACATGGTAGAGTTCACGATGTTTAATCCTGAGAATTATTTCCATCTGAAATGTTATGATCGAGAAAATTGTTGAATCTGACCTTATTTCTGTGGCCATAAAAAATAAGTTTTATAGCGTGTACAAATAGTTTTATGATATCTCTTTAAAACTAGAGGATTGGAATAAATGTACTTATCAAAAAACCAATACCGTCGTACCATCCCTTTATGTATTTTAGTCATGCATGCATATAATGTGTGTTCAGATTCTTGTTATATTGATTCTTACTAACACAGAAAAAGAATAAAAGCACTAATATGCAAATAAGAGTACAAACTTCCAAGCTATTACATAGGTTTGTACACAAACATAGATGCGCACACACAGCTTCAACACACAAGGCATGTTGGCGCTCGAGTCGATATGTTGGCGCTCGAGTCAATATATACAGCTGTATGTATGGACACCAGTCAAAAGTCATTAGAACCATGCACTGCCTAGTAGCCAGTGATCCAACCCCGGGTGGCAATATTTTTGTTGCAGTAAGAAATTGCCATCGGACCTTATTTCAGCATTCACACGTAACGTATGATGGGATGGGATTGGCGGAAATAAGGTCCCATGGCAATTGTTTTCTGCACAAAAAATGGTCCTGTATACAACTGTGTGTATATACATAAATATCAAGTAAAAACAGTGGGAAACTGACTGGGAATATATTAAATTATTATCGGGTGAACAAAAAACTTGACTAGAGTGGGATTCAAACCTATGACCTCTGGATTGACGTGATGGTGCTCTACCTAGCCCATAGTTGTGTATATATGTACATGTACATATTCTACTATTACCACGTAATTGCAATGATAAGACAAATTAAATCATATTTTATACAGAGTCACTCCGCAACAACACCGTCTGCCGGGGTGCAACAGACTCCAGCATAGAGGTGGCTACAGGTGACTGGTTGCGGTACGCAAAAGACAGAGATGGAGGCCGCAAAGCACGGCATGCCATGATGGAGCTACAGAAGCAAGCATCAGGACTGCAGGGAAATTCTGTTGCAATGGCTATTGACAGCGACTAACCCAACTCCATAGGCCTTTTTACTATATAACATTCCTCATTTTCACTTTTTTAATCTTTTATTTATTTATTTATTTATTATTTTTAAAGTTATTTTTTACAAGTTTGATATACAGAATGTTTATTCAACTTGTACGGTTTTCACATCGTGTTTTATGATGCCCAAAGCGAAACACAACTGACTTTTTCATGGTAGTAAGGTAAACAACTTGCATTTTGCAAGGTATATATGTCATCGAGACTTAACAGTTCCACGGCCAGTCGTTTTGATAGCTATACTCATAATATCGTGCTCAAAACTTTATTTCACTAAGTTCTATCAAGAAACGACGAAGCACAAACGGCAATAGAAATAATAACATTGATGTACGGCCATTGATGCTTATTCATACAATGAGCAAAACCTTCCTTAATTTCGATGACACTCAGTGATGATGCATTTAAAAGGATAATAAACCATTGGATTTTTGGATATGTACACTTATTCCAATCCTCTAGTTTTCAAGAGACATCATAAAACCAACCTGTGAAAATTCCATCAAAATAGGTGATCACGTTTTTGAGAAATTGGCATTGAACGGTAAGTGGCCTTCATTGGAGTGGCCTTCGAAAGCCACTGCAATGAAATTGTGTACAAACATTTCTCGAAGATGACAGTATTTCAGACGGTTGGTACCAGTGCCGACTTTATACTAAGTTTTTAGATTAAAAATCGGATTTTTTTTTTTTATATTCACCAATCCTCTGCCATGTCTATAAACAAAGGTGAACACCTAGTCCTTAGACCATTTTTGCACAATCATGCATCAATGAAATATAAGTGGTTTAAATGTAATTTCAATTCAATTCAATTCAATTCAACTCACAATTTAGTGATGGCCAGTCTTTTATTTACATTCACTTTTAGTCTTCCATTAATATTTGAAATGTTTACCCATTAATGTTTGAAAAATAAACAAATGGTTATGTTTGCAGGAAATATTTCATATGTGTTCTTTTTCAGTGTTTTAAGTTGGGTCAACCTTGAGCCAATGTTGATAAAATGTTGGGCCAACATTGGACCACAGGAAAAGGACCAATGTTCAGTTAACATTTGGCCAATATAATGGTTAAATGTTGGGCCGATGTTGGTCCACTAAATATATGATACAAAGGGTCAACATTGGGCCAATGTTAAACCAATATTGGTTCATAATGAATGATATGGCCGAACATTGGCTCAAGTTTGGTCATTTTAAGTAAATGATACGAAAAAGGGCCAAAATTGGAACAATGTTGGTCCACAGTAGGTGATAGGGAGGCAACATTGGACCAATGTGGCTCAATGTTAGAACTTTGCCCGATACGAAGAGCCAACATTGGCCCAATGTTGGCCTAATATTGGTTCATAGTTAACGATACGAAGGGCCAACATTGGCCCAATGTTGACCTAATATTGGTTCATAGTTAGTGAAACAAGGGGCCAATGTTGGCCTAATATTGGTCCATAGTTAATGATACAAAGGACCAACATTGGCCCAATGTTGACCTAATATTGGTTCATAGTTAGTGATACAAAGGGCCAACATTGGCCCAATGTTGGCCTAATATTGGTTCATAGTTAGTGAAACAAAGGGCCAACATTGGCCCAATGTTGGCCTAATATTGGTTCATAGTTAGTGAAACAAGAGGCCAATGTTGGCCTAATATTGGTTCATAGTTAATGATACAAAGGGCCAACATTGGGCCAATGTTGACCTAATATTGGTTCATAGTTAGTGATACAAAGGGCCAACATTGGCCCAATGTTGACCTAATATTGGTTCATAGTTAGTGAAACAAGGGGCCAATGTTGGCCTAATATTGGTCCATAGTTAATGATACAAAGGGCCAACATTGGGCCAATGTTGACCTAATATTGGTTCATAGTTAGTGATACAAAGGGCCAACATTGGCCCAATGTTGACCTAATATTGGTTCATAGTTAGTGATACAAGTGCCCAATGTTGGCCTAATATTGGTTCATAGTTAGTGATACAAAGGGCCAACATTGGCCCAATGTTGACCTAATATTGGTTCATAGTTAGTGAAACAAGGGGCCAATGTTGGCCTAATATTGGTCCATAGTTAATGATACAAAGGGCCAACATTGGGCCAATGTTGACCTAATATTGGTTCATAGTTAGTGATACAAAGGGCCAACATTGGCCCAATGTTGACCTAATATTGGTTCATAGTTAGTGATACAAGGGCCCAATGTTGGCCTAATATTGGTTCATAGTTAGTGATACAAAGGGCCAACATTGGCCCAATGTGGGCCTAATATTGGTTCATAGTTAGTGAAACAAGAGGCCAATGTTGGCCTAATATTGGTTCATAGTTAGTGATACAAGGGCCCAATGTTGGCCTAATATTGGTTCATAGTTAGTGATACAAAGGGCCAACATTGGCCCAATGTGGGCCTAATATTGGTTCATAGTTAGTGAAACAAGGGGCCAATGTTGGCCTAATATTGGTTCATAGTTAATGATACAAAGGGCCAACATTGGGCCAATGTTGACCTAATATTGGTTCATAGTTTGTGATACAAAGGGCCAACATTGGCCCAATGTTGACCTAATATTGGTTCATAGTTAGTGATACAAGGGGCCAATGTTGGCCTAATATTGGTCCATAGTTAATGATACAAAGGGCCAACATTGGGCCAATGTTGACCTAATATTGGTTCATAGTTAGTGATACAAAGGGCCAACATTGGCCCAATGTTGGCCTAATATTGGTTCATAGTTAATGATAAAAAGGGCCAACGTTGGGCCAACGTTGGGCCAACTTTTACGTTGGGCCAACGTAACGCCGATGAGCAAAACTGTGTTGGGCCAACGTTGACAGCCAACGTTGGCCCAACGAAACTTGTTTCGTTGGCCCAACGTTGGGCCACCATTGTGATGCTATCTGGGTCTGCATTCTACCTTCGCATTGATAATATTTAGAAGCTTCTACGGGGTCAGTCAAGAGTCGAAGTTAATTTCTATAATCTTCGGTCAACTATCATTTAACCAAAATGGCAGACTGCAACACTCCCGGCAGCAGTGACGTTCGTGGCCGTGTTTGGAGTGAGGACGAGGTTTCGATGTTGCTCGATATATGGGCCAGTGAAGAAATAATGATTAAGTTTGACGGCACCGTCCGCAACACTGCGGTATTTGGAGAAATTGCAAAACAACTCGGGGAAGCTGGATTCGAAAGAAGCGTAAAGGAAGTGAGAAATAAAGTCAAGAACATGAAGCGAAGTTATAAGAAGGCCAGGGCCACAAATATGAGGAGTGGTTCTGGCCGAACAGAAGTGCCCTTCCAGGAGAAGATGGATTTAATTTTGGGAGACAGGCCATGCATTCAGCCAGTGGTGACTTTCCAATCAGCATCGATGTCTCCCGACGTCGAGGACCTTGATGAATCGGCAGACATCAGCTTGGAAACGGAAAGCAGCCAAGATGACGATGACAACGATGACAACGATGACAACGATGACAACGATGACAACATTGATTCAGAGGAGGGGGATATTTTAGATGACTCTATACTACGCCAACTCCCTGTAGTTGACCAGCCTTGTCAGCCAAGAGGTTAGCTAGTTTACAATTCAATCAATCAATACTTTATTTCCACTTACTTAATTCCCACTTAATCAATCTATCCAGTCATCACGTTCATGTACAGCAGGGGTAGTTTAGGAATAAGAAATGGTGATTTATTTGGTGATGAACTTTTTGCCATGAACTTTTGCACATAAAGCTCATGGCTTGCGATCCGTTTCAATCTTAGTACGGTACTAGTAGGCCTACAGACTTTTAAAAACAAATCATTTATGATCATTTATGATCAATCATCATTCATGAATGAACATTCTCTTTTATTTTTGTATTTATATCTCTGCAATACCCATAGTGCAGAGTGCTTTACAAACGCCTTTTATTTAGTTATTCGGATGACAAAACAGGGACGGTTATGGGGAAAAGGCTAGATACATCAAACAGTTGCACTCATTGCAGGTAAGTGTAGCTCTGAAGTCTGTTTAAAATTTATTTCAAAGCAGCATATGCACATTGCCTTTCAGACACATTTACATTATTTTGGACCACAGAATTCTACATGAAGCAGAAATGAATGGTGGCTAGAATTTTTTCATTGCTAATTTTTATCCCCTCATAGTCTGCTCTTGGTGTGAATCAATTGTCTTCAAGTTCCATATCATACATGCTGCACAGCAATAAACTGATTCACTCTTTTGTCTTTTCTGTACTTTTAGATATATCTTCACCAGCAAAGCAGATTGAAGAGAACATGTTCAAGTCGCCAATTTCCTTGATATTTTGTTTATTATAATTAGTTAGACTCAATTTTCTATAGTTGGTTGCATTTTGCATAATTGATTGATATAGAAGCGAGAACGGCCTGAGATGCTAAGTCAGAAAAGTGTCCCGTTATACACTTTGTCTTGACTTGATTGGAACGCGACGACTTTTCCCTAAAAGTGGTTCCTAAACTATTGCATCCCTTTTTCACGTGCTCTGTTGATACAGATGTACTAGCCCCCAGGTCCGCTTTGGTAGATATGACCCGGTTCATCTCTCCACCTTGCCCCGCTTCTCAACCCCTTTCATCGCCTTCTCCTGGACCTTGAGGTTGTCATCTTGGAGCCCATCTGAGTGACGTGCACCTTCCATCCCCAGCCGTAGAAGTGCAGATAAACCCAGCTAAGATCTTTACCAATATCCATGTATTTTCACAGATGTATTTTTGTATATTTTATCAAGTGTTAAATCGTATTCCATTTGATGATAATAACTTCTAACTGAAGCTATTGTATTTTAACCTACACTTGTATTTATCAAATTCTTTATATTTCAATTGCTTGTTTATCATTTACATACTGTTGTTGGCATTGATTCGTATGAACAAATAATAATACGGTGATTCCAGTTAGAGAATCAAACCACATATATAGCTGTCCGTTGCGTTTATTACCGAGCAAGTTTCCCTTACACAACATCGAACCGTTCGCAGGCTCGTATTTAAATAGAGGTAAAACCTGTGACAAAATTGGAGGCACCGCCCGGATCTTGCTCAATTCAATTCAAATTCCTTCTTGTTGTTCTTTTACTTTTGTACGATTTCGTATTTTTGATGTTCTCGAAGGAATTACAAAAAACCTTTAACGGAAGCATTTTTCTAGTTGATTCTCATCTTGAATTTGTTCTATGTCCTAAATTTCATGTTTTTTAGGTTCCAAATTTACACTACTTCAAGATCGAATTTCCCCGTAAAAAATTCACAATATGGTCATTGATTATTATATAAGATATGGTCCGTTTTTCAAAGATTTCCCAATGATGTAAACACAGAAAATTTGTTAATGAACTCGGAAGATAAAGGTCGCATGTTGAGTTTCCAAACACGTGTAAACAAACGGTGAGCAGTGGGAACTCCGGCAAAGAACAGAATATCGATCGATGATCATCATTGGTCACTTTTTCATCTTCAAAAGTACAGCGGTTTTTTTCAAGTAATCAAAACCTTTCTTACATCAGTCTCAACTATTCGATTCTGTTCGACCCGGTGGAATCCGACACTCCAAAAAGAATCGACACCCAAATGAGTAATTCTGATGGGGTGAAAAATGCACGCTACCACAGGAAAACCGGCACAACTTAGTTTTTTCAAATGCAAAAGTACGGCGGTTTTTTTCATAGCAAAAGGAAACAACTATCACCATTAGCTTGACCTTAAAAAAATACTTTTTGAAACTGTTCGACCCTGTGAAATCACCCGTGGGGTTATCAAGTTATGAGCGAAAATAAGGGAAAAACCTGCCTTTTTCGCTTCGTTTGTTATCTGGAAATGCGTGAACAGGGGAAACGAGCTGAAATGCGTGAACAGGGGAAACGAGCTTAAGTGAACACAACAAATTCATATGAATCATTTAAAATTTACCCAGTCAGTTTCCAAATGGTTTTACTTATCCAATTAGAGTATACTTACATTGTATGTACGTAAATGGCAGGTAAGATGTAATTTTTGGGGTGTTCCTTTACCCGGTTGAAATATGTACTCCAGTAAGGAAATACGGTAAAAAAAGAAAAGACGCGCTATGGGGTTCAAAATGCGACTCCTCACTGGGAATTTTTTTAACCGAAACATTCCTTTGATTTCTATGAATAAAATAGTTAAATAACTGCAAAATTAATTAATATCGAACTGTCGTTCGATATTAATTAATTTGGCAGTTACCAGATGTCCATTATATGTAAAGCTGACTGATTTGCACAGTTACAATGATTAAATTCCCTTTCATGTTGATTTGTGAACTTCAGTGATGGCGTGATAATTTCACTCAACTTCAGTATTTGAAAAATAAATAATAAATTACCGGTTATCATGCGTTCTTTGCAGGTCGTCAAATCTGGGAGGGTTGGTAAAAAGATTAAGAAGAAAAGTATTGGTTTGGAGAAAGCAGCATCCAACAAGAAGGTACGTATAAACTGTAAAAGTAGTAGCCCAAGCAGTGGCAATGCTGCAAGGAAACTGAGAACAATAGCAATTAAATCAAGTGGTTAAGATGATGCTGTTGCTCACACGTAACTATTGCAGGTTGTTTGTATCTTTAACCGAAGTGTCTGTTGTTATAAAGTAGGTCGACGGCCAAAAAGGGTTGCAAGTACTCGTAATCATTATGAACTGTTTTCCATCTGTAAAGGTCTTCTTCGATGATTATTAAAAATAAAAAGAGATTTATATCATATTTATAAGCATTTCATCTCATAGGAGTTTATTCCCGCTTTCATAACAAACAGATTTAAGTGGACAAATTGCCAGTTTGTTTTCCACATATTGTATTTGATTGCTTAAATGCCATTGCTTTCAATTCAAAGATGCGATTAACGTACTTAACAGTTAAAGAGCATTTACTTTTGCCAGATAATTTTCTAAGGTGGCACTATTTGTGCATTTTGTAAACAATGAGTAGTTATTCCATTGCCATATAACTACTATTTTATGGGTGGCACTATTTGTGCATTTTGTAAACAATAAGTATTTATTCCATTGCCATATAACTACTATTTTACGGGTGGCACTATGTGTGCATTTTTGTCAACAAGGAGTAGCTACTCCATTGCCAAAGGATTTTTTAAGGTGCAATGTTTGTGTATTTTTGTAAACAAGGAGTCCATTGCCATAATTATTATTGTACGAGTGGCACTATTTGTGCATTTTTGTAAACAAGGAGTACATGTAGTTATTCTATTGCCATATAACTTCTATTTTATGGGTGGCAATATTTTGTGCAGTTTTATAAACAATAAGTATTTATTCCATTGCCATATAACTACTATTTTACGGGTGGCACTATGTGTGCATTTTTGTCAACAAGGAGTAGCTACTCCATTGCCAAAGGATTTTTTAAGGTGCAATGTTTGTGTATTTTTGTAAACAAGGAGTCCATTGCCATAATTATTATTGTACGAGTGGCACTATTTGTGCATTTTTGTAAACAAGGAGTACATGTAGTTATTCTATTGCCATATAACTTCTATTTTATGGGTGGCAATATTTTGTGCAGTTTTATAAACAATAAGTATTTATTCCATTGCCATATAACTACTATTTTACGGGTGGCACTATGTGTGCATTTTTGTCAACAAGGAGTAGCTACTCCATTGCCAAAGGATTTTTTAAGGTGCAATGTTTGTGTATTTTTGTAAACAAGGAGTCCATTGCCATAATTATTATTGTACGAGTGGCACTATTTGTGCATTTTTGTAAACAAGGAGTACATGTAGTTATTCTATTGCCATATAACTTCTATTTTATGGGTGGCAATATTTTGTGCAGTTTTATAAACAATAAGTATTTATTCCATTGCCATATAACTACTATTTTACGGGTGGCACTATGTGTGCATTTTTGTCAACAAGGAGTAGCTACTCCATTGCCAAAGGATTTTTTAAGGTGCAATGTTTGTGTATTTTTGTAAACAAGGAGTCCATTGCCATAATTATTATTGTACGAGTGGCACTATTTGTGCATTTTTGTAAACAAGGAGTACATGTAGTTATTCTATTGCCATATAACTTCTATTTTATGGGTGGCAATATTTTGTGCAGTTTTATAAACAATAAGTATTTATTCCATTGCCATATAACTACTATTTTACGGGTGGCACTATGTGTGCATTTTTGTCAACAAGGAGTAGCTACTCCATTGCCAAAGGATTTTTTAAGGTGCAATGTTTGTGTATTTTTGTAAACAAGGAGTCCATTGCCATAATTATTATTGTACGAGTGGCACTATTTGTGCATTTTTGTAAACAAGGAGTACATGTAGTTATTCTATTGCCATATAACTTCTATTTTATGGGTGGCAATATTTTGTGCAGTTTTATAAACAATAAGTATTTATTCCATTGCCATATAACTACTATTTTACGGGTGGCACTATGTGTGCATTTTTGTCAACAAGGAGTAGCTACTCCATTGCCAAAGGATTTTTTAAGGTGCAATGTTTGTGTATTTTTGTAAACAAGGAGTCCATTGCCATAATTATTATTGTACGAGTGGCACTATTTGTGCATTTTTGTAAACAAGGAGTACATGTAGTTATTCTATTGCCATATAACTTCTATTTTATGGGTGGCAATATTTTGTGCAGTTTTATAAACAATAAGTATTTATTCCATTGCCATATAACTACTATTTTACGGGTGGCACTATGTGTGCATTTTTGTCAACAAGGAGTAGCTACTCCATTGCCAAAGGATTTTTTAAGGTGCAATGTTTGTGTATTTTTGTAAACAAGGAGTCCATTGCCATAATTATTATTGTACGAGTGGCACTATTTGTGCATTTTTGTAAACAAGGAGTACATGTAGTTATTCTATTGCCATATAACTTCTATTTTATGGGTGGCAATATTTTGTGCAGTTTTATAAACAATAAGTATTTATTCCATTGCCATATAACTACTATTTTACGGGTGGCACTATGTGTGCATTTTTGTCAACAAGGAGTAGCTACTCCATTGCCAAAGGATTTTTTAAGGTGCAATGTTTGTGTATTTTTGTAAACAAGGAGTCCATTGCCATAATTATTATTGTACGAGTGGCACTATTTGTGCATTTTTGTAAACAAGGAGTACATGTAGTTATTCTATTGCCATATAACTTCTATTTTATGGGTGGCAATATTTTGTGCAGTTTTATAAACAATAAGTATTTATTCCATTGCCATATAACTACTATTTTACGGGTGGCACTATGTGTGCATTTTTGTCAACAAGGAGTAGCTACTCCATTGCCAAAGGATTTTTTAAGGTGCAATGTTTGTGTATTTTTGTAAACAAGGAGTCCATTGCCATAATTATTATTGTACGAGTGGCACTATTTGTGCATTTTTGTAAACAAGGAGTACATGTAGTTATTCTATTGCCATATAACTTCTATTTTATGGGTGGCAATATTTTGTGCAGTTTTATAAACAATAAGTATTTATTCCATTGCCATATAACTACTATTTTACGGGTGGCACTATGTGTGCATTTTTGTCAACAAGGAGTAGCTACTCCATTGCCAAAGGATTTTTTAAGGTGCAATGTTTGTGTATTTTTGTAAACAAGGAGTCCATTGCCATAATTATTATTGTACGGGTGGCACTATGTGTGCATTTTTGTCAACAAACAAGGAGTAGCTACTCCATTGCCAAAGGATTTTTTAAGGTGCAATGTTTGTGTATTTTTGTAAACAAGGAGTCCATTGCCATAATTATTATTGTACGGGTGGCACTATGTGTGCATTTTTGTCAACAAGGAGTAGCTACTCCATTGCCAAAGGATTTTTTAAGGTGCAATGTTTGTGTATTTTTGTAAACAAGGAGTCCATTGCCATAATTATTATTGTACGAGTGGCACTATTTGTGCATTTTTGTAAACAAGGAGTACATGGAGTACTTTTATATTGATAACTTTGGAGTGAAACTTTGAAACTGCCAAAGATCTGTTTAACATAAATTTTGATGCCATTTTTTTTTCACATTTAGTTAAACTCAAGTGCAGTATTTAAATGTTCCAGAAAAAAAACATGATTCGCAGCTGATGGTTAGTCTACTACTATATTCGTAACACAGTGTTAAGTGCTTTATAAATGTTATTTATTTGTCAAGACCTTTGAAAACTTTCTTGTAAACTGATAAATGTCAGTTAATGGAACCAGCTTTGTGTATTCATGTTATTTATTTGTTAAAACCTTTGAAACCTTTCTTGAAACTGATGAATGTCAGTTAATGGAACCAGCTTTATGTATTCAGCTTAACTGTATTTTGATGTGTAAATGTGTTTTCAAATTTGTTCATCTCAACAAATAAAATCGTGAAGAAGTAACATAAAACAATCCTGAATGTTTTGCTTTTTATTGCATTGTTAAATTATCGACTATCTTTTAATTTTAAATATTTACATTGAAATACAATTACAAGTTTGTCTCGAAGTACAAATATATAATTAATAGTACCGAGACACAAATATTACTGATCTTGGTTGGAACTGAAACCATCTGAAACTATATAGATGTTTATTCCAATAGATGACTTTTCAGATTCTGAACAGTTTACTGATTTAATAACACTCATATTCTAGACCTATAACACACTGGGAAGTTGAACTATTAGTTTTTTTAAATAAACTAAGATGCAGTCTTTTTTTGGAAAACTGTGGGAAAACTTACTGCACACACACAGACAGTAATATAGCCTACACATACAGTGTAGGCCTACTCTGTATGTACATGTACATGTACTGTGTGAGTTAAGCAAGTTGACCTTGGTAAAACTCCTGCATACTGATGAGGTGTTATGTAACCTTGGCTGGAAAAGTAAACATCCTTGAGGGATTAGGCTATTTTATGACCTCTGTCTTGGAGAATTTGTGGTCTGCTCTGATTGGCTTATTAATTGGCCTGGCATTCTTTCAACTATAGGTGGCACTGGGTAAAAATTCTCTTTGTAAAACCTGTGATTCACACATGTATGTTAATGTCATTTATTTACATGCAGCAGCGCAATTTTCCTTTACGAGGGCACTTTCCACTTCATTGTATAAAAATGTAGGAATAATTTGTTTTTATAAACATTGAACATTTTCATGCATTTTAAAAATGGCCCTGACGAGAAACTTTGGAAGAATAAAATGAACAAAAATGTACTGAAGTTTGCTTACCCCCGATGTTGTAAAAGTTCACCTTCGAATTCGAATAGCTCCTCTTAACTTGAAATTCAAGATGATTCGCCGGACTGTACGGTCCCCGCATTCACTGCTGCGCCGGTGACTTCTTCATAAGATCATGAAGACATGGAACTTGGAAGGAAAACCACACTCAAACCCGCGTGTGTCGTCAATTAAGTGTGGCTGCTGCTGAATAATTAAAGGTCGTCGCTTTCATTCATTACTATACTAGCACTAGCAGCTACAACCAACAACAACCATGTACAGTTTACCTACTGTCACCTCCTGTGACACTACTGTCCTGACACAGTTCTGAACAGAGCGACAAACTGCATACAACAATGGGTTGTGTGAGTAAAATCCGTCATGGCGGCCGCTCGAAACCACCAACGAACTCCCTGCACAAGTCGGTCAGTCCTTTCTCTACGGTGGTTACTGCATGTACTATTCCTTCCTCCATGGTTTAGGTGTGTGGTTGTTGTTGCTAGTCCAATGTGCACTGTGCAGTAACAAAACTTTGCGTGCACTCTCCACACAGCATAGAGTTGGTCGAGTGGGGAGTCCGTTCCGAGCATCTACTCAACCCTTTCTCCGTCAGTCCAGATCCAGCAGTTGCCGGGCAATTTGTCCAATCCAACCATGTGGATAATCTGTTGGCTTCTTTTCGTTATTTTATAATAAATAATACTATTAAATGTCAACAAACGTTGTTTATGTGTTGCTTCCTGTTCACAGCGAGTCCATGGTCCATTGCGCGCAGCATATGCTGAGTATGAAGCCAACAGCAAATAGCAGCATGCAAGCATGGCAAGGCACGTGTGAAAGAAAATGGATTCGGTAGCTGGAGCGCCCTCTGTAGTTAGAATTTGTGGCAGCCGTAATCTTCGTTTGCTCAACCAATTTACTACCATATTTCGAGGGAACGATATGATTTTGAAGGAAATCAAAATTATTAGGGAATGAAATATTATTTCAAGGGGACAAAATGACAATTTGGAGGAACGAAATACTAACTAAAAGCATGTTTTAGATTCGAATTTGTTTCTTTACCGAACGCTCAAGGGGCTATTTGGCATAAATTTCATCAAGTTTGATTTTTACTTGAAAATGAAGCAAGCCACCCCAAGCCTTTCCCCATGACCAGACTTATTGCATCTGGCACATTTGTAAATAATAGGGATTTGCCAGCAAATTCCCCAAAGATAAACATTTCCCCCCAAAAAAGAAAAGCATCAGTGTCTAGTGTCTACTAAATCTTTTTTAGCACATCAATTTTGACCTTGATGATGGACCCAATCTTGATAAAGGTGGTTGGTGGACTGTGATTTTTCATTTATTGGCCTGTTTTTATGCTGCATCATTTTAGTGCATAAAATCACACCATAATGCGCCA
Source organism: Leptasterias polaris (assembly GCA_037783415.1). Taxonomy (NCBI): domain Eukaryota; kingdom Metazoa; phylum Echinodermata; class Asteroidea; order Forcipulatida; family Asteriidae; genus Leptasterias; species Leptasterias polaris. The sequence continues at coordinate 1,445,288 of JAZGTN010000178.1, read as the reverse complement.
TACTGTCCCAAATGTGAAAAAATATATATAAATAAATGCTGGACTTGCCCCACCCTTCTTCAATTTCCTGCTACAAAGTGGGCACCCTCTTTTATGCCATTTCAAACTGCCAGACAATTTGCTTATGTCACCTTACAATAAAAAATGTGAAAACCTTGAAGTTACCAAAGATAGAAACCAGGGGCGTCAATCCGTCTTGAAATGTGGGGGGACAGGAGGTGCACTTATTAATCTTATAATTGAAACACACAAACTTTTAATATTCGACAATCTCCACCCCTTCCTTCCCCCCCCCACCCACCCCCTATTTGTCAATGGACAATATTCATGTATGTTAACCGGGGTCCCTGTGAATTTTTGAATTCTTCAACGTCTCTTCTTTGTTACCGATGAATCTTAAAACAGTTGGTGGGGGTCCAGGGGGCGAAGCCCCCGGAAGCTTTGAGCTTTGGCGTTTTGGGGGGGTGAAACCTCGAAACGCCTAAAAACAGAGAAATAGCCACACTTTATAAGCACTTTTGATCTTTTAGCTTTACCGAAAAAAATATGTAACATCAACAGGCTCAAATACAATTTTACTCCCACATATCAACTAGACCAAGTATGCATTTTATAATTTTATAACAGCTAATATCTTGGCAGAAAACCCCCCCCCCCCTGAACAGTTTCTACTGCACTATTTTAGAACATAATTACACCACACAATAATAATTGATCCTAATTTCGGGGGGGGGGGGGGGGGGACTAATTTTCAAGCTTGAATTTCTGCTTTAAAATGCATCCTTATCAATACCATTACACGTCACTTGACCTATTGTATGTTTTGATTTATTAATATTTGTAAATGTTTTAATACTTGGGGTTTTTAAGCAAAATTGACTTGATAATCTCCCCCGAAATATAATCTCCCCCGAAAATGTAGCTAATAGCTAGAGTCAAGTTAAATAAAAATGTATTAGTAATGTTTACTGCATCATTTTTGAGCATAAATTACACCTTAACTGATGAATTATCTGTTACACCAGTGTAATGGAGTGGACCCTAGCGCCACTCCACTAAGACCAATACCGACAGACAACCAAAACACAAGACTGCAATGCAGAGACAACGGATTAGAAATGCCAAACGCACATAAACAATTTAATAGCATTGCACAATAATTTTAACACCATCAATCTTATTTCAGACTAGTATTTACAAATTGATTTAATATAAATAAGTAAAAATAGGTATTTAATATAAAAAGGTATAAATAAGCATTTAATATAAATAAGTATTTAATATAAAGAAGTAATCAACCACAAGGAAACTAAATTTTTAAGCACTTTCTGGTTGAACAAAGAAAATTTACTAAGAGTGTGACTTGAACCTGTGACCTCTAGATTAAAGGCTTCTCACTGACACCTATTAACAAAGATATTGACAAAATAGGGCGACTGGCAAAATAGGGCTAGATAGCTCAGTTGGTAGAGTGCGACATGTTAATCCGAAGGTCACAGGTTCTAGAAAAATTTTCTTTTTTCTTTGTTCAACCCCAAAATAATACAAAGAAGCAAAGGCCTACAGAACAGATTTCACACAAATAACTGAAATAAACTTGAGTGGAACAGTTCTGTGTTGATCAGCCACTCTGTTCTATGACTCGCTAAGAAAACCCAGCTGCCCACCAGAAAAGTAGACCTGCACCCCAGTCACAATCTGTAGACCCGCATGGAGTCGCCCCAAAGAACGTTGCGGCAACTCTAACCACGAGGGTTCAATCCAGTAAGGGTTTAACGTCATGGGAACTCATTGCATTTGGCCTCAACAATGGTTGTCCTTGGGTCTGAAAATCCCGGGAGGATTTGCGTTCCTGGGAGGGTTTCAAACACCCGCTGGACCGCTACAGGTTACACCGGTTTGACACAACAGCCTCAACGCTTGCCGTTGTCCTCTGGTTCACACCAACCCCAAAAACAGTACACCACGAAATTTCAACCCAAGAACAGCATTCCTTTGGTTTTATATGGCACTATTAAAATTCTTACTCATAAGCCCAAATATCGTACACATGTACATGGAACAGTAAAACTGTTCAATTGTTAATACCCTCCCATAGTTGGCGTAGTTTTAACAAAATCATTACAAAAACAGAATAAACACAAATCAAATTTGTCAAACTTTCCAATCCTTTCTTTACAACAATCTCATCCATTTTCATAGGGTTTGAATCACTTAAACTATTATTGCCCACTGTAAAATAATCGCAACATTAAAATGTGGAAAATGCCAAATAACACAGCTAAGTCACAGAGGCTATGTTAAGATTGAAAATTGGAAAGTGTTGCAAGAAATGACTAAGTGACAAAAACTAAAGCTGGAAGAGAACAAAAAAGTATTTTTTAAAGGGTGTGTACGTCATTGGTAACATTGTCAAAGACCAGTATCCACACTTGATGTGACCCAACATATTCATGAAATAACAACCGTGTGACAGTTTCAGCTACATTGGTCTAAGGAGTCATGAGAAAACATTTCAGTATTGTTTTAACTTTTCAAGATCATATTTAGCATTTATTGGCAAGTTGGCCAAGATTGTCAATTTCATTCTTGATTAAACTACAAAATTGTTTGTTTAAGCCATAAAAAGCCAGTAAAAACTACTGATGTTGGAGACCTTTGATCTAAACTTTTGGTTCATTTTAGGCATTACTTTGTTCTTCAGTTTAAAGATGGTATTATGAAGCCAATCAATATGTAAACATCGAAAATTGGGGAAGGGTGTACATTGACTTTGAATGGCCTCTAAGTATGACAGTTTTGGACAGATTTCCTGCGAGTGGCATCCAACAGAAAAACTTCACCCCATGTTACAAAATTTGAAATGATATGCCAAGCTCAAGAAGTAGATGTTTTTAATACAAAGTATGGATGTTTTTTCACTTTTCTCGAATAGAGCTTCCCAAGAAAGAGTCATATGAACTTCCTCTTATTAATGCTTATTCTTATCCATTTCGTTAAAATAATCTTTTGAAAATGAGATTGAAACTGCATCTGATGTACTGTCAGGCAGGGTTTTAGGTCTGCTATCAGGCTGGGTAGTAGGTCTTCTATCAGGCAGGGTAGTACATGTAGGTCTGCTATCAGGCAGGGTAGTATGTCTGCTATCAGGCTGGGTAGTAGGTCTGCTATCAGGCAGGGTAGTAGGTCTGCTATCAGGCAGGGTAGTAGGTCTGCTATCAGGCAGGGTAGTTGGTCTGCTATCAGGCAGGGTAGTTGGTCTGCTATCAGGCAGGGTAGTAGGTCTGCTATCAGGCAGGGTAGTAGGTCTGCTATCAGGCAGGGTAGTAGGTCTTCTATCAGGCAGGGTTATTTTCAATAAGGATCCTCAGCAGACATCTTTTAATGCATACCTTTAGGAAAATGAAAAGTAAACAACTATATTAACACAAAAATATAATATTAACACAAAAATATAATACAACAAAAATAGACAATGTCATTTCAAAGTAGTTGCAGGGAATTTTGGATCCTGGTGGACACCAGGCTTTATCCAAAGAGACTGATTTGACCTCCCGTTTGTAATTGACCAGTTAGCTGAGGGTGACCTGCTTGAAAAGGACATTTCTGGGTTCAACCTTCAACACAGAATCTTGAGCAAAGTATACGAATAAGGAGTTAAAGGAACACGTTGCCTTGGATCGGACGAGTTGGTCTATAAAAAGCGTTTGAAACCGTATGGTTAGAAAGATGCTTTAAAAGTAGAATACAATGATCCACACAAATATGCCTCAAAATTGCGTGGTTTTCCTTTCACATCGTGAACTAACACGGTCGGCCATTTTGTGGAGTCAAATCTGTTACTCCACAAAATGGCCGACCGTGTTAGTTCGCAAGGTAAAAGGAAAACCACACAATTTCGAGGCATATTTGACGAAAAGAAGTTTGACAAAGAAGTTTGACAAATTTGAGCTGCTGGTCAGTAGCTAAGAAAATATGAAGCAGACCACCTCATAAACACGTTTAAATAGCCAAGGAGAAACACATACTTCATGAGGCTTAAGAAATAGGTCAAAATGTGACTTTGAAAACATTAAATACAGTAACTCACCAACATACAATGGAAGTTGTCTTGCTCTCTCAGGTTCAGCTCAGTTTGGTTTTATCTCCAGGACACACATCCACATAAAACAAAACAGAATAAAAAACAAAATGAAAATGCAAATGAGACATCAATAAAGGAGTTAGGAAAGATTTGTTTAATGTTTGAAAAATTACGGTTGCCACATCAGGTGATAAAGGTGGATTGCAAACATTTCCTACAATCCCCGCTGAATTTTGTTGAATGTTTCATGTTTGAGGTACAAAGGTGACATTGTAATGGAAATCTAAATGTTATCAACAGCACTGACGGCCAACATTTGTCACCAGAGAGGGTTGTTTGATATGTGACTTCATGTGCAATCCACCTGTTACAGTGTTAGGCAGGTTCATAAATCATCCGATAGAGGGCGCACTACACGCTACGTATTTTACACATACACTCTGTGACCCAATGCAAGAATTGGGATATAAAAAATGGAATCTTCATCATTTGAATAATTAAATAAACACCATGAATATTGTGCCAAAAAGGATAAAAATGGGCTCTAGCGTAGATGATTTCTGTTGGGTTTATTTGTGTATTTCTCAGAGGGCACTTGGATGCTGAGTTATCCTCAGATGAAGATGAATTAGATCTGCGTGAAAGCATCTTAAGAAATAGCTCATCTACCACGTCTACGAGTATGGCTAGATGTGCTCCCACAACAGTCACAACATGTGATCCTGCTGCTGATTTCAGGCAAGGTATATAATTTAACATCATTTCAGTTTTAAAATAGCCTGAAGATTTCCATGAAGATCCTCCAATGAAGATCTTCGCACACAAGATCCCCCCCCCCCGAAAAAAAAAGTTCATATCAAGAAGAGAATGGAGATAGGGCTATATAGAGAATGGATGGATCACTGAAAGAATTAGGCTAATATAATGTACTGCAAAACCGCACCGCTGCCTCCATACAGACATAACTTATTGAGATAAGATTTGGTTTTCCTTTTTGCAGGTTGGTGTGCATTCAGTTATTTTCTCAAGATTTAGGGAAAACAACCAATTTCTTGTTTCCTGTGAAAATGTAATTAATTTTTTTAATTGTTGTGGTTGGTTTTTAAACATATAGGGACATTGGAGTGAAATACAATAACATATCAATTAATCAGTTGTGATCACTTTCCTTAAAATGTGATCAAAGCCTGGAATCTTGACTCTTAATATCCTAGTTGTACCAACAAAATTGATTTGATTTATTTCATATCCTTGATCTTAAGATTCAAACATTCTCATGGATGAATTGGATGGTGCTGATGATACCATTACAACCAATTCATCTAGTGATGACAGCTTTCAACGCTCAACAAAGGAGAATCCAGAGGACCAAGCAGATGACCAAGGAGTGTCTGACTTGCCAGGTGCACAACAGAAGAGAACAATGAGACAATGAGATTTTTTGAAATAAAAAACCCCATTTAAATTACATTGTTGTTTACACTTACAATCAGTTCCAATGATTTCATTGCAAACGTTTCTGACAAAAGTTCGGATACGTTTTCAAATTAAGTGGAATGCACCCACCCCTTTTGTTATGCAAATGGTCAATGTGGTCGACATGACATTATAGCCTCTGCCTGCACAGAAAGCTTTTGGTTACCACCATTTTTAATGTCAAACTTTTTATACATTTAATTTAAATTGTAGAAAGAGCAAAAACGGGACCAAGAAGCTTCAAAGCAAAAGAGCTTGAAGTTGATTATAACCGAGAACATGGCAAAGAGGAAGGCGTCACCTCTCTTTCCATCAGGAGACCAGCCAATGACTTGTGACAACAGTGATTGTGCATCCAAATTGCACATAGCAAAGAGAAGGTAAAAGGAGGTACAAACAAAGAACAGTGAGCTTCAACAAGAAATCAAGAGACTGAAGATATCAGCTCTAGAATTTCAAAACTTAAACAAAGACCTGCATCTGTTATGTTCTAAACATCTTAATGACAGGTTGATGGTAATAAGCAGAAGATTGACGATGACAAACTGAAGCCTCATACTCCATTCATTGCAATCAATGGTGAGTTTTGTGACTCTGCCAACGATTTTGGTATCTGGTGGACGTTTGGCCATGGACATCTAACATGACATCCGGAGTGAATCTAGAGAGAAAGACTTTCGGATGGCGCATGTCCAGTGGCCATCAACATCATGTAAGATGTCCGCGGATTATCCACGGAACGTCCGGGGGATATCAAACTCTCAGGATAGTCGGCGAACATTCTGAAATTTGCCTGTGATTCCTGGACTAAAATGGCTGCTATCTGTGTTCTGGGACTAGATTTTAGCTTCCTCAACCAGCATGTCTTGGGTGAGCCTTTACCAGCAGCATTGCATCTGATGTCATCTGTCTGGCCCTCATCACTAGTCGCTTACATGTACTACTTTTTCCCCTCTTATTTCAGGATCAAGGGAAGACATCTTACAGGGCCAGAACCTGTTCTACCTCGTAATAGAGGGGTCTGTTGTCAATGATCGAATTGCCACCTTCAGTGAAGCTGTCATAAGCCTCTTCTCATGCTTTTACACGCTTTCTTTGGAGTACCCATCAGAGGCGGCAATCACAATGGAGTTTATCTAAAGGTGAATTTTGTTAAAACTAACTTTTCTTAGGTTTCAATGTTATTGCTACAAAACTTTTTCGCGCTTGAAGGAGCATGATAACTGATGCACAACATGACCAGCGTTTTACGTCGGTGATGACATGGCATCACGCTACACATTCCCTAGTACCCAGTGACGTCACAGTGTCATTACCCTGGTGACATCGTGACGTGACACTTTAAGGTTTTTCGCTGGCAGACACTACTTAAAAGGTAGCTAGTTAAATTAATTTGATCATATTAATCAATAACACTAAGTTGGCAATTTGGCTCATCATGCAAAATCAGCTTGTTTACAATTATTTGTCCGACCCTTGGCATAATGATCTTTGGAACATTTCCTAACTGTTCACACCTGGAACAATTATAATACAATTGTGACACATTGGATAATGTGTCATCCAAGAAACACCACAGCTTTCGCAAAGATTATGAACTTGAGGGAGGCTCTGCTGTTGATTCCAGTGATTCCGTCAGTCAACAGGGTTCCAAAGTATCATCAACAGTGAGCGCTTATTTACATGCAAAGGCGGAAAAGGTTACAAAACATCAATAAATCCATCAATTTCAGTGTTGCATAAATGCCCGCCTTCGGATACCAAACAAACCTCTTGAAGTTTTTGGTGATTACTCGGTTGTGTTAGGAAGCCTTTCCAGAATACGGCAAAAAGGCAAAAGATGGCAAAAAGGCAAAAGATGGCGAAAAATTCCGTAATTGGTGACAAGATCACCAAAAGATTCCATACAGTGTTTAAGACCCACTGGGGTAATATACTGTATGGACGCACAAAGTGTGACAGCTTAAAAGAAGCTGCTATCACGCACAAAATTTATTTCAGAAATGCATTCACACCGGCCCAAACTATTAGTGCACAAAAAACAGAGTTGTATACTGCACAGTAAAACAACTCTGGCTGCATTGCAGTAGGCAATCTTCTCCCGATTAACTAATTATAACAACGAAATATGAGCGCATGCAACAAAGAGTCATGGTGGATGACCTGTACTGAGCAAGCTCAGCATTCCACTGCCAAGATTCAACTCAAAGACTGTGTGTGATTTTATAAGATGGCAGGAGGCAATAGCCAGCATTGGCTCTACTGATCAGGGAGTAAACTTGACCCGTCGTTATCAAAGTATAATAAGCGAACCAAGGCCAGATGACCTCCCCTTGCCTCAAACACGAAGTAGGCCAAATTGGCCTGAACCAACCTACAGTCATCGAAGGGAATAAGATCACCATCATGGATGTTTGCTAACTCTCTCGGTTCATGGCAAAAAGGCAACAAGAGAGAGCCCTTGGACGCCTCGGCATCTCCAGGCGCTAACGCCCCTTGATGAAACGATTGCTATGCATTGACGCCATCAAGGGCTCCATGGACATCTACATTGAACATGTCAGCGGCCATCGGCAATACCAGGATTAGCCGGTGGCCCAACCCCGCCAAGATCCTTGTACTGGAACATTATTGTTTTCTCCCCCTGTGGGCATTATTATTGGAATTTTGCTTCCTGAACAATGAACTCTCACCCAGGAAAATGTTTACTGCTATGGTCCGTTGCTATGGCGGTTGCCAACCTGGCTGTGGTCAGGGTGGTCTCTTTGTATTCCACCCAGGCAACTTCCAGGCTGGCACTCTGCTGTGCAAAGGCCATCCTTTATCCAGTTGACCACATCTTCATGATCAATGAACTCTTTGCACCTCCGGTCAGCTGGAAACATCGCTGCTCACAATTTTGGATTTCATCCTCTGCTCGGCTTGTGAATTTGGGTCTGCATGCTCAGCCATGGTTTACATCCACACTATAATCTCTAAAATAATTCCTGCTTGGTTTTCCAGCTTGTTTCAGGATGTATCACCTTGGCTGTGTGCGTGGACCTTGTTCATCGGTCCGCAGATGTTTTGCTTTTTTCAAATTGCTTTTTCCATCTGATTGCATTTAATTGCCGTGAGCCCTGGAGACGGGAGTCCCTGCAACTTGCCATTTATTTACATCCATCTGCTTACTCTGTAACGCAGGATGTATTTAGGTGGTTTGTTGTGGTCTCCCTGTCCTTTGGGCTGCAGTCTAAACTTCATTTCATTTACCATGCTATGACCTTCCATGTATTTACATCCACCAGTTTTTATCTTACCGCGGATGTATCTCTATGGTGAGTTGCAGACTCCCTGCCCTCTGGGCTCTGGTCTTAACTGCATTCTTTATTATAACATGTTCCGTTATTTACCTTGTTGTTTGCCCTCATGATGCTGTTTTCATTTGACTTGTCAAGTATTTACGCCTAACTGTATGTTTTCAATGCTTGGTGCATTTACTTGACTGGTCTTTTGTCTGCTTCGGATTATCATGTTTAATAACTTCTATTTAGCATTTTAGCTAAGAAAATTACCGCAAGTACTTTTAAATGGATGATAAGTAGATTTTGTTAATAAACATCCGTCCAAGTTTACGTCACAGCTTCAAGGGTTCTGATTGGGCAAGGAATTGCACGAAGTACAAGACAAACGCCAATGGCAAGGGAGCACAACACCCACATGTAACTTTGCTTGATTCAAGTTTCTATTTTTGATTTCATTATTTCCCCATGATGGGGAGTGGGCCGAATCCTGGATGTAGTGCAATACCAGGCCAACCCGTGGCCAGGACGAGGCAAGCCCCTATTCCATGGCCCAGATCCAAAAATCAGATTAATATACTGGCTGCTCAATGAGCAGCGTTTCAGATATTAAGCTGAAAAGAACAGAGTGCTTAATTTATTGAAACTTCGTGTTCAAAAGGTTTACAATCAATTAATAAAAAAGTACTCTAAAGGAGTTTTAAAAGAAATTTAGAAAAGCAAGGCATATAAGTGTTCTCCACTAACAAAAGCAAAAAATAGTACAAGCAATAAAAGTGAGCCGCCAAAACACCAAGAAAAGGAACTTAAAGTTAATCTAAGCACACTTCACAATGTAGTCCCCGACAGTGCAAAAAACAAAAGACCAGTCAAGTGATTACGCCAAGTTGGATAATAAAAAACAGTTAGGCGCAAACACTCGACAAGTCAATTGAAAGCAGCACCACCAGGGCAAACAAACAAAGTGAAAGGAAAACCAAAAATGGAAATAATGAAGTTAAGGCTGGAGCCCAAAAGGCAGGGAAACCGCAACACACCACATAGATACATCCTGCGTTAGAATAAAAACAGGTGGATGTAAATACATGGAATGTCCCAGCATACCCCGCCCAGTGGGCAACCAGGAATAACAACGTAAACAGTAAGAAAAATAACGGTAAATAATCCAGTAAACTTAACAATGCAGTCAGCACCCCCCACCGCGGCGGACAAAAGACCAGCCAAGTAAATACACCACGCTTGAACAGAGACGGGTAGGTGTAAATACATGGCAAGTCAGATGAAAGAAGCATCATGGGGCACAGATAGCAATGTGAATGAATATAAACATGATGGTGATAATGCAATGATGGAGTTTTAACGGTGGAGCCCAGAGGGCGGAGAGTCCGCAACAAACCACGGGAATACATCCTGCGTTGAAAAGAACAGGTGGATGTAAACACATGGAAAGTTGCAGAGTACCCCGCCCAAAGGGCTCCCAAAACAACAAAGGTAATTATCAAAGCAAATTTAAAATTGAAAGTTAAAAGCAAGAAATCCAATGGCGAAGAAAAACACAAAAGTTCACAGTTAATGATGAAAAGGCTGGCTGGTTGTCAAAGTCGGGGGTAGGGCGGCCATGGCTAGTCCTGGTACTGCCGATGGCCGCTGACGTGTTCGATGTAAATGTCCCTGGAGCCCTTGATGGCGTCAATGCAGAGTAGTCGTCTCATCAAGGGGCGGTAGCGCCTGGAGATGCCGAGGCGTCCGAGGACTCTCTCGTTGCCTTGGTGCCATGAACCGAGAGAGCCAACAGCAAAACCGAACACCTCGACATCCTTGCCTTCTGCCGCCAAAGCTTGCTTGAGGTCAGCGTACTTGGTGACTTTGGCGGCAGCAGCGGTCTTCAAAGCATCACGGTCGTTGTCGAAGGGGCAGCATACATCGATGATGGTGATCTTATTCCCCTCGATGACCGTGATGTCCGGGCGCTCCCGGGGGTGGGGATCTCCAGGGACGTGTTGGTCGACATAAACTTGTCCATATCGGATGGCAGACTTGATGCGGTTCTGGACAAGATTATGTCGACGTCGGATGGGAACCATGTTAGGGCGGCAGTGGTTCAAAACATGGGGTAGTGTCTCCTCTTTGTGTCCGCAGCGGCGACACGCTGAATTAGTTCCAGGATTCCAGCGCTTCGCCGCTGCGTTGGTGGGTAAACAGTTCAAACGGGCCCTGTGGATGAAGCGCCAATCGCAAAAGCGGATGAAGTTGCCGGATGGCATCCACGAGGACCCGTTGATGTAGTGGTCGGTGTTGAGTGAGCGGGCAACCTTCCCCTGGTCCGGGAGGGCGAGCAACTTGTTGGAGTATTGCTCGCGGGATGCAGCACGCAAGGCGGTGGTGATGACTTTGGGGGTGATCTCTGATCCAGTTGAAGTCTTTGTGAGCACTGAACCAGAGAGGCACCCCGTGAAGGAGATCTTGAGCCGCCTTGCTGCTGCACGGGCCCGGGACCAGAGGGTAGAGATTTGCCCGCTATTTCCTGAGTTGGCGAGGTCGCCGTCCATGGAGCCGGTGAGGAACAAGTCGATCTCTTCCGCTGTCGGGGGGCGATGGATGGTCCTGTGGACGACGGAAGAGAGCTGGGCGCTAGCGATGGATCTGGTCGTGTCGTCTGGTGAGGATAACATACGGACAGCCTGCGTTACGATTTGAATGTCCGCATCAATGTTCAGGTCGATGAAACCCAGGCCACCAACACGGCGATCTGCAAAGACGAAGTTTGTTGTGGCCCGGGTCGGGAGGTTGCAGACTTTCCGCGAAATCCTCACCAGCTCTCCTCTCAGCTTCTTTAGATGTTTCTTCTGGCAGTCGCCGGCGCGTAGGGTATAGGCCGCACATGGTTGGATGAATGTGCGGTATGCGTCCAGCTTCTGCCAGGGAGCGAGGAGAGATGAGTCAATCCGCTGAAGGTCATCCACCATCTTGACTGCCAAGGTTTCCAAACTCTCATTCAAGCGGTAGAAGCCGATGGGCACCCCGAGGTAACGGTAGTGTTGTTCCTCGGACATGGCAGGAAAATTCCTGCCCTGAACGAGAAACCCAACCGGCCGAACCACGGGGCGCTTACGGCATTCTAAGGATAGCGAGGCGCACTTCTGGGGTTTGAACAAGAGCCGGAGCCTATCAGCCATGGTGGATGCAGTGTCGAGGAGACTTTGGAGACCCTCAGCGGATTTGCTCATGATGACCAGATCATCAGCGTAGGCCAGGATGGAGACCGGCTGTCCATGGACGACGGGGGCGGAGTGGTTGGCGGAGGCTGCTATGGTGACCGATCTGATGACGAGCTCCAGAGTCAAGTTGAAGAGGATCGGAGATATTGGACATCCTTGCTTGACTCCAGAGCAGATGGGGACTTCATCAGTTCGGCCACTTGGGATCAGGAAGTCGGTGCTTGCCCCGGTGTAAACATCCCGGAGAAGAGAGATGAGGCCCTCCGGGGCCCCAATGGTGGCAAGCACAGTGAAGATCGCATCGTGAGGGACGCTACCGAAGGCGTTGGCAAGGTCGAGCCAAGCGATGTGGAGTGACTTTTGATTCCTTCGGGCGTCCTTCACGATGGATGACAACAGGAATGAATGTTCATAGCAGCCTTCGCCAGGGCGGGCACTCTTCTGATACTACACATGATCTTAGCCAAAAGGCCGAGAAGCGATACCTCATCAATAAATTTAACGGGTAGTGGTTGATTGACAGTGGCTCTTCAAGCATGGTTGTCACTTATTTCAGTATCAAAAAACAACAGCATGGAATTAAACATGGAAATCTTGTTAAACTCTTGAAAAAAGGTGCACTTTACTTTCTATTCTCCACTAAAATGTTACCATAAAATTGTTCCTTATTCCTAAAAACGGCCACAAATTGGAATAAAAACTGTGAGAAATAAGTAAAGTTGCGCAGCATTGCAGATTTCTCTGTTAGACACACCCAATTGATCAATATTCATGAGTCTACAGCAGTGTGTACACAAATCCTGCGCAGAGAGCATATTAAGGTCAAATTATTCACAGTACATGGAACGCATGCCCACAGTGTACACAAGTACTATACAAATGCTGCACAGTACATGTACTTTGCACATTGATTGTGGGTATGTATTACACTGCATCACAATATCATTTCACACAATGTGTACTTTGTAGCTCCACCCACACAAGGTACTTGATTCACACAACCAGCTGGGGGCTGTTCACATGAAAGCCATTTTCACAAGTAGCTGAAGCTACATGTATAGAAACTAGTCAGAACTATGAGAGCAGCCTCAGTAGCCGTGGCCATCTATAGAGAAAGGGGGCATCAAAAAGGCCAAAGCCCCCAAAGCTCTGAATAAGATTCAGTGTAAATGTAAGAGTAAGTCAGTTGATATGGGGGGAAATTCCATGGGACTCAGTGGCAGATCCCTTCAAGACACTATCATTAGCAGTAATACTACACCAAGTAGCCTACTAGGCTACTATTAAGAAAGTGTTTTGAAGAGGTTTAAAGGTTAATGGGGCCATTGGAGAAGAAACTAAGTGGGGCAATAGAGAAAGAAATTAGGGTTCAGAAACAAGCATATCATTCACAGTGCTTTGTAGGCAACCATTGCAATGAAAACACTAAATAGGTACAGTCACCTTCAATGTTATTAAAGGTTTTCCCTGAGCACCCGCTTAATACTTGCAGTTATATGACAAGACTTGCGGACATCTTCTCATATATGAGAGCAAAGTTTTTTTAAGACAAGTAAGTCAAAGATCTATGTTCAAAGTGCTTAGGAGTGAATCCCCTGCCCCCCCCCCAAAAAATAAAATAAAATAAAAATAAATAAATAAATAAATAAATAAAACAATTGTGCCGAGTTATTGTGCATCTGTACAATAAACATTTCCACAAATCGAATAAAACTGTTCATTTAACTTAAAAAGAAACATGCATTTGATAAATTTGTTTGTGATATTTAGGTTGTCTGTGAGACTAAATGACATTTAGAAAGAGTTGTTATGATTTCCCCGGTACTGGCATACTTCCATTTACAAATCTACTTGTAGTTCCCCCTCCTAAGCAGTATTCCCCTATAGGCTGTGCAAGTCTCGCGCGTATCCGAACGAGAAAACACGTCAAACGAAGAACATTTTTATTTCTGAAATCAAATCTTTGTTTTAAATTATATCTCATGACAAAATCTGAACAACAAAAATAAATCATTACAATTTCATGAAATTAGTTTTAGCTTTTAAAAAAAAATACGCCAAAGTGTGTTAATTATTATTAAAAACAAATTAAAACTCTGGGACAAGGATGCTTTTTTGATGTTAACTTTTTAGAAACCCCTTACGCAGATTCGTGAAGGTCAAACGGGTTTTAAACTGACCCGTATCGCAGTTTAAAGAGGAATGCCGACGCCTCAACACCATAGACTGCAATGAAAAGGGTTTGCTTTGCAATTACAGCATCTGGCGATTATAATCGCGCATCCAAAACAAGCTTTTACATAAGTTTTATGATCGGAGGCGAGCACAAAATTCTTAATTTTTTGCAATAACCGGAAGCTGAGGTCAAGTTTAAGTCTCGGGTTTTCTTCGTTATATTGTTGAATTGGTTTTACTTTCATATTTTGTTATCACTTAGTATTGCGTTCCCAACAACATGTATAATTTTCTAGGTCACAAACTACGTTAAACTAAAATAATTGACGAAACAAAATCTCGCCCACGTAAAACTCCATATGGTTGGGACCACTATGGTCCCGGAAGTTCGAATGCGCGCGAGACTTGCACAGCCTATTCCTGACTGTACCCCGCTACAAGGAACATATCCCTGGCTTGCTTCTAAAGCCCAAGATTCATTACATATTTGTAATTGCAATCTATGAGTTTACCTTTGAGTTACAATTTTCCAATGAGCCTCCACGTACATGACTATAAAGAGATTTTCCAGCTTGTTATAACTGTGCCTTTACAAAAAGTAATAGGCCTGGGTCGAGTTTCACAGAGCACTAAGATTCATCTTAAAATGAAATCAAGCCCTCGGCTTGCAGGGCTCGAATTCACACAGAGCTGAGATTAATGTGAAAGAGTGCTAAGCAAAATGTGATGTCACAATACAAATCACCACTGGTAATGTGGACAACTCATCTTGAAAAGAATCTTAGTGCTTTGTGAAACCAAATCCAGGATTTACCTTTGCCAGTAGTTTTAAGTGATTTGTTTAAAACCTGCCCAAAGTTTTAGACTGGGTAAATTTTCATAAAAAATCAACCCTGAAGGCAAATTGTGTTAATTTATGGCATACAATCTTTTTAGGGGTATTGAGGGGTGCTGAACTCAAATTTGTTGTATGCCAAGCTCAAAAATGTCCCATAATGCCTCAAAATCCAAAAAATCCAAGATGGCCGCCACTGACGAGTTAAAATGTATTTATGTGCATATCTTTTTTACTAAACAAGGTAGAAACTTAAATTAAATGTCCTTCTTTAGGTTATCATGTATGGGGAATCCAATGCCATAAACAATTTCATAATAAAATGTGAAGAAATTGATTTAAACTAATATTTAATGCAAAAAAATATGTTTTTTTTGGAAGATTAATAATAAATAATAAAAAAAGATCCAGCAGGTTAATCCTATGAATCCAGGGATAATTTACTTACCTTTCAGGTGTCTTTCTTTGCAATCAATTATGTTCTGGAATAATTTACTTAACAACTTTGCAATTTTCTTAACATTGCATATTTTTGAATTGCAGATAATTGTATCAAATACACCGTAATAAAATAAGTGATGTAAATGTGATGGATCAGAAAACCCCCTTAGTAGTTGGTCATTAATAGTTCCATTCCACACTTCCACCCGCTGACCTCCCGTTATAACTTACCGCTTTCTTTGTAATATTTATTTACCAACCAAGTTTGAGCGCCCTCACACTCACAGACACATATAAAGCATCCACACAAAAATCAACCCAAACATGTATTTTGTTTCTCTCCATGGTTATGTTAAATACATGTTTATTATTTTCCTACTATTCAACCAGTGCATAAAACATTAATATGGAATATATTTAGTGTTATTTCATCAAGTATCCTGTAGCTTTCTTTTTTATAAAACATGTTGGCCTAGTTTAGATTGATTTGTATAACTTTGTATAACTTAGTATTACATTGTATTACTAAAGGTTGTATTGCCAACTCTTTTTATTGTAGAGTGTCTGAATTAATCTATCATCAGTAACTGAAAAAATGGCTGAAAGCACAGAACGTCCTAAAAAAAGACCAGTGTCACTGGATCCACAATTATGCATGATATGCCAGAAGGATAGTAAGCAAAAGCTTATGACTGTAAGCAGTGATGGTCTTCCATCAGTTAATACTATAAGGCAACTCCGGTCAAAATTAAGCAATGACAATTTCCGAGAAGCAACTGATCGACTTAATGGAGTATTTCGTACAGACTCACCTCCACCATTCTTGTGGCATAAGGACTGCCGGTCTAGTTACATGAGTAAATGTAAAGTTGAAAGATTAAGGAGTGCTGGTTTGAAGGAAATGAACGACCAATGTTCGTCTGCATCCATATCAACTCATCAGCAAAATGTTAGTTTACGGAGCAAAACGCCTCAGATAGATTGGAGGCAGTGTATCTTTTGTCAACAGGTTCGAAATGAAACGCTTCATCTCATACAAGAAATGAAAGTCAGCAGAAGAATATTGGAAGCAGCGAAGTATGACCAAATCTTAAGAGTTCAACTAGCTTGTGTAAATGATCTTACTGCTGCAGATGGAACATATCACAGAAGTTGCATCGTCCAGTTCGAACGTAGGACCAAGCGCACAGCAAATATATCACCCCAGAGCTCAGATATTACATTAGCATGGCTTTGCCAAGAACTTGAACAATCAGCAGAGCAAGGTGATATACTGGATCTCATAAATGTGTGGGAAAGGTACTGCACAATAGCTAGTAATGCTCAGATAGATATACCACCTTCATTTCTCAGTCGGAGGAACACATTCAAGGACAAAATAGCCGACCGTCTTGAGGGCTTATTTGAAGTTGTTGTACTGCATGATCAACCTAGAAATGAGCCTCGTACTGTATTGGTTCCAACCAAATTTCGGCATATTCCAGTATCAGCGATGGTGAAAGACGGCACCACCGATAAACTCATCCCTTCATTGGAACAAGAAGATACTGATACATTCTTGACCATGGTTCACGTGGCATTGCAAATCCGTGGTGACATGTTGTCACATCCCAAGCCAGAAGGGATAGACATCAGCGAAGACAGGGCAATAAACAGCATACCTGATAGCCTGTACATGTTTCTGAACTTGTTACTAGGTGGTCAGCGTCTACTGGAGGAGGATGAACTGGACGAAGATAAGAATGAAGCCAGACGGCGGCTTAGAATCATCAGCATTGCTCAGGATCTTATGTACACAGCCAATGGAGACAAGTTCCTCACTCCGAAGCATATAGGATTGGCCAGTACCCTTCATCAAGCTACACGTTCGAAAGAGCTGGTGAACATGTTTCACAAGGCAGGTCATGTCATGAGTTATCGAGACGTAATCAAACTTGACACTGCTCTGGCAAAGAAGACATTAGAAACCATAGATGACGATGGTGCCGTTGTTCCCCAAAATCTAGTAAAGAGACGTCGCTACGTCCATTTCTCGACGGACAACGTGGACATTAATGAGTACACTCTGGATGGAAAAGGAACCTTCCATGCCACTCAAGTGGCCGCCTGGCAACGTGGTCGACCTGAAGACGATATCCTCATTGGAATAGATATTTCTAAGACAGGAGCATTCCAAATCCCTGAGGCGATGACTGACATCATACCTGCATCAAACAGAGGAATTACGGAGCGTCCATTCAGTGGTTTGATTGCAGCCAATTGTTTCACACAGTCATCTGAGGATTGTCTTTCAGCACAGAATGCGCACGCAACTGACATGGCGTTCATCTTATCCCGGTCATCCCACAAACCAATGCCTTCCTGGACATTGTACAATCAAAAGGCAAGCACAGTTAACCCTGAGAAAACTACAGTTGGGTACCTACCTATCATACAAAATCCTGCATCTGAACTCGAAACATTGAACACAGTTGTCAAGCGAGTGCTTCATGTGGCCAAATCGATGGAACAAAAGCATGTCGTACTGACAGTGGACGAGGCACTTTACCCAAAGCTGCTTGAATTGAAGTGGTCAGTAGAAGAGTACAAGGACGTGCTTATACCTTGCCTCGGAGGACTTCACATTGCCATGAACTTTCTTGGTGTAATAGGGCGACACATGAGTGAGTCTGGCCTGAGTGAGCTATGGGTAGGGTGTGATCTTTTGGGAGCCAATGCTGCGCAGAATGTTATGAAAGGAAAGGGGTACGCACGTGCCATCAGGACACATAAACTTACCCTTCAGGCCCTTTGGCAACTACTCCTCCCACGGCTTTATACATACCTAGATGGAGTTGATGTTACACTGAGAGATGAACTCTCAAATGTCTGCACAACCTTAGACGCCGACCACATTGCACAGATGGTCGACAAACTGACAACCGACAGATTTCAGCAGCCCATGAAAGAGTTCCCGGCAGCTCTTGCAGTTGATGACCCGAATGCTGAATTCTGGTGGAACTATATGACCATGGTCAGCATCCTACTCTGCTTCACAAGAGCGCAACGTGATGGATCTTGGGATCTCCACCTATATGCCTTCAAGCGTATGCTGCCATTCCTCTTCAGGTACGATCATGTTAACTACGCCAGGTGGGGTACTGTATACTTGGCTGAGATGTCGGTTCTCCCACCAGAAGTCCTCCATGAGTTCCAAGAAGGCAACTTTGTAGTAAAACGCGCCGATCGACGCTTCAATCAGGTTTCGGCCGACCAAAGTACGGAATGGCTAAACGCTACAGGAAAAAAGAGTGGAGGCTTAGTAGGTATCACGAGAATAGCATCCGCACTCAGTAGATGGACATTGTCATACAATCTGAGAACAGTTATAGCTTCTCAGACAAAAACATTGCTGAGCCTGACAATGGACGATGAAGACGATGAGTACACACACAATGAGTGCACCAAAAGCAGGATGGAGAAAGACGACTCTGATGAAGGCAGCCTTGTTGTATCAATGAAACAGCATGGCGTGTTTCAAGATGGCAGTGGCACATTGAAGAACATAATCACCAAGGATGTGGTCACGCCTGTGATTCAAGAATCTCTGCTTAGTGCAGAACACCTCGGACGGGCGCAAATGACAGTGTTTGTAAACAAACGTCTGTGTGAACCTCCAGAAAGTAACCAGCACCTGGATCTAAAATCACCCATTCAAAAAAATAATGCAAAGACATTTGCCTCTTTGTACGAAGTTTTGAAACCTTCCAAAATCAAACAAAACACTATCAAAGTGGACAGGAACATTCTACAAAGGCTTTTAACAGCTTATAAAGCAGGGCGTGAGGTAAACCTAGAAAACATCCTCCAGCATGAACTTATGACCATCCCACTATCTTTGGCCACAACTAGTGGTAGTCTACATTCTACCAACAAGTCTGTGTTAGCAAACATTCTGACACAACAAGTCCAAACTCCAGCAAATGTTACACTCGATCAGCCCAGCTGCCTGCTTATTGATGGTCAAGCACTTGTGATGGCAGTTGGAAAGCCCCCTGACATTAGAACGTTTGGAGACTATGCCAACACATTTGCTAACACTGTGTTCAAGATGGGAGCAAAATACAAGAGGATCGACGTAGTCTTTGACAGGTACCAAGGAGAGTCAATCAAAGCAGGTACAAGGACCAAACGGAAGCAGCGCCACCGACCGGTACGTCGTGTAATAGAAAATGAATCATCAGTTCCTCTCCCGTCAGACTGGTCTAGCTTTATGGCTCTCGAGGAAAATAAAGCAGATCTCGCACTACTACTTTCAAACTACCTGATTGAACACAACCCGACAGATAAACCAGTGGTTGTAGTAGCTGGGGGGTTCGCCGAAGCGACCACTGTCAAGTCATCTGATCCAGATCTTGAAGTCTCCTCTCTGAGGGCTGACCACGAAGAAGCTGATACCCGGCTGATTTTGCATTGCATCCATGCTCATATGGAAACGATAGTTGTGTCAGTACGTGATACAGATGTGCTTCTTTTACTTCTAGCACACTATGACAGAATGGGATGTACATCTCTCTACATGAAAGCCGGGACATCGAAGGCTCCAAAGTATTTACCAGTTCATGAAATTCGAAATTTGTTATCTCCTGATCTAGTGGACACACTACTTGCCTTCCATGCTGTAACCGGCTGTGATAGTGTTTCTCAGTTTAGTTGCCACGGGAAGAAAACAGCCTGGAAGGTGTTCGAGCAGCATCACACTGATCTGATTGGCCTTGGCAAAGGCCCTCTCACAAAAAACATCGCTATATCAACAGAAAAATTCATCTGTAAGATATATGGCGTGCCTAAAGTAGATACATGCAACAAAGCACGAGTCAAGTTGTTTTGTATTGGTCGTGCACAAGAGACTCTGCCGCCAACCTCAGATGCAGCAAAGTTTCACATCATGCGTTCACACTATCAAGCAAGTGTCTGGAATCAAGCACACTTGCCATATCCTGATCTTCCTCCAGTGACCGAAATGGGATGGATGCACCTGGACGGTCAGTTAGTGCCACGGCTACTCTCTCTGCCACCTATCCCTAAAGCTTGCAGGGAGATCACCTCATGTGGTTGTACAAAGGGGTGCCTTAGCCTGCGCTGCAGCTGCAGGAAAGTTCGCATGAAATGCATCGAGGCGTGCAACTGCAGGAAACTTGACGACAACTGCCGGAACACTCATGACGACCAGGAATGAGTTCACATCTACTGCAGATATGGTAAACTCATGTAAATTACGCACAATTAAATTCTTGTCATTGCTGTCATTTTACAACAAAACTTGCTTGTCAAATTTTGGTTTAGGTTAAAGTGTGTATCAGTGTTACTTGAGTGTACCTTTGCTAAGCCAAAATGGGTATTGCATCCATAGGTTTTCCACTTACTTTAAACCAAATAATGATATACGCCCTTTTAACCAAGCAAATGGATTGTCTGTTTATTTGTTTTTTGTTTAGATGAGCTTCCTGTCAAGCGGTCTATGTTCCTGGTGGTGAAGGAGAGCGATGAGCCTGCGGATCTTATTTGGTCGAAAAATTATTAATCTTAAAAAGGGAAATTTTTTGCATTAAAAGCAAGTTTAAACCAGTTTCTTAAAATGTTATCTCAAAACTGTTTGTGACATTGGATTCCCCGTACATGATAACCTTAAAAAGGAAATTTAATTTAATTTTCTACCTTGTTTAGTAAAAAAGATATGCAAATAAATACATTTTAACTCGTCAGTGGCAGCCATCTTGGATTTTTGGATTTTGAGGCATTATGGGACATTTTTGAGCTTGGCATACAGCAAATTTGAGCTCAGCACCCCTCAATACCCCTAAAAAGCTTGTATGCCATAAATTAACACAATTTGCCTTCAGCACTTTAAATATGCACATTTTCACAGTTTTTGCCTAGTCTATTTGTAAAAAAACCCAATTCAAGTCAAGTAATACTTTTTAAGACCCCAAAAGTAGTACTTTCCCCAATTTCAAATCTGATGTTTAAATATCAAATTGTTACACACCTTTTAAAATCCTAAATGGTGTGTGAAACCCCTTCAAACCCTTTGTATGACGGTGACAATGAAGACAACTTTGAACAGCTGTTAACTGTAGATACTTAATTTGTTATTCTTTTTTTTTAAGTGGACAAATAAAGTAACCGGTGAATTGATGTAAAGTTAAGTTTTTGGCCCATTTTGCATCTAAGAACAATTGATATTCTTATTTGTTGAATGTGTATTCCCAAAGAAAGCATGTGGAACTCTAATATATCTAGTTTAATTTGGTTCAATATCAATGATGTTCAATTCACTGCACATTTTGCTTCTCAAAATGTTGTATTCAGACGTGCAACTTTGTTTTGGCAACAAAACAATAAACCCTGAAAACCATACAACTTTTTAAACCGCTTTCAATGAAACCAAAAGAAAGAGAAGAGACAAAAAGAGGAAGTCTCCTTGCTTGATTACTCACTTTCCAACAAAAACATGTGGGATGTTATCAGATTTTTCTTTTAAAAAAAGATTAAATAATTTCTTCTCAAGTCTCTCAAATAAAGTTCATCTCTGTGCACTCAAGAGGAATTCAGGTACATAGATGTACTACATACCGTAACTTCTACCATACAAGTACCAGGAGAGCAGCTACCAGCTGAGTACTTGTGTATATACTCTCATTGCCTGGGTTCCTAAACTTCAAACAAAACAGTTCAGATTTGGAACATAATCTGATGATTCTTTTTAATTGCTTTAAGATGACTACATTTCTTCTCAAGTCTTCCCCAAAACAGCCTGTGTCTGTGCACTCAAGAGGAATTCAGGCACAAACATACTATGTACCTTAACTCCTTCTGCCATGCAAGTCCAATTTAGCCTAGATTAGAAGTAAAATGTTCCAAACAGCTCAATGTGGTCAATGTGCATTTTCATCCAGAAAATTAAAGTGTCTGCAATATTTGTGTCTCTCCTTGCTCGGTCGTTCAATCTCTAGATGGATGCATCCATGTTAAGAGGATGAATACATTTCTACTCCCGTCTTGTGCACTCAGAGGAATTCAGGTACATGTACAATACACCATAACTCCTTCTGTCATGCAAGTCCCATTTAGACTGGAAGTAAAATTCCCAAACAGCTTGATGTGTTCAATGTTCATTTAGGTGTCCAGGAAGGTGGCTGTATTATTTATCTCTCTCCTCAATCTCCAGATTGATACTTTCGTGCTTGACAGATGAATATGTTTCTTGTCAAGTTTCTAACTTGGTGTCTCTGTGCATTCAGAGGAATTCAGGTTCACGTATAATGCACCATAACTCCTTCTACTGCACAAGTCCTCATTTAGCCTTTCAGTGATATGTTCCAAACAGTAGAAGTACCAAAGTTACTAAACTTGTTCAAGTCAGTTACTGCAGTGGCTGATACAAGTTGATGACTACTAATTAATCCAAATGAAGATGCCTGCATGATACAATCTTATCACAACAGCCAGGTGCATCCATGAGGAATCCTTGCTCTGTGGAGAACTGTACTGCTCTGGTCAAGATGATAGTGCGTACTTTCAGCCTCATTTTGAAAAATTGTCAATGTCATAATGT
Source organism: Leptasterias polaris (assembly GCA_037783415.1). Classification (NCBI taxonomy): domain Eukaryota; kingdom Metazoa; phylum Echinodermata; class Asteroidea; order Forcipulatida; family Asteriidae; genus Leptasterias; species Leptasterias polaris. The sequence continues at coordinate 1,422,181 of JAZGTN010000178.1, read as the reverse complement.
GGATGCAGAAAATGATGCAAAGTTAGTATTTGTGTTTGTAGTCTTGTAAATAAGTTCAATCTCTCACACAATCCAATGACAGGTGGCAGATTGTGAGCTGCATGGGTAATATCCCACTGTGATCAAGAACACAGTTTCCGCTGTTGGCTCTTTGCATCGTTGATGGTGCACATGGATGTAGATTCTAGCAGAGCCCTTCCAATGCCATGTCAATGCACTGCTTTCGAGTTTCTTTGCTTCCAGGGAATATTTCTGAATCAATCTTATCCATAGATAATGCATCAAGATGACCACATTGAATTTTCCTTGCACATTTTGTAAAGAGCCCATTGGAAAATTTAGTTCTCAGTGAGAAGAGAAAACAACATTCTCTAAGAGTCTACCATACATGTATATTGATCCACAGTATCCCCTGCTGTTTTTGGACTTTATCAGATCACTGCTTTTAATGGAGACTGAGAAGATGAACTTACAGGAACTTTCAACCTTGCACTTCATGCTTTTCTTCATAGGTCACAAACGTGATTTAGGACTTTCACATATTAGTGTTATCAACACAGGCATTATAAGCTATGTTTGCTTACAGAGTATGAGATTTTTCCCTCCAATACAAGGATGTTGCCTATTGTTATTTCTTCGTTTTGAGTCGGGAAATCCATGATCACCCCCCCCCCCAAAATAAAATAATAAAAAAAGAAAAATTAATATCAAATTCATAACGACATGAAGATAAAACCAAATACATGAAGAATGCTCCAGATTGCAGAGTAGGGGTTTTAAAACCAACTATAAATATATATAAGTAGGCTTCACGCTTGCAAGCTTTAATTCACGTTCGCAATCTTTCATCCTTTGCACTCCCAGTTTATGGTTTGTTTTTTCAACAGCCTATCACATCCCTGAACAAAGGTTTTTACTTCATTACTCCACAGGTTAGTTTAAGTGCCACTGTCCGCGTCAACAGAAAACTGTTAATGAGATGTAATGCTGCAGATCATCGGAAACTAACGTCAGATCTTATGGTGTTAGTGTTTGGAAGGGAGATGCTTGCAACACACTCCCTTACAGGGAGCAAAAACACGAAAGGAGTCTCCAAGCCAGCATTGGAGAAAGGCAAGGTTGATGCTATAATATATAGGTACAAATTGTTTATGCGGATAACTTCGACCGAGCCTAGGGACGGGGGCGTTGACCCTTTCAAAACATGTATAACCATTGCATCTGCGTGTAATCTTGTGTATCGTAGAAATTTCCTTAAGAAAGATACTATAGCCGTATTACCACCAGACTGTTACGCTCCATCGGATAAACATTCCAGAGTGTCTATTGTTTGGTTGCGCTGGTTAAGCTGCCAACAGGCCGTACACATACAACACGCTAGGACTATGGGAGAAGTGCGCATAGGCACGTTTAAGGTAGATGGCTTTTGTGAAAGGGTAAACACAGTATATGAATTTAACGGGTGTTTCTGGCACGGGTGTCCAAAGTGTTATAACGGGGAAACCATCCACCCTACCTTGGGCGTACCGATGCACGAGCTGTTCTCTAGGACACAGGAAAAGAAACATTTTGTACAGACTTAGACTGGGTTTACTTATGTGGAGATGTGGGAATGTCAATGGGGTGTAATGTTCAAAGATTTCCCAGAAGATTTGCGCGAATCACTAGAAGAAGACCTTGATGATGATAGATGCGTTCTCAATCCTAGAGATGCCTTCTATGGGGGAGGACCAATGCCACGCGACTTTTTTATGAGGTTAGCGGAGACCAAACCATCTCATACCTAGATTACACTTCATTGTACCCATGGACCAATAAATACAGTATATATCCCGTCGGACATCCCCAGATTATTGTTGAAAATTTTAAAGATATTTCATCATATTTCGGATTAATAAAATGTACCATAATCCCCCCGTCCAAATTGTATCATCCAGTAATCCCGTATAGGGCGATAGGAAAATTAACATTCCCTCTATGTAGAACTTGTGTTGAAAACGAACAACAAACACCTTGTCTTCATAATGATGAAGAAAGAAGTTTGAGCGGAACCTATGTATCTCTCGAGTTGCAAAAAGCAGTTGAGTTGGGTTACGTAGTACAGAAAATTTACTGCGTGTGGCATTTTGAGAGAACTGAAATGTACGATCCAATTACTAAAACAGGCGGTCTCTTCTCGGAGTACATCAACACTTTTCTCAAAATAAAACAGGAGAGCTCAGGTATTCCACAATGGTGCGAAACTGAGGCAGACATTCAAAAATATATAAGTGACTATGAGAACAAAGAAGGTATATTGTTAGACCGAACAAAAATTGTCAAAAATCCAGGGCTGAGAGCCCTTGCAAAACTCATGTTGAATAGTTTTTGGGGAAAGTTCGGTCAGAGGGTAAATATGTCTCAAACCGAAGTAGTGACAGATCCAGCAAGGTTGTACCAAATGTTATTTGCTGATGATTTAGTTGTGGATAATGTCAATTTCTTTAACGATGAGTTAGCGGAGATTAAGTTTTCTAGGGAGGAAGAGTTCATGACCCCAAATCCACGCACCAATGTGATAATAGCAGCGTTCACGACAGCACATGCCAGACTAAAGCTGTACTCTGTCCTTGAAAAATTACAAGAAAGAGTAATCTATATGGACACCGATTCTGTTCTGTTCGTGAATGAGCCTAACATGTACAATCCTCCTCTGGGTGACTACCTAGGAGATTTAACCAATGAGATTAAGCCGAAAGATGGCAATTACATTAAGACTTTCGTTTCGGGGGGCCCTAAAAATTATGCATACACTTTAGACACGGGCAAGACATGTTGTAAAGTGAGAGGCTTCACGCTTAACTGTAGAAATTCTCAGAAGATTAATTTTGTACGACGCCGCTGGAGGTCGCTTTGAAGTTCGGGAGTACAATTTACTGCGTGCACCCTGTAAACTGAAGCTGAGAGATGATGTGGATATGGACCGTATGCAGCGGTTAGAGCAGCGGATGCTGACCAGGGCCGAGGACCACGCCGCTCCCTACCCGTACAATACAACGCCATTGAAGCGAAAGCTGGAAGAGTCCCCCTTGTCATGCAGGTTTCCTATTACAGGGACTAGGCACGTTGTGGTTGAGTCCTTCAAAAGCGAAGTGTACGTTAAGATCAGGGACTTCATCCAGCGCAAGGACAAGGACCTATGGACCAGCCCACATGGAATCAATCTAAAAAGTGAAGAGTGGAAGACCTTGGTGGAAAACATAGAAGCCATCAATGATGCGGTTAAGGAGGTTGAGGTAAGCGTGAGCTGTCAACTTATTGTTATTAAATATTGTTCAGTATTTTTACTTTCCCCTCCACAGTGCGTCGGTTTACCTGCGTTTTGTTTGTTATACTTTGTTTAAATCATTATTATTATTATTATTTTTCAATACAGGCCGCAGAGAACAAGAAGTTGAAACGGGACACCGACGATGTTCCCTTCACGTCAGGAGTATATCATCAGCCATTGGATATAGTTCCAGACGACTTCACGGACGAATTTCTACGAAGAATCAGTAGGAATCTCAGAGCAGAATGGGAGAAGCTGGCTACGTTTCTTAACTTATCTTATGACGTAGTAGGAAAACTGAAACGTGATCATACTGGAACTGAAGAACGTACTTTCCAAATGTTATTAGCATTTCGGAAAAATTCAAGCGCATCTCAAGGTGGATTGGCGGACCAACTTGAGATAGCGTTATGCGAGATTGGAAGACAAGACCTTGTACAGTACGTGAGACTTGAGCTGAAACAACACCGCGCAAACACTGTCGCCAATTATCGGAAGAAGGTTTCCCTGCCTACTGAGGAGGAGGATTCACAGGACGAGGATCAACCGGCGTTGACTATTGAGGAACCCAGGATGGAGGGTGAAAGTCAGGACCAGAACACGTTGAATGATGCATCCACGGAACAAGAAAAATGTAAGGAACTTTCATTTAATATAATACAGTCGTTAATTGTTCCTTGTATTCTAAAGAAAGTAGAAGTTATAAGTATGAGATACTGTTACGGTTGTAAATTACCGATTGTAGACGACGTGACTCAAACCAATCACGAATGTATGATGGATTCGCTGGCACAGAAAGTTAGTAAATACTTTAAAGAAGCATTGGTTGAAATTGTAGAATCAGACTTGGGAAAATTTAGGTCCGAGTGGAATAAAAAAGCTAACGAAAACGACCGTTTAGTTAACCAATTTCCTACAGTTCATTCAAGGAATCGCATATTTTCATCTTACGTCGAGATGCGTATAACAAAGAGCCACTCTGTTTTGTACGACATCTGTTACGGGGATGGCTGGTGAATACCTAGTTACTTAAAACATTTGTGCGATACTTAAACCAATTTAAAATTTGTACAAGACTATTATTTTGTTTTTTGTTGTTTTTGTTTATAATTTACTTGTGTACAATTTGAAATAAGATGTAACTCAAAATTGAAAAGTATTTTTTCTTCTTCCTTTTCGTGTCATGCATAAATGCTTGGGTAAAATTTTATTTTAAGAAAATGTATTCTAAGTCGTAAAATCGAGAAAAAAACCAAAAAAAAAACCAGAGTGTCATGTATTTTTACTAAATAATAAGTGTACTAGTTTTGAGTTTAAATAATATTTACCTTTTGTAATTTATGATTGATCTAAAAAAAAAAAAAAAACATAAAATTGAAATAAAAAATAAATGATGTACTTAGCTAAAACTGTACTTCAGGGTGTATGGTAAAAAAAAAAAAGGGTAAAATAAAATAGCAGTTAAAGTAAAAAAAAAATGAATATATTGTTTCGTCTACATTTTATTGGTGCGCTTATAAATAAATATAAAACACAAATAAATAAATAACTAACTAACTCAGAGGACACGGAATACATTGTTTAAAATGGTTTATTTATCATGAGATATTATCGTAAACTTAAAGTCATTAGACTACACATGTTTAAATTAAGAACAAATTTATATTAATTTTATTTTTAAATCACATCTTAAAACATTCCTGTTTAAGAAAGCATTTTTTTAAACCTTTGTTTGTATTTTAATGTGTACTATTTTTTTGGTCATCTTTTATAAAATGTATTTTTAGGGCTGTTCAGTTTTTAAGTGCAAGGGAACCCTGTTTTTTAGGTGGTTTATTTTATAGTGGGGTTTCAACAGGTATAAGAGGGTTCCCACAACACCCTGAGCATTTTTATGCCTTTCATTGATTTATCGAATTTTTATTTCTTTTTATTGTCATCTTTGTTAAAATGTATTTGTGTACCCCCGTACTGCGGTGGTGCTATTTTATGTCTTTTATCTGTGTAACTTTTAACAACATTTTTACCTTGTAATGCCATATAATTCAGCTTTGTGCTGCCAGTTGGTTTTTTAATAAAAATGAATGAATGTTATTTTCAGCATGGACTATGCAGAAAACTACACTTGCAAAGCCCACTGGACAAATTGTCCAGTGCACAATCAACTCAATTGTTGCAACTTACAACTGCTTAGAATGCCCCTCATCAACCGTTACTGATTCTATCGTCTTCATCAGTGATGAATTAACTCACGATCAGAACAAGAGCAAAACCAACTTTGCAGACATCTCACGAGATCACAAAAATCCTTAGTGAAGTTTCTCCTGCTGGCCTTTTATCCGATGGTGTATTGCACTTCTTAGTAAATCCTCGTCGGGGTACAATATTCTACGTCAGACAGGCTTTTTACGGCTCCCACACCCAAGTACACTGGTTCTGGAGCCAACCAACAGAGTTGACCCTCGTGCAGTAAAAGTTATAGCACCACCCCTGGACCAAATAGAAAGACGACTGCACTACCAGCTCACCCGAGGCCCACCTCATCCTCAGCTCGTCCGGAATGTTGCTGGCCAATATATTGGACGCGTTCCAAGGGAACTAGCACACATTATTTCAGAGGGTTTAAGAACAGGGGATATTCGAAGGGGATTAGCTGTTTATACTGGAGATATAATTGATGGGGGTACTGCAAGGGGTGGGGGGGGGGGCGCAGCTGAAATGTGCATATCAGTTGCACATAGTGTCTGACGACAAGGCTGAACAACTGGCGAGAGTGATATTGCCACTTGTAGATAACAATATCTGGATGTAGTCATGGAAGTCAAGGGCAAGGGTATCTTGCTATGGTGGGGGGGGGGGGGGGAAACAAACACAATTAAACTGGAATCTATTCAGATATTGTCTTTCTTTCTTTTTATATGCAACTTTTATTTGATACAACTTCTTTTGTAAATCAGAGTTACCCCGTTTCATGTTTTGTAAAAACAGTATTACCCATAGCATGTTCTGTAAAATGAACACACACCTTTTGTTATTGCATCAGATAAACAAATCTGTACTGTTACTTGCTTCGATCAATTCATGAAAGCATGCTTCTCATTGCAGGTATTCACAGTACCTGGTGTTCATAATAAAATTAAAAAAATTAAAACTCCTGCATACTGATGAGGTGTTATGTAACCTTGGCTGGAAAAGTAAACATCCTTGTGAGATTAGGCTATTTTAAGACCTCTGTCTTGGAGAGTTTGTGGTCTGCTCTGATTGGTTCTTTAATTGGACTGGCATTCTTTCAACTATAGGTGGCACTGAGTAAAAATTCTCTCTGTAAAACCTGTGACCACAATACAACAAAATATCAGAGATAAGGAGATTTTTCGCTTGACTAAACTGAAAAAGATTTTCGATAAAGTAGTTCGAAATGTTGAGGGGAACGACTCATCAACATACAGAGCATGGAGTCTTAAACAGAGGCTGAGGTCCAAATTTCCGCAACTCAATTTCCTTCAACCTAACCGTAGAAATGAAAGTGTACTTGTGTACGTGGACAATCTTGCAACTGAAGAGCTTGTTGAAAAATCAACGATCCTCACTGAGTCAACAATCTCGTCAGACACAGATACAACAGATACAGACTCTTCAGTAGCAGGTGAAGAATGTGAGATAAACACCACTCCAGTGAATTCAACGTCATTCGGCACATTACATCATCGGTACACAAGTGCACTCGACCTCAAAGAAGAGATACGGAAAATCACATCCGATTTGTTTCCATGGCCGCCTACTTCAACTGACCTAACCCTTGATTCTGCACGTCAAATTGTTCCGTGCAAGTTGTTCAACTTCTTGGCATGGGTGGTGGGAAGCTCCCTTGAGCCATCAGAAAGTGATTTTTTGGAAATAAGTGAGGGAGACAGTCGCAGAATATTATCCATTGCTCAGGACATCATATACCTTGCTACAAAGGGAAAGAAGATTATGCCAAAACACTCCTCATTAGGAATGGCTGTGAGACATCTGAATGGGTTTGGGCACTGCATATCCCATACATCAATTCTGGAACTTGATACTGCTTTAGCTGAACAAGAAATCAACAGAAGCACACATTTACTTCCATCTTGCTTAGCTACATCAACTTTTACAACACTTGTATGGGACAATAATGACTTTGGCGAAGAGACACTATCAGGTAAGGGGACGACACACAATACAAATGGTATAGCAGTTCAGCATGCAGAATCGTATTTGACTTCACCAGTGCAGTTGCCAATGTTAACAATGAAGAGGACACGACAACGAACACTTCAAGCTAGAGATGTGAACCTTATCTCATTCCGGGGTGCAAAGAAGTCATTCAACTACAGACTTAGTCATGCTCGTATGGTTGTAGAAAATGCATTCGGCCGCTTAAAAGGAATTTGTTCGATTGTGAACTTCCCCTGCATAGTCTGTCTCATCAAGCCCCCCTACCTCATTGGGCCATTTCAAATCATGCCCTCCTCTCATCAAACCCTCCTCTCTCAATGGTCAATTTCAGTGTACGTGAAAGTTACTTGAATCATTCTACCACGATGGACGGTACAACATTGACCCTCTGCTGCCTAGCTAAAAGAAATACTACGTACTTTTTATTGGGTCATGAGAAACAAGACTGATTACGGGGTAGTTTCTCTGGAGACAAAAAAGAGCGCAGGTGAATGAGCTGCATCGCGTTTACGTCGCCTCAAAGACGAAAAAATATGACGAAGACTTGGACTTCATCACGGTCGAGAACGCAACAAAACAGGCACGCTTCGTGAACAACAAAAAATACCTCAATTACTTGGCACATCTGACGCGGCACGAGAAAGCTTGTTTGGTGGAGGCATATTTCACTGAAGGATCAGATGGCCTTCAGAAACTTCAGAGACTGAAACGTTTGAATCAACAGTGATCACGTCGACATAAAACAACCGGCTCTTTTAAGAGCCACCACATTGTCAAAAAAGAGATTCATCCACTGTCTGTTACTAAGGGTAATAAACAAACAAAATCTGTCTAATTTTATTCACTTGCTTATTTATTATAATTATTATTATTACTACTATATATATATAGGTGAATGAGCTGCATCGCGTTTACATAATTTGATTGTAATATTATTACAATCAAATAATTGTGGTTCAGTTCACTGCGCATTTTGTTTTCAAGTTGTTGTTAACTTGTAAAGTTGTGTACATCTCTCCTTGCTTGGTCATCTAATCTCCAATTAGAAATGTTCTTATTTGGTACGTACATTGGATGTTTGGATGATTTTAAGACGAGTCCATTTCTTCTCAAGTCTCTGAAAAAGTCTGTGCACTTAAAGAGGAATTCAGGTGCATAGATGCACTATACACCCTAACTCCTACCATGCAATGACCGGGAGAGCAGCTACCAGCTGAGTATATATGTGACCCGCTCCATCGTAATCAGGAATAAGTCGCTGAGGCCATTCTACGTAACAGGCCATTGAAAGTGAACGTACGGTGAAAATCATGACCAGGTCGATTATCTGATCTTTGTATTTTTAGGAAGTGTAGTTATCACAGATTACTCTCATAAATGTATTTGATGTAAAAACGATCAATAAAGATGAAAAAATAGAGGATTTGTGTGAGCCTCCAGTAAGTTTTTGGTCAAGGCAGCAATCAAGTCTTCCGAAAACCGCCCGTATTCCAAACATCGTTTTCCTATTTTTATAAAACTTACCCCTTTGTGTTTGGTATCGTCCGAAAGCTTATTATTTGACACGTTCGAATGACGTATTTTTTTTGGTCACATGCTAATGACTAACCAATGAAAACCTACTAAAAAACTGTAAACAAATTGATCTTGTTGCTATGTCTGTGACCATGTGATGACGGTTTATGTATCTGATTGGCTGGCAATCGATGACTCACGGACTGAGCATGCGCAATAGCCTCAGAAGCTGACCTCTGACCGTACAGTGATCCGCGGGAAATTCCTGTCACACGTAAACACGTCTCCAAGACTCCATTTCGACTGCGCTGTTGTTCCGAATCCTTGTTATAAAAAAACATCCAAACAATTATTTAGTACTTTTTATGCTAGTGTTGATATTTGATTGTGTTAACCATTGAGTACTTGTGAATTTGGGGAAGTTTTAATGTCAAATTTGGCCATGTCGCTTCCGAAACCGGGTGATGTTGAACACGCATTGGGCCTGCTTCGCGAGGCAAACCTCGGCGGTGTTACTTGTCGTGATGAAGGGACACTGAACGACCTCGTCCAAGAATATTTCTTGGACAATGGTCAGGAATCTGACGACGATGATGGTAGTGATGACGATGTTGACGATGACGGCGACATTGTCATGGAAGAGGATGCTTTTGACATGTCTGATGGTGGTGGCAGTGATGAACAAGAAGACGACGATCCACCGACAGTCGAAGGTGACAACATGGACCGCATTCGACCCATCCTGATATTTTAATATTTTATCAGTTAAAATTTCTTATTGATAGTATGAATATTATGTTTAACTTATTTCCATTAAGCAACTGGGCAGGCCAGTCAACAAACTTACGCCAATGAAAAACATAAAGCCAAATTAAAAATGGTGCATTTCAAACAGTGTCTATTTCAAAATATTCATAATTCATAATTCATATTTCATATTTAATTATATTAATGTGTTTTATTACAGTGGTGTTTAGTTCATTTTACCCCAAAATAGTTTGTATGAATTCCAGCAGTTCTGAATCGTGAAATAGTAATAAATTGACATGTTCAGTTGATATTTCACAAAAAGTTTGTTTTGGTGTGCATTATTATTATGATATTTAGAGGTGTCATATTTCAAAAAATACTTAAGATGTGAAACCTTAACTCCAGGAGAATGTTCCCTAGGTAGTACCCTACTAATGTGCAAAATTGTATGACTTTCGGACAACAGGAAGTATTCCGTTGCTATGGTTGTTTATTGAAAAGCCTGCATTTGTGTTGACTTTTACAACTGTTTATTTAAAAGCTGTTTTTTGGGAATGTGGATTCGGCAAATAGCTAAACACAACGTCATCTACATCAGACCATAACTCGTTAACCTAAGCAGCTATACACTTGTAATGGGTATCACTAGAAAGCTTATAAAATGTCCTTTCTTGCTATGTGCATATCTCAAAAAGTCATTTTGAAACATATACCTGATTTCGATGGAGCTGGTCACATATACTCTCCTTGCCTGATGGATATATTGTTCCTCCCCAACCCCCCCCCCCCCCCCCAAATTCCTTTTGTTCACCCCTCCACTCTTAATCCGTGTAATTACATTTCATGGACAATCTGACTGCATCGCCTTTTAGACCTTTGTTCGATGGTACAATCATCAAGTCTCATCAAGCCCCCCTACCTCATTGGGCCATTTCAAATCATACCCTCCTCTCATCAAACCCTCCTCTCTCAATGGTCAATTTCAGTGTACGTGAAAGTTACTTGAATCATTCTACCACGATGGACGGTACAACATTGACCCTCTGCTGCCTAGCTAAAAGAAATACTACGTACTTAGAGTTTATTTTTATGGTCATGAGAAACAAGACTGATTAATCCAGATGTCTGAGATTCAAGTCCTGGTTCAGTCAAATTTTCTTTGCGTAAATTAAATTCAGATAAATTTATTTCAGATACACCAGGCATAATTTGTGCAGAGGCACTGGGTGTTATGTAATACTTCCCCCCTAAATAAACATCTTAGTGGCTTTATGGTAATTCTAGACTGCTGGAGTGGAGATTTTATAGTTTGCTCTGATTGGTTCACCAAATGGACTGGCCTTCTATTAACACTTGGTGGCACTAAGATTAAATTCTCCTTGTAAAACCTGTGTGTTGCAGCACTTAACGTGACGTCTATAAGCGAGCGCACATTTTACAGACATCAGAGCGCTGGCACATTAATCCAGATGTCTGAGATTCAAGTCCTGGTTCAGTCAAATTTTCTTTGCGTAAATTAAATTCAGATAAATTTATTTCAGATACACCAGGCCCAGACGTCACAAGGATTAATGGAAATTGCAGAAGACGGCGGACCAATTATAGAAATGGCTGGATGTAGCCAATATACCCTGAATAAGACAGTCTTACAGAAACACCTGACAAAATTCTTTGTTATTGACACAAAGTATCGCGCCATTGAGCACCATGTCTCAAAGCGCTTCCAACATTAGTAATAAATATGGATCATATCCAATCGGGCACCCAGTTATTATCACCGAAAATTTCAAAAATTTATTGGATTACTATGGTATTATTAAATGTAGCGTGTTGGCAAGTGACTGTCTTTTCCATCCAATTCTACCTCACCGCGCATACAAAAAACTGATGTTTCCGCTATGTCGGTCTTGCGCAGACACCAGACAACAAAGCCCCTGTCATCACACCGAAGATGAAAGGGTTCTTCATGGTACGTGGGTCACCATTGAGGTCGAAAAGGCCATCGAAATGGGTTACGTACTCAAGGATATAAAAGCCGTCTGGCACTTTGAACAGAGGGTACAATACCTGGGTCGAGGGAGGGTGGATTGTTCACGGAATACATTAACACATTCCTTAAACTTAAGCAAGAAGCGTCTGGTTGGCCTCGATGGGTTAATAATGACGAGGATAGGGACAAATACATCAGGGAGTATTATGAAAACGAGGGCATCAACCTCGATCGAGATCAAATAAAGAAAAATCCTGGCCTTCGCGCACTGGCAAAACTAATGCTGAACAGTTTTGGGGGTAAATTTGGCCAGCGGACCCAACATGCCTAAATCGGAAATTATAAGCGATCCCTGTAAACTTTATGAAATTCTTTCTGATGACGAGAAAACAGTTTTGGATATTAATTTTATTAGCCACGAAATTGCGGAGGTACGGTATGAATTGGAGCGAGATTTTGTGTCTCCCAACCCCCGAACCAATGTTGTAATTGCGGCCTTTACGACCGCCCATGCTCGGTTAAAGCTAAATGGCATTCTAGAAAAGTTGCAAGAGACCGTCTTGTATACAGACACCGATTCTTTAATATACGTCTATCGAGATAGTGAATATACTCCACCAATGGGGGATTATCTAGGCCAACTTACTGATGAAATAATTCCCAAAGACGGGAAATATAGGGTTAGGGTTAGGGTTAGGGTTAGGGTTAGGGTTAAAGGGCGTTGTGTGTTTTGGAACTGGCTAATAACTTTTGTTTCCGTTTTCCGATTTGAATAAAAAAAATTTAAAATTAAAATTCAGCTCATATGCAAGCTTTGCTGAAGGTGTCATTGAATATAATGGTAAAATTATTAATTATGATTTTTTCTAAAAAATATGTATTTTTCATTTTGGAACTGGGTCAAGACATGGTCCGATCGGGCCCAGATTTTTTACGTCTTAATTAGTTTGATGTCAGCAACAACATACTAAAAGGACATCAAAATCGGACTTATACTTTTTGAGTTATGACAATTTTAATATTTCAAAATTTCCCATTGGATTAACGTTGTGTACAAACCCAATGGGTTTTCAAAAAATGTTAAAGTACAAAAATCCCATTGGATTAACACACTGTACAAATCCAATGTGAATTTTTTATATTTGCATATTTGCACACGGCTTGCTCTGCCTATACGTTTACACACAATAAACATTCACCATCTGGTTTCTATCATAGTTCTTATTATAGTTCTGAGGATTGTATGTATCCTGAACATCTTATTGTCATCTTATTGTTTTAAGAATGGTTTTTGAATATATTTAAAGTTAAAATTGAAACCGAGGCGAGGACTTCCTACATAGAGTAGTCTGTCGACTTTGGAGAGCCAACCGTCCCATATTTCGTTGTTTGTGGACTCCTTGAAGGTATGTACCCTCGCTTAATTGTATTCTTAAGATGTTAAAGATGTGTTATGACGTTGTGCATCATCTTCTGTATATCTCCTGTGCTATGGATGCTTAATTGTAATTAAAAGTAATGTTTTGTAAACAATTTGGCAGGTACACATATATTTGTTTCACAGAGTGCATCATACGGCACTGGTCATTACTAATTTGAAGAAGTCATAGTGTTGAATCATATCTTAATTAGCGAAAGTGTTAAGCCGATACTTTGTACAAACAAATTGTAATTAATTTATATTTACGTATTCATGTCCATGTTGACGTAACGTGTAGTTGGTGTCGAAGTGAACATTTTTTTCGAACGAGTAGTTAATGTCAACTTCAAACAGAAATATTTGGAATGTGTAGTTCGTGTTTTTAAAGTAACGTGTAGTTGGTATCAAAATTTAACTAAATTTTTTTTTTTTGCTTTGTTACAGATGGAGGAACTGCCCGACAACGCTTCGGAAGATATCTTGCATAATGCAAACATGCTGCAGTTACTTGTTGTTGACCACTTCGGCCTGAACCTTAGCGTGTCGGAAGATAACAATGCTGCCTTCATTTCTATCTTGGGCAACACGGTTCAACTGGCCACGTGCAAACCCCGCCACTACCGCCGGAGGCTTTATCCGGAGGCCTTCCAACCGCTGGTTCTCTCCTATTATCAATGTGTTATTGAGACAGCCAACCGGCCAGGGTTGAAGGGCGACATTTGTCTATCGCTGAGAAATCTCCGTCACCATTGCGTGCCCTCTGCCGGTGATCACGAGTACTTGTTGTCAAGTCAGGGGATCGGCGTGCCGACCGTTACTTTCGTGATGGCTCTTATCGACAGCAACGTGCCGTACGTGAGGTTAGTTAACTTCGGGATGAAACAGGCGATCCACACGTTTCCGCCCATCTCCGGGTCGCTTCTGGCCTGTGACGCCGTTGCGACTGCTGGCTATCCAGGCAACCTTTGGGACATAGGGTATACCCATCTTGACAACAGGTTGTACTGTCTGAAAGTCAACTTTCAAATGATGCTGCCAGGCGGAACGGAAGTGGATACATACCCTCTCTTCACATCCCTTGACATGCGTCCTGCCCCCCAGTCAACCATGGAGGGTCACTGACCATCACCCGGAGAGATGACGTAGCGCCGAGAGTGAAGATTTATAATGAGCTATTCCACTTTTTGAGGAACTCTCACATATACCAGATAACTCAGCCGCTGAACACACGGGCTGCCGCAGCCTTGTTCAACAACATGAAGAAGGTACTTGGCCTGATGCGAGACAACGTAGAGCAACTGGGCGGCCTCCGGTTTGAAGTTTCCATCTTCAAATCCACCATGCCGGAAGCCGTTCAGCACTTCATGACATCACGGCCCTTTGACGTCGACGTACTCGCTCAACCGTGCTTGGTCTCCAAGAGATTCATATCTACTGCCGACTACCTGGTGAAGGCGACCGAAAGGTTTGGTGTTGCAGAGGTGCTGCTGCGGCACGAAGGTGTAACCAACAACCACGCTCGCCGCCGCCCCCTGACCATCGAAGCCAAGCGCATCCTTGGGGACATGAAGTCCCTTCTTGGGTATAGCACCCATCGAGGGTTCAAGACAGATCCAATCGACCCGAACGCGTGGTGGCGGCAGGTGCAGCGTAGAGAAGAGGACCCTGACAGGGACGGAGATGAACCGCAACAGGATGACAATGGACTTCCTCCCCAAGAAGTTTTCAACCAGACATTGGTTGGTCTTTGCCAGAGGTACCGACGAAACCGCGGCCAGCATCGAATCAACTGGCCACTGGTGCTGCGGCGGTTTCGTGTAGCACACCCCGATTGCGACTCGACAGATGAGCAGATAAAGAACAGGTACAAGCTTCTGTGCAGAAAGGGTCAGGTGTGATTGTCGCTGTTGCTGCTATCCATCCATAACCACGTAAGAGTTTTGTGCTATTTCTTGTTTTATTTAAAGTGTTCTTTAAAGTGTTATTATTTATAGCATGAAACTAGTAAAATGTGTCCGACAAAGTTATTGTGTACAACTTAATAGGAAAACCTCGAAAAATTACTAAGTACAAAAGTCCCATTGGATTAACACACTGTACAAACCTAAAGGTTACAAAAATTACAAAAATTACCAGTTAATTAACTTTGACACGATAATGAACATGGCGAAAAGGGAACGGGAAGACAAAGATGTTATTTCTGTCGCGATGATGGAGACAACACCTAACCGTAAATCTAAATTGCTGATGATTCGACTGATAGCAGTAGTCGTAGTTTTAGTTATTACGGCAATTCTGTCATTGTTTTCTAACGTAGAAGTTGTAGAGTTACAACAAGCTGTGTCGGGTCTGTTGAGTGCATATAATACTTCAACAAGTATCAGTGTTCTACTAGACACATGAATATCAAGTTACAACATCCAGCAACTTTTTGTGTCGCTGGTCCTACGGGAAGTGGAAAGACTGTTTGGATTTATAAGTTAATCAAATACGGTAAACATGTATTTGATAATGCGCCTGAACGAATATTGTGGTTTTATGGTCAGCATCAGTCGAGTTTTGAGAAATTTTCTCATGATATTCCTAATATCGAGTTTATTGAAGGGCTCCCGGAAGATTGGTCAGAACTTATCGACCCCAGAATCAAAAATTTAATTATCCTGGATGATTTGATGCATGAATGTGGATTCAGTTCAGATATTACACAATTGTTTACGACGCTCCCATCACTGTAATTTATCCGTGATTTACGTCGTCCAGAATTTATTTCATCAAGCTAGAGAAAGCAGGACGATAAGTTTGAACTCTCATTACATCGTTTTATTTAAAAACCCAAGAGATAGATCACAGATATTAAATTTAGCCAAACAGATGTACCCTGGTCAGACCAAATTTATGGTAGAAGCTTACTCGGATGCTACGAGTAAACCATATTCTTACATGCATATGGAATTAAGAGATACAGGTTATGTATAACTGGTAATTTGATGATGCACGACATCACTTGATGAAAAAATCCAGGCCCAACAACACCTCCTCTTCCTGACAACCTGTTGACATCACTCAAAAATGGAACTTGCACCTCCACTTCCAAGTTCAAACATTACCTCAAAATGAAGCGCATTTTGCAACTACTTGCAAAAAAAAAAAAGAGATGAAAAAAAAGCTACTGAATGGGCACAAATCACTGAGTGGATGCAGCTGTTTTACCCTTCTCATTCCTTTGAGGATAAGAAAAAAATGGCAAAGACTTTTATGTGACAGTTGGGAGCACAATCAAAGGGCGGTACACAAAGCTGAACAAAATTAAATATCATTCTTCTGGCAAGAAAGAAATTGAAGAATGGAAGGCACTATAAACTAACACTTCCAGCGTTCGGAAAATTCTGAGTGCGCTCGGAACTTTTTGTTTTCGGGTACACTCGGTTCCTGCGACACGACAGCTAGCTAGCAGCAGTACACACGGCGCGCGGACACACAGGTTTTCCGCGCAGTGTGTAGGAGACATCATGGCCGACACCGACAGTGAGCCCAGCCCAGCCGTCCATGTGACGGGAATTTTTTTCAGAATTCCAAGATGATTCTGTTGGGTTTGTTTTAAACTACGAAAAAAAGTTTGAGCAGTTGAAGCTTTCATTTGAAGTGGCCTCAAATTGGCATTTTGTTGCCGTGAAAACTTCGGTATTTAGTCATGGGATTTTTTAATTACCCGGTCACAGAGGTTAGTTTGCTTCATGTACTAACGTCTGAGACCTGTTCCTTAATTTGAGGTTGGGTAAGAGATTTGAAAACAGCACGTGCATCTACTAATAATACTAGTTTTCGTGTTCAAGCTGAACTTAACAAAAATAAACGTTGACATTATTCTGGAATATTTGAACATTCTGAAGGTTACTTCATTGCAACTGCTATGTAGCAATTCGTAACTCATTTGTCTCTGAATAAAAATGCTAAATGTAACTTCCAATAAAGACAGAGTGTTTCCTATCGTGTTAGTAAGTAATCTAAAACTGGAAATAGCACTGAATATGTGGGTTATTCATTTAGTTGACTTTATAGCACTATGACTCTTTAGCCCTTTGTATTTATCTAAGTTGCCCTTATTTGTGTTTTTTATTCACCAGATGCTGTTGTCATTGCTTTAGATAATTAGCAAATAGCAGCTTTCCTTTTTTGAAACCACACACAATTCATTTTGATGAAACCAAACACATTCGATTGCTATTCAAAAACCCCCAGCAAGTTTAGCTGTCTTTAGGCAACACCTTGGAATGGAAGACGTTTTGGATAACCCCAACTTACGCAAGTATTTAGCTTGATCGTGTAGTTTGAAAAAAATATTTAAAAACCCACTCGTCACTACAATGTGGTTACAAGTATCAAACCAACATAACAAAACCCACAGTTTACATGCGCCGAATCAGTAAAAAAAAAAAACACACACACTAAAAGTGAGCAATATTTATGTTTAAAAAAAATAAATAAAAAAATTTGAAAATGATATTTGATTTTGACATGTTATTTTCGTTTTAATATTTTACCTTTAGTTTAATTTAATCCAACCAATGTTTTTCTTTTATACAATTTGTATCGCACAATTTGTTTTTGCAAAAAATGTCGGACGAAACCAGACATTTAGTCATTTTATGTATGTGTTAGCTTATTAAAGTGGTGGACATTTTTGATGTTGTTTTTTCAGGTGAAGGTGAGCTTCCTTATGGTCGGTCACACCCATGAGGATATTGACCAATTAATGTTCTCGAGGTTTTCTATACATATGTGGCGCCACAAGGTGCACACTCTATCCAAGCTCATTGCCCTTCTCCCACAAGCTTACCAAAAACCGAACACAACAGCTGAGAGACTCATCAACACTGTCAACTTTCGTGACTGGATAATTCCCTGCTTGAACCTAGTTGCAGAACACAGCAGGCCACATGTGTTCAAGTTCACATTGGATGACAAAGGTAGGTGTCATTTTAACATTTTGCTACAAATTTTAAATGTAGAATGCCAGGGATGTCAAAAAAAATGATAACATCTGCAGTATTTGTTTATTGTAGAATGCCAGGGATGTCAAAAAAAATGATAACATCTGCAGTATTTGTTTATTGTATGCTGCATGTCAATCACAAGAAAAAAAGGAGTAGTGGCATTTCATTTTAAAGTCATTGTCTGATTACAATTGTAAAAGCCTTGTATTATCTTATTTTTTTCATACGAACATAAACCTTCATTGGCTAAGTTTCTACAAGGCTTAAACATCAAACTTGAAGGAGCGAGGCAATTTACCTACATATACTAAGGGGACCTGTAAAAGGGTTACTGGTATGTCAATTGCTCCTGGATTTGCAATGCACATCCATTTGAGACAATGACCTTGAAGGCAATATTGTTGACCCATAACAAAATAAACACATCATGAACTTAGATGATTTTCTCACTGGCCATGCAGGTAAAGCGGTTCTCCTTACAAAGAACTGGGGAACCACTGGTGAACGCTAGTCCCCATGTGTTGTTGCAGATTGAACAACCGATTGATTGAACAACCGAGTAAGGAGCCTGAGAATGAACCGGAGGCTGTGAAGAAAGACAAACACACCCGTGCAGTGAGTCCGCAAGCGGGAATAGCCGGTTAGCGGGCTACAGCCAGTCTGTTTTTCCTTGGTTTATGCTGATTGGTCGGGAATTTACGCCGATTGGTCGAGGATGTTGCAAGGTAATGAAGTGCGGGGTTTAAAACCTCAACCATCGTCTGTGTACGCTTCACGACCGTTTTGCTCAGTCTGTGGTAAGTTTTTGTCCTCGGTGTGATTCTTCTTGGCGCGATAAGACATTTTCCGGATTGACATTTGCGGCAAAGGGTTGAAGTGCCATTCTTGCAAGAGAGATGAGCAAGCACACCGATAGGGTAAAGGAAACTATTGAGAAAAATGCTTCAAATGCACTGAAAATTTGTGGCATGATATGTACTGATCAAACACATGTTGATGAACTGCTCCAATCACTGGACAATAACAAACTAGAGCAGGGGATCATATCACAGATCAAATACTGGAAGAAACTTGCAAGGGTGGGGTAAGGAAAGATTTGTTCTACATGACAAAGCAGGGCAAAAAACTAACTGTGAAAGAACTTACTGGAAGCTAACTTGCGAACTATCATCAGCAACATTATGGGTAAGGAGGACGATCCAGACACCCCAAGCACTACACAAAGTCAAGTGATTTGAAGCAGGATCAAATCAGGAAACAATTGGGACTTGGTGCACACACTGCAGTCGATTGGGACATGTTTTGTCGAGAAACGTGCAAGGTTGTCATGATGAACGCAGAAAAGAAGCAGATAAATGTAGAAGGAGTCGGCAAAAGAGTGCAAAATCGATGAAAGCAAGATAGGAAAATGTACATACCATAGAGGTCACAAAGTTGAGGGGCAGTGACCTCAAAATGCCAACAAAGGATCAAAAAAGAAAAAACTCACACTCATTCCGCCCAACTCTGACCCATCGCCCAATTCCGTTGTACTTGTTGACCAAGTTCAATATCAGATCAAAGTATGAATCCAAAAACTGTAAATTTTCAACCAATGTGTAATTTAAATCCTGATTCTTTCAATTGTCTCCAGAAACCAATCTCAGAATCAAATTTCGTACACTGTAAACCCGTAATGTATTCTACACCAGTTCCATCCTTGCGTAAATTATCGCCAGACCGCGTTAACCGTCCACAAAAGGATAACTCAACACCAAACTCCCCCCAATAATACTGCATTTGCTAACAACCCTACCATGACTCAAAAAGCATGATTGCGTGTAACAAGTGTGATTCCTGGTGTCATTACTCCTGTATAAACCTCGAACCTTATGGCTGTAATAAGGGGGGGGGGGGGGAGGTTATTGACATACAAATCTCCGGTCACACCCTTAAATCAAAATGAAAGCAACAAACACCTGCAGCTCTCACAATTACCAACTGATAAACAGAACTACTTTTCGAAAGTTATTAAATGGATGAATGCAAACTCTGTTTACTTGGACGGAAACAGTTATAAACCTGATTCAAAGCCATCCTCAATTTGCCGAACCCAGGTAAAATGACGGACATTGACGCACATATTTCTCAATGCTGTGACGGACCAGAGGCTGCAATGACGGTACCCTGCATCAAGAATGTGGTGGTAAATGACTCATCCATGACGCACCTTTCCCGGGGGTCGTAGAGTGCGTCATACAATTGACAGGTGCATTTAAGGTGTCAAAAATTACTCAAACTTTTCAATTAATTCAATAAGTAAAAATAAATGAAAAAATAATGTCTAAAATTTGTTATCAACTGCAATTATTGCTCTGTTGTGAAATTGTACTTGCATAAAGCATGCAGAAAGGGAACTGTACTCAATTAACCCCATAACACGATCCGACATTATCCCCCCTTGGCCTCGTTCAAAATGGCATTGAGATCCAAACACGTGTTGACGTAACTTTTCATTTTCAAGACAATTTCTACACAACCATATTGGTATCAAAACAAAAATAACATCATATAAATCTACCAGAATTGGACTTTCCAATAGTATAAATATACAAGCTAAAATCACATTTCACAGGAGGGAATTTACCTCAAAACTGGTAGCACGCCAAATGTTGGAGACGATAGCAGATCAAACCTAATAATAGTGCTAGGACTGTCCTTGCTCTATGATGTGATGTATACATTTTATTAGTGTGATCACTAAAAAATGACCTTGTTTGTACTACTTTGTAGCCGGCTACGAGGTGGTGCTTAGAGTTGCGGGATATTCTGCAATTGTGCCTAATTAATAATGAACATTGTCATGCGGGCCGGGCAAACACTGGCATACTCAGAGCAGATGATAAAAACTAAATAAAACATATCCTCTTTTGTTTTACTTCTGTCCAAGAATGAAAGGAAAAATTAATGAAGTTTGCTTACCGTTCAACGTGAGTCATGATGGATGTGATGTGAAACTTCACCTCCGATATTAAGATAGCTCGTCTTTAACTTCAAATTCAAGATGGTTCTTGATACGAGAGACCATGACTCCATGAGCGACCACCATACTTACTATCCCGTACAGTACACACTGCACTAGCTGTGCTGTAGCATGGGGTGCTTGCTGTGTGCATGCTGTGTGGTGACTTCATGAAGACATGAAAACATGGAGCGGAACTGGAATGGAAAGGAAGGCAAGCCACCAAAACCTCATCATTTTGGCTGAAGGACGCTTTCTCTGGCGGCTACGTACATTCAGTTCCGAATCCAAACAGATAGCGCATGTAATGTATGATGGCTTATTAAGTGACAGTGAAAAACTCGAGTCTTCATCCGTGTTCAAAATTAAATCTATGTTGTAATACAACTTGTATTGCCATCAACGATGAACATACTGTACATGTACAGCCAAAATCCTCCATGACCACATGATGGCCGCCGCAGAACATAAACGCGGTTTATTGAAGGTCAGCACTACCTAACTTTTCAAGGGAGTGATACTTTACGTCCGGTCCGTCGTGTCGTGTGCACGGTCGTCGTGCATGCCGCATTCCCTGCACACAGTCTCGACAGCTAGAGTGTAGTGTTGATTCCAAATGCAAATTTGCACTAAAATACCAACTTTGCATGAACTAATTTGCAGTTCCACGATGTTGTATTTGCTGGTTGTCAGCTCTTCTGGACCGAGCAGCCACTCTTATTTCCTAATAAACTGTGAATAAACATTTGGCATCGACACTCTCCTATTTGTTCAACTTCGCAAAAAGGACAATAAACAACTCTGAGAGAGAGTCGCGGTGGTAATCCGGATGATCCAGGCACGCACACGTGTGTGAAAATTGATTAGGGCGGCTAGATAGAGCGCCCTCTTGAGTGGAAATTTAGGCAGCCCTAATCTTTTAACTATTATTAATTTACTAAGTTTTAAACTTTTATCGGATCCTGCTTAGCCGCGAAATTGCTTACCCTTGACTTTTTAGAGCATGTGGTCTTGACTCCTGAACGGATTGCAATCAGCAAAATATTTCACCCAAATAAAATAGGCTTTTTGATGAAAAGCGCCGATAGACCCCCTGGATAGACCATAGAGAAAGGACAGAGATGGATAGACCAATAGCACAACGCGGAACGCACGTTCGTACATGATGCATTTTAGGAGTCAATTCTCAATGATTCCTTGTGTTGTACTTGGACTCCCAAAATGGAAGGGCATCACAGCTCACCGAATATAGGGCATTGTATTTGTCGAGTGAAAACATGATCCACATTTAAACAAAATGCAATTTTAATGTAAATTTTCTCATCATTGAGCAGTGAGTGTGGCTTAAAGCAATTAAGTTCGGCAACTTTGTTTTGTTATTTTTAGTCTGTCCCATTTCACTTATTGTTTTTCTCTTTGCATTCCCACCTTCGATTTTTTCTTTTGTGTTTCCAATCTATTGTGGTTAAACCACTTCCTTCCCTCTACTCCCCCCCCCCCATGTCATTCTTTTCATTACGTTAACATGTGTCTCTCTCTTTTCCACAGCTTGTTTGTACTCTAGTATTTTGTTGTGTTCTCAAGATAGAAACTCGAAAGATAAAATCTCGAAAGAAACTGAGGGAGCTCAGGATGCTTGCAACCGATAAGAAGCAGTGGCTTCGACTGAAGAAGGACTGATTGCTGCTGCAGGATGTTTCTACTACTGCAGCAGCAGAACACAGTTTATCATCATCTCAAGATAGCCTTCAAGAAAGACTCTGCTACGGTCTGAATGTCAGGCTATGAACTACTTCTTGCAATTTTATTTTATGTTACATACAACTTAACTTGATAAAAGTGCCCAGTCCAGTACCCAGTCTTGGTTCAAGACCCTCTTGTTACTTTAATCCCCAAATCCTATTGATCCATCGCCACAAGAGGGCGCATTCTCACTCTAGACGTTAAAGACTATACTTTGTATTTTCTTTATTTATTTATTTTATCGGCGGGGGGGGGGGGGGGGGGGTGGGGGTGAAAGCAGTTGAAAGCCCCCCCCCCCCCATTTATTCCATTCAGAACCCTGTCCTCTACCTCTTTCCCTTGGTCCCCCCCAAGTGTGGTTAGAGAAATTACGAAATGACACATTAATAATTCCCCGCTTGCCCCACCCCCAAATGAGAAGGTCAGGTTATGCCAGTGACCAGCTGTTCATGATGATTTTACTGTGTAAAGTGTTCTAAAATAAATAAATAAATATTAATGAACTGTGATGAATTAAAGGGTATGTGGACATGTCAATTAAAAAGCATCTGAAATGCTGGAAATGATTCGCCGAGAGGTTGATGTTTTTTCTACTATTTTTGTGGGAAAAGTCTGCGTTGTACATGTTCAGCTCTATTAATTCATCACAGTTCATTAATATTTATTTATTTATTTTAGAACACTTTACACAGTAAAATCATCATCAATATTAGGTGGAATGATGCATTTAAAGGCAGGGTATACTTTGGGTAAATGTCAAAGATTCGTATCCTCACTTGGTGTATACCAACATATTGTGACGTCAGCTCCAGTCGCCAGGCGTTGGCACTGGATACCGGTGGTAGCGTTGGCACGGTGGTGTTGATTCCCTGCAGTGGTAGGCCACAGCACCAAGGTCTCCTCGTCAAACACTGGACCAGGAACGGGATGGAAATAAGGGCGGAATGAACCTCAGCTTACATGGGAGGGGAGGGGTGAATTATTTTAGCCCTGAGTCTTTATAACATAAGCAGCCCCTCATTTTAACCCTGGGTACCTTTACCCCGAAACAAGACGTTAGTAATACAGACGACGGAGACTGTCTTCAAGCTGCAATGGTCAGACGCCTTTATTCTTTCATAATGCTCACAAGTTAACATCAATCCATGGTTACAATAATTCAGACTATTACACTCTTACAATACCCCCTCGACTTCCAACTATTCTAATTTCTTGATTCCCCGATCCCATGATTCTCTCCGCATCTATACCCAGACATCCCATTTTATAGAAAACCTAATCCCATAGGTACAACGCAAATATCCTGTCCCATTGAGTAATGTACCATTCCAAGCTGACCAATCATGGCCTAGAACGATCCTTACACAACATCGTCCTTGGACTCGGGCCAATAACTTCCTAGTCACTGAAATGAGACACTACGTCATGGAACAGTCTACCAATCTACATACATACAATATTATTCGACCTCGGGATAATTTGAACTCTGCAATTTACAGCTACAATATGCATGAAATAACAAACCTGCCAAAATTTTGGCTCAATTTGTAATTAAAGTTGCAAGAAAATAATGAAAAAACCACCCCAAAACACCCTTGTGCATAGAATTGTGTGCCTATAAATTCCAGAGAAAGGCTTTGTGCCTGTCTCGGTTTTAACAGTCTTTGTGAAAAATTATATCTTTCTCTAAAACGATATACTTAAAAGTGGTCATTTCTAACCATGTTTTTCAGTATAAACATCTTTCTAGTGCTCTTTACCAAGTAAGTTTTTTTTATCATAAATTTTACTGAAGGTATGACCTCCCTTTAATTGATGGAATTTCCACCTTTTACGTAACCCTAGGAGTTATAGAAATCAAGAAGAGCCTGAGAACAATTTCCTCAGCACTAGAAAAGCAGATCATAGAGCTTAATTTCTTTATATCCAATAGAACTAACAGTTACTTAAAGGGAATGATACATTTGGTAATTACTCAATGGCGATATAAACTTACTTGGTAAGATGTACAGCAGCTTTTGATAGCATAAAGCATTTTCAGAAACATTTAAATGATATGGTTATGAAAAAAAAAATATCAGTTTTTATCCCCCAAATGTCAGAGCCAGATTGAGGATCAAGGTCTAATTTCTGACAGCTGCTAAGCAATAGATGTGACTTCAATGATGCTTAGCGTAAACAGGTTGGCAGCCCACCTGGTGTGTGATGTATATTGTCTCATTTTCTGATGAACCATTCATGGGGTAGACCTTTCACATAGATAATCAGGCTGTGCAGGGGGCCTCAATTTAACTACAGACTCACTGTGGATGTACCATGGATCACCAGGAATTACGTTCCAAACCCATCATGGATTCAACCTAGGAAAGATATTTAAAAAACATGAACAATCTGTCACTTCCTCAAATTAAAGTTAAACAACCCTCACCCCCAAAGTTATCTATATTTGGACAACTGGACTATCAACTTAAGAGAGCCCCCAGTGCCAATATCACCTACAGTGAATCTAAACTTATGTAGTGCAACAACAATACAAAGAAATCTTCAAGAAAAAAAGCAAGGTCTGCTCAACAAAGCGACAAGGAGTGGCAGCATCACTTACAACAGCAGCGACAGCAGCATCTGAAGGAAAAGAATGATCATGATTAAAGGGAATCTCGGGAAGGACTTCCTCCATGGACTAATCAAGGACTTATCAAAACCAAGGGATAACAGGCATTTGCTTTGAAATGTTAGGAAAAAGATTCTGCAACAGAAAGCTACATGATTTGTTTGCTTTTTCAGCCAACAGGAAACCACATACATTTGAACTTTTAAAAACAAACTTGCTGAAATTGATACAAAGTGAGGGGCTACAGTCAACAGATAGTAGTGTTGGTGTTGGAAAAGCACTGAGCAATCCATCAAGTCTGCGTAGGGAGGGCAATCAAACACCTGTGGACAGATGAGAAAGGAGAACATTATTTGACTGGACAAATCAAGGAAAAAAGAGTGCTTATTATTTATTAAATACTGATGAATTTTTAATAGTGTATCAACACAGTGCAACTAGTGAACACCTGCCACAAAATACGTTGCCCGTGGGCCGCTCGTTGCCCATTTATGTGGGCCGCTCGTTGCCTGTGTGTTTGTCATGGTGGGCAAGACTGCCGTTGTTTGTTCACCCCGGTGTTTTTATGTGAGCCGCTCGTTGCCCGTGTGTTTGTGATGTTAGTTTTGGACCAGGTCCGTTTGTCATGGTGGGCAAGACTGCCGTTGTTTGTTTGTATATATACCTTGAGGCAAACATGAATTGCCAAATTTTCTTTGTATTACATTAATTTGGGCAAATTGCCCGCCTTTGGCTATTTAATTGATATGGGCAAAGACATGCCCTTGTTGGTTCAATAAAACCAGCTTTGAGCTGTGACACAAAACTAAGCACTTTTCAAACTGTTTGTAAATATTTCCTTCTCTTAATGTAGACCAAACATGATGTGGTAGTCTCGGTAGGTTGGAAGCGGTAGGTTGGAAGCAGTACAACGTACTCCCCACGTCAATATGTGCATATAAAATGAAGGATGGGGGTACTCACAACTTGAAAATTGACCACAGCTGTGATTATAAGGAAGTGCTTCTAAGACTGCAGAACTTGTTCTTCCAGAATGGAAAAAACGGTAGCAGAAAAATTGAGTCAATGTCATCCAAGCTAGCTAAATATGTTGGTGATCTAGTCCACGATGAGTTGTTACTTTCGGATGGTAAGCGTGTCCCTTTCACTATCCGAAATTATGTGGAATACTGCAAGACAAAGAGAATCCGCCTGTATCTCCTAACTAAACACAAGTCAAAGAAAGTTAAGATGGGTAAGGGTTGAGCACACTGTCTACGATGGTGTTTGATGTACTATGTAATCAGTTATAATTTGTTGTATTGTGATAACTGAAAAAGAGATGTTCATTTACAAAAGAAAAATGAAAAGCCATCATAAAAGACCTGTGTGAGCTGCATTTATAGTCTTTTTGACTGAACCTTGAAGCAACCACCATCATCACAATTAAGAGCTGCATACCATCTTAGTACCTGTACCATTTTCTAACATTGATCATTATTTGTTATGCGTTGAAGAGAAACAATGAGTATTGTATCATGTAAAGATTGATACTATAAATGTCATATAATAACTGGGAATTAAATTGTGTGTGTTTAAAATTGCAATAAACAACTCAAGTTTGGTATTTACAATTTGTTTAATGGGAAACTGGGTTTTATTAATTTGTAAGTCTTGTTTATACTATGATTGTTTGTTGTTCTTTTTCTCAGCTCGAGGGCGCTCAGCACAGACAGTGTGGAAAGACTTTTTTTTATTGAACCACAACAATTTGACTTTTCTCCCACCACCTGGTGAAATGCATAGATTGTCAAGAATTGGGCTTGGTACGTAATATGTTACAGGTTTTGTTCTTCATTTTGATCAGACCACTTATAATATATGCAGCACTGTGTTACAGTAAAACAGGGGTTGTTTATATACAATTTGATGCAGGTTACTACTGTTGGTAATTGGGAGTGCTAAAGTAAATTTTTAAATTAAAGATGTCCCATTTAATGAAATGCAAAAATTGAATAATACGCATTATAAATAAATATAAAGTATTTTGTATCAATGCAGTACTTTAAAATAGCTTTTTCAAGCTTGCCTTATAATTTAGGTTACACCAGTTACACTGAAGGCTAATCAAATCAATATGTTTTCTATGCAAGTAACTAAAAGTTGAAAATCTGTATGTGAAAAGTTTTCAATTGCATTTTCAGGCACCCCACAATGTGAGAGACCAGGACCAGAAGAGATAGGAGATAAAGAAAGTGTTATCTTGGAGTCATAACCAGCGAGAAGAACTCATTTCTGTTCTATTTCTAAATGCCCCACAACTTGAACGCTTTGGATTTGACATTGCCAAATGTAGCCAGGGAAAGCTGCTCTTGAAAGGTACAACTTCAGGTCGTATGTTAGATTCAGCCAAGGAACTAAAGAAATTCATTATGAAGGGCAAAATTTAAATACTTCTAAAGCGACCAATAGCCACAGACCAGGTACAACAAAAATTTACACTTTTGTATTATGTAGACTCCACTGTGCCACAAAATCTCCCACATGCTCAAGACATAATAGTGAACCACATCATGCCACACCCTTGTTACATCCTACTTGTGAGTTTGGTCAATCAGAATCACGTCAGTTTCTTCTTCTCCACTTCAAGGCGGCTAACAAAAGCAAGTATAGCTTTCAGGTGCTTAGGTTGCTAGCTCAGATTAAGTAGTTCCTGACTCCACAACTGGCATATGAGTTGATGTGGAATAGATTTGTGAACACAACTGGGAAACCACACAACAATATTGAAGTAGACCGGGAAATTGAGCATGAAAATAGAGTATTTAAGGAGAATTGTGCAGGAATGCGAGGGAAAGTCACCAAAAGGAGTATTCATAGGATCAGCTAATTAGCTCAAGTCATTGACAAAATTCTGACTTCAGTAAATAAACAAATTCTGAAGAAAAAAGTGTTGATCAGCCGATCAGCTCAAGTCATTGACGAGTTGACTGGTTGCCATTGACGAGACCCACAGTTTGAGCTACAGGCACGACTTTGTGCCAATACTGATCTGCATGGGCTTGAAGGAACCCAAGATTGCACTACCCACTCTCTTGTCCAAGATCAAGTGAAAAACAGTTAACTGCATCCAGACACCGGTCTTCTCTGCTTTATGTGCAGAGATGACTGAACTTTCACCATATTTATTACGTCGTCACGGAGATACAATTGCAATTCTTCATGAACTAATACAACAAGAGAAGCAAGAAACTAGATATAGTGATACGCAAAAACGAGCAACTGAATCTGAAGAGGCTAGAAAAGCCAGTGAAGCATCGTTGAAAAAAATGGAGCAAGAACACAAGAAACAGTGCTCCAGTTTTAAGAAAGAGTTGCAAAAAGCAAGTGAACAAGTGAAAAACTCAATCGGGAAATTGCATCTTTACAACCTGCAAATGTGATACACCAGCTTGCAACCTGTAATACAGCATTATCGGCAGAGAAATAAAGGGTCAGTGCCCTAGAAAAAGAAGTTCAGATGCTCCATGACACTCTTACTGAAGTACGAAGGGTAAAGAAAAACAGAACAGAACAAGTGAGGTACAATGTCGAAAAATGTACTACTGCTGAGAAGAAGTTGGATATGGAGAACAAAGAACTGAAACAACAATTGAAAGAACTAGATTTAAATTAAATCATGGGTTAACAAGGAGGTTGTATCCTTTGAAGACGGGATGTACAACAGTGATATCTGAGTCGTATGTTACAAACTTATTTCTCAAGGTGTCAGCTCTAAACATGTGTCAGACATCATTCGTTTAGTATGAGAACGAGTAGCGGGTTCAGACTGTGGTAGACTCACGAAACCTACATGCATCAGATATATGGCATTTTATGCTATAAATGCAATAGCTTTTGAGAAATGAGTAAAACAATTAGTTTTGATCTTGCAAAAGTGAAATCATTTAGGGATTTTCCCACTCTTTCTCGTGACTCCAATGACGGATTGAGCTGAGTGTTTTAAGTTAAGGCCTCACCCTTCTGACTTAATTAACTATTTAGCACTATTAGAAATAAAAGTTGTATCATTGTTTAACATTATAGAAAGAGAATTCTTTCAATTCACATCATGGGGAACCAACCAGCTGTATGCTACCCACAAAAGTCAAATGATGGCAATGATATTGGTCATAAAGTTCTCTGCCAAATAAAAACACGTTATGTCTGACAGGGCAGCAACACCAGGGCTTTTTAACGACATGTTAAAAACGTACAGGGAAGAATGCCTCCCACTCTTTACTAACAACTGGGACAATTTCAGTACTCTGGACAGAGAAAAGTTGTTAGAAATGTCAGGAGATGAAGGTCACAGAAAAGGTCAAAGACTGATGTTCCACACTTCATCCAAAGAGACAAAGCAACTGTGCAATTAGCCAGACTTCCTGTGCACATAACATCTTCATCTCCTGACATCAATGGCTGATTAATACCAAAAGCTGGTAAATGATCTTATGAAGCTTTTGAAAAAAAGAGAAGAGAATATCACTGTGCACGTGGACGATCCGGATGCCACCCCGAGGACCAAACTACAATCATCATTGATGGGATGGATCAGTCAAAGACTGATGTTCCACACCTCATCCGAAGAGATAAAGCAACTGTGCATTTAGCCAGACTTCCTGTGCACATAACAGGTTACATAATATGGTTCAATCTTTACTTTCACAATATTTAAGAGTTTATGTGAATAAATTGACAAACTATATTTATAGGCCTATGCCCATGTTCAGTCCTCTTAAAATGTTTTATAATTTCACTCTTCCCCTTGAACACTGCTCACTGACCAGTGTATATATAAACCCTGTTCCAAGCACAATTCCTCCTTCTTGATTGAGTAATTACACCTTGCTTGTTCCCCTTATTACCCTCCCTCCCAAGATTCATTAGGGGGTTTTGCATGGCCTCCTAGTGCTGGCGACCGCTGCTGGACTGATACCGAGTGCCTTGTTGTTGTTTTATAGTCTGAATTGTTTTTGATGAGTAATTTATTACGGCAAAGTAATGTGTTAAGCAGGCTGTCCGTATGTTATCCTCACAAGATGACACCACCAGAACCGAACCGCCGCATTGTTTTTGATGAGTAATTTATTACGGCAAAGTAATGTGTTAAGCAGGCTGTCCGTATGTTATCCTCACAAGATGACACCACCAGAACCGAACCGCCGCAAGCGCCAAGCTCACTTCCGTCATCCACAAGACCATTCATTTGATCATATTAATCAATCACACTAAGTTGGCAATTTGGCTCATCATGCAAAATCAGCTTGTTTACAATTATGTGTCCGACCCTTGGCATAATGATCTTTGGAACATTTCCTAACTGTTCACACCTGGAACAATTACAACTGTGACACAATGGATGTTCCAGTGAGCAACCAGTAGTGGTCAACTTGAACAGCGCCCTCTTCTGTTGAACACCGTTTTTGATACATGTGACAATTGTCAGCCATGTTTTATTGATAGTTCGTCTGATTTTAGGGCAGAAAACCCCAATAATCACCGATAATGTTATGATATGCCAGCTAACCAGTATTTGTTGATGCCAGCTAACCAGTGTTTGTTTGATGCCAGACAGTTTGTTAGGAAGAGTCCTGCTATGGAAGTAAGTTTAATTTCCCTTATGTTAAGATGCAGAATAAGCTGGTTGGTTATAACGTGAATTTCAGACCGGAAGTTTACATGAATCAGTATTCCGTTTTTACAGTCTAGGTTTCATAAAGTGTGTTAGTTGCAGACACAAGATTAAGATGCAGGTTTAGATACGAAATACATGTGCTCAGTTAATTCAGTCAACAACAGAAGTTTGATTAGGCCTGCATTTTTGAGTGGTTTATTCAACTTAAAGGTGACCAGTGATCCCAGCCAGTGGTATCGATTTTCATATTATCATAAGCACCTTATAGCCTACAGTTAAACCAGTTTCTTATAATCTTTTGTATGTGTTAAACTGTTAAACTAAATGTTCTATGTATTCTTTTAACTTTGTTTCAGATCGAATAAAAGCAGTTTTACAGATATTCTGAAAGCTCAAATATACGATTCGCAGGAGCCCTTTTTCTGGTTTGGTCGTACTCCCGACAGTCCACACAATTCGATTTCCTGGACTTCTGCTAACCTGGGACTCAAGGCAGTGCGACTCGCGTGAACGATGGATGACCCTTCAGTGAAGGAGCTAAAGAAGAAACGCAGAAATGCGAAAGCAGCACTTACACGGCAGGGAAAGGCCCTACAGTTGCTGATTGACGGAAACCGCTCGGCGGGGGAGGTGAGAGCTTTGGTTCATAAAGTTGAGCTAACATTTGATGACCTCGTTCAGAAACATGAAAAATACACAGAGCTAATCGATGAAGATGAAGAATTTGAGATTGAAGAGGACTGGTTG
The DNA here is from genome assembly GCA_037783415.1 of Leptasterias polaris. Classification (NCBI taxonomy): domain Eukaryota; kingdom Metazoa; phylum Echinodermata; class Asteroidea; order Forcipulatida; family Asteriidae; genus Leptasterias; species Leptasterias polaris. The sequence goes on along the minus strand of JAZGTN010000178.1, from coordinate 1,390,241 downwards.
GCTGAGTGTCAACAAAGGTTTATCGGTTTGAAATGCAGAGCAACAGATCACATAGAGGCATTAGAACCTTCTGTGTATGCCGGTACATCTGATCCCGTGGCGTCAGTTACCGTGACGTCAGATCCCGTGGCGTCAGATCCCGTGGCGTCAGATCCCGTGGCGTCAGATCCCGTGGCGTCAGTTCCCGTAATTCCAGTACCAGTGACGTCATTTTCTGCCATGCCAGTCAATGAAGTTCCTGCCCCAGAGGTGAATCCTGCCATGACATGCAGTTTCAAGATGGAAAAACCAAAATTACCCAAATTTTCTGGTGACGTCAGAGAATTCTTCACCTTCAGGGCGGATTTCAAGTACATGGTAGATGACCGATACCATAAACGTGATGCCATAGCCCTCCTGCGTACATGCCTACATGGAAAACCCCTCGACATAATTAAAGGGCTAGGCTCAGATTATGAAGCAGCTTGGGAATACTTAAATTCCATCTACGGTGACCCAAGATTTGTAGCCGATATTATCACACAAGATATCGTAAAATTCAAGCCGCTTAAGGACGACGATGACAGCAGGTTCTGTGAGCTGGTCCATCTCATAAAGAGAAGCTACAATATCCTGAAAGAGGTAGGAAGACCACACGACATGGATAACAACCACATGTTGGCAATGGTAGAAAAGAAGATGAATGCAGATGATAGGAAAGTGTGGTTTCGAGTACTAGAAGGGGAGAAACGACAAGCTAGCTTGGAGACTCTGATGGACTGGATGACAGCCGAGATGAGATCCCGAATGAGAGCGACAGCACCAGTACGAAGTACCGCCCATGCAGCGACCGTAAATCACATCTCGAAGACTACCGGTACTGCTACCAACAAAACGGCTTACACTAATTACAAGTGTTGGCTGTGTCAGACGTCAGACCATTGGGTCGACCAATGCCCAAGAATCGTTTCCATGAACCTGACTGACCGCATGAAAGTGATGAAAGAAAACCACGCGTGCTTCAGCTGTCTGAAAAAGGCAGGAAGAAATCATAACATAACATGTTCCAGACGACGACAGTGTCCAGAAAAGTACAATGGAGCGCCCTGCAAGATGTTTCATCACCCACTTCTTCACAATAATCCAAACCCATCAATCGGCGCTAGTTCAGTTGGAGTTGCATCCGTCAAAAGTGGAGAAACATTGCTGCCAATCATCCAGGCTGAACTGCTCGGATTGCATAACTTCCGCGTGCTCGGAAATGTGCTACTGGACACCGGAGCACAGATTAGCCTAATCAAGACATCTGTGGCAGAGAATTTAAAACTCCAAGGCCAAGATGTCACAATCACGATACACAAGGTTGGAGGTGAGGAGGAGGAGTTAATGACAAAACTGTACCAGGTTTACATCCGGCCAGTAAACAAAGTCCAGTCTTACGTCTTGAAGGTAATCGGTATCCCGCATATCACCGAAGAAATGACGGAGGTTCATCTGAAGCAGGTCTCACAACAATTTAGTCTGCCAATGAGTGAGATCCACAGAGAAAAGGGTTCAGTGGACATCCTCATCGGCATTGACAATGCGAAGATGCACACCGGAGAGACCCGAGAGGTTGGAAACCTCGTGGCCCGCCGCTCACCATTGGGTTGGGTTATATTCGGACCAACACCTGGAGGACATGCAAAATCAAGCCGAATCTTGCATGTCAGTCTGTCATCACCAGTCGACATGACTGACTTCTGGACAACTGAAGCCATGGGAGTAGCAACTAAAGCGTGCACCTGTAAGCCAGAAAAGCAAAGCCCGATTGATCTGAAGGAAGCGATGGTTATCGAACAGTCCTGCCAGAAGATAGGAAAGCAATGGATGATTTCTTACCCGTGGAAGAAGGAGGCCAACTTACTGCCAGACAATAAGTCACAAGCAGAAAAGAGGCTGCAATCCACAGAACACAGACTACTGAAGAACCGGGGCCACGCAGAGGCATACCACACACAAATGATGGAGATGTACGAGATGGGGTTTGCCAGAAAAGTGTCCACGGAGGAAATGGAGAAGTACCATGGCCCAGTCCACTACATCTCACACCACGCAGTAATAAGACCGGAAAAGAAAAGTACACCACTGCGCATTGTGTTCAACTCGTCTGCTACCTATCAGGGCCATCAGCTGAACAGCTACTGGATGAAAGGACCAGATCTGTTGAACAACATATTCGGAGTCATTCTGAGGTTTAGAGAGAATGCTGTGGCAGTGATTGGGGACATCTCTAAGATGTACCATCGGATCCTCATACCAGAGAAAGATCAACATGTCCACCGGTACCTATGGAGGGATTTGAAGACCGACCGAGTGCCTGATGTTTATGTGAAGACTGTCCTCACATTTGGAGACAAACCTGCCCCAGGCATGGCCCAGATCGCCCTGAAGAAAACAGCAGAGCAGGCAGAAGGCATCTATCCAGAGGCTGCAAAGGTGCTTAAACAAAATACATATATGGATGACATATGCAGCTCAGTCCACACCAAGGCTGAGGCCAAGAAATTAACAAGCGATATTGACAGAGTTTTGGATGAAGGAGGTTTCAGAGTCAAGGGATGGTTGAGCAGCGAGCCGCTGGAGGAGGATGCTAATTGTTCTCCTTCACAAGAAATGGAGAAAAATCTCTTGGATACAACAAACGAAGAGAAAGTTCTGGGGACAGTTTGGAACCACAAAGAAGACAACATGGGTTACAAGGTATCAATCGAGTTTATTAAGAACCAGTCTGAAGATGTAAAGATGAAGCTAACCAAAAGAAAAGTCCTCAGTCAAATAGCACGTATCTTCGACCCAGTTGGCTTTGCTTCCGCATTCTTGGTTCGTGGGAAGATAGGGCTACAACGACTGTGGCAACAAGGGCTTCACTGGGACGAAGTGCTGCCTCCCATTGAACAGAAACAGTGGGCCCAACTATTTGCGGAGATGGACGGCCTGAACTGTGTGAAGTTTGACAGATGCCTAACACCACCTGATGCGGTTGGACATCCTATGCTTTGCATATTTTCCGATGCATCCGAACATGCATTTGGAGCATGTGCTTACCTCAGATGGTCACTCCGCAGTGGCACATATGGAGTGAGATTCGTAACTGCCAAATCAAGAGTGGAACCGTTGAAGAAGTTGACCATTCCCAGGCTGGAGCTACAGGCTGCGGTGATGGCTTCTCGTCTCTACAAGACTATCTCGGAAGAAATAGAGCTTAAGATAGAGCAGACTGTTTTCCTGTGTGACAGCATGATCGTTTTGGGTTGGATACGGAGTGAAGCAAGAGGGTTTAAGCCTTTTGTATCCAACAGAGTGTCAGAAATCCAAGATAACACGGATCCAGCACAGTGGAGACATATTCCCGGCCAACTGAACGTGGCAGACGATGTATCACGAGGCATATCTGTGAGCCAGCTGTCCAATCGATGGAAAAGTGGCCCAGATTTTCTGTACTTGGCGGAAGAGGACTGGCCAAAAGATGAGTCCAAGATGGATCAAACTAAGGATGAAGAGCGACGCAACATACAGTCTGTCTTCATAACAACAGTCGAGACCGATGTCATAGATTGTACAAGATATTCTACCTGGAGGAGACTGATAAGAGTGACCGCCTTTGTACAGCGGTTCGTCTGGAATGCGCACACCCAGCGGCAACGTGCGGATGAAACCAAAAGGGGCCCACTCTCATCACAGGAGCTGAAGGATGCAGAGAGATACTGGATCCTGAGAGCACAAACAAATCTGCATGATCGCCTCCATAAGGGAGAGTTCAAAGCACTGACACCATACGTTGAAGCAGATGGAGTACTGCGAGTTGGAGGCAGAGTAGACAAAGCCCTGACTGCTTATGCAGCGAGACACCCAGCACTGCTGCCATACAATCATCCCATCTCACTGCTGATAACACGCCAGGTGCACCAAGTGGGACATTCTGGAGTCGCCACTACGGTAGCGAAAATTCGAAGCAAGTACTGGATACTAAAGGCCCATAGACTTGCCAAGACGGTGAAGTTCCGATGTGTACCCTGCCGAGAGAGAGAGCACAAGTTAGAATCGCAATTTATGGCTGATCTACCTCAACATCGACTTGCACCAGACACACCGCCGTTCTACTTCACGTCATGCGACTACTTCGGTCCATATCCTGTCAAAATTGGACGTAATAAGACGACAAAGCATTATGGAGTAATTTTCACCTGTCTGAACACGAGAGCAGTACATCTTGAGTTGGCGGTTGATTACTCCACGATGGAGTTCTTACAAGTTTTGCGAAGATTCTTTTCAATCAGAGGATATCCATCCATGATGATCAGCGACAATGGTACACAATTGGTAGGAGCTGAACGAGAACTCAGAGATATGATAACAGGATGGAACAAAGACGAGCTACAACACTACTGCGCTGAAAGACAAATGAAATGGAAGTTCATTACACCTGCTGCACCACATCAGAACGGTTGTGCTGAGTCATTGGTGAAAAGCTGTAAGGCCGCCCTCAAACAAGCCATTGGAGCCCAAGTCCTCACTCCGTTTGAGCTGTACACAGTCCTTCTTGAAGTGGCAAACCTTGTCAACCAGCGTCCAATCGGAAGGATCCCGAATGACCCAGATGACGGCATGTATCTGTGCCCTAACGACATTCTACTTGGAAGGTCATCAACAGAGGTTCCTCAAGGCCCATTCCGTGAGACTAAAAATCCGAGACACCGTGTAGAGTTCCTGCAGAAAATAGTTGACTCGTTCTGGAAGCGCTGGAACCGAGATGTGCTCCCTTTGTTGGTGCCACGTAAGAAGTGGAGAGCTGAGAGGCGTGAAATACGAGTGGATGATGTCGTAACCGTGGTAGACCAGAATGCAGTGAGAGGCAAGTGGAGCATCGGGAGAGTAGTTTACCCCGGTCCAGACGGTAAGGTTAGGAACATCAAAGTCAAGACACCTAACGGAGAGTACAGCCGACCCATTACCAAGGTTGCAGTCCTGTGTCCGGCTGAAGGATATGAAGATGAGACCGAGGCTCTCATCGGGGCGGAGGATGTTCCAGTGAGCAACCAGTAGTGGTCAACTTGAACAGCGCCCTCTTCTGTTGAACACCGTTTTTGATACATGTGACAATTGTCAGCCATGTTTTATTGATAGTTCGTCTGATTTTAGGGCAGAAAACCCCAATAATCACCGATAATGTTATGATATGCCAGCTAACCAGTATTTGTTGATGCCAGCTAACCAGTGTTTGTTTGATGCCAGACAGTTTGTTAGGAAGAGTCCTGCTATGGAAGTAAGTTTAATTTCCCTTATGTTAAGATGCAGAATAAGCTGGTTGGTTATAACGTGAATTTCAGACCGGAAGTTTACATGAATCAGTATTCCGTTTTTACAGTCTAGGTTTCATAAAGTGTGTTAGTTGCAGACACAAGATTAAGATGCAGGTTTAGATACGAAATACATGTGCTCAGTTAATTCAGTCAACAACAGAAGTTTGATTAGGCCTGCATTTTTGAGTGGTTTATTCAACTTAAAGGTGACCAGTGATCCCAGCCAGTGGTATCGATTTTCATATTATCATAAGCACCTTATAGCCTACAGTTAAACCAGTTTCTTATAATCTTTTGTATGTGTTAAACTGTTAAACTAAATGTTCTATGTATTCTTTTAACTTTGTTTCAGATCGAATAAAAGCAGTTTTACAGATATTCTGAAAGCTCAAATATACGATTCGCAGGAGCCCTTTTTCTGGTTTGGTCGTACTCCCGACAGTCCAATGGATCATGTGTCATCCAAGAAACACCACAGCTTTCTCAACGATGATGAACTTGAGGGAGGCTCTGCTGTTGATTCCAGTGATTCCGCCAGTCAACAGGGTTCCAAAGTATCATCAACAGCGAGCGCTTATTTACATGCAAAGGCGGAAAAGGTTACAAAACATCAATAAATCCATCAATTTCAGTGTTGCATAAATGCCCCCCTTCGGTTACCAAACAACCTCTTGAAGTTTTTGGTGCCGAGATTACTCGGTTGTGTTAGGAAGCCTTTCCAGATTACGGCAAAAATGCAAAAGATGGCGAAAAATTCCGCAATTGGTGACAAGATCACCAAAAGATTCCATACAGTGTTTAAGACCCACTGGGTAATATACTGTATGGACGCACAAAGCGTGACAGCTTAAAAGAAGCTGCTATCACGCACACAATTTATTTCAGAAATGCATTCACGCCGGCCCAAACTATTAGTGCACAAAAAAACAGAGTTGTATACTGCACAGTAAAACAACTCTGGCTGCATTGCAGTACGCAATCTTCTCCCGATAAACTAATTATAACAAAGAAATATGAGCACATGCAACAAAGAGTCATGGTGGATGACCCGTACTGAGCAAGCTCAGCATTCCACTGCCAAGAATCAACTCAAAGACTTTGTGTGATTTTATAAGATGGCAGGAGGCAATAGCCAGCATTGGCTCTACTAATCAGGGAGTAAACTTGACCCGTCGTTATCAAAGTATAACAAGAGAACCAATGCCAGATGCTCTCCCCTTGCCTCAAACACGAAGTAGGCCAAATTGGCCTGAAACAACCTACAGTGAAGAGATTAAAGAGGTTTCAATGTAGAGTCAGCACTGTACTGATATTTTTTTATTTTTCTTTTGGAAAGTCAAAGTTGAAACAGTTACTCATTAGGGCTCGGATTTTACACTGTAGGCCAGTAAGATTACAACAGAACAAGTCTGACGGTCTTGTGTTTTTTAAATTGAATATTACTAAGTAATAATACCTCACTGTGTAATATCTTGAACAAAAACAAATTATGTTCAAATAGAGACTTTGAGTCTGATAAAATACCTTTCAAAACACTCATGAAGACAAATGAGATAAACCATCTCTTACATGTACATGCCTTATTGCTGGTCAAATAAAACCAGTTAATAGCATGTTAAACTGTATCAGGAAGATTTCTGATTTGAATTCTGGTCTTGTAAAAAGAAGAATCTGGTCCAGTAAACATTTTGAGCTACATGTGCAAGCCCTGCAGTCTTGTGGTTTCCCCAAAATTTTAGAACTGTAACTACTTAGGAGCATTGGTGAGGCAGCCTTGAATACCTACCTATTTCACACAAGTCCCCAGAGTAACCTTCTGGGCACTGGCAGTCAAAGGACACAGCATCTGGAGCTGCATTACCGGTACATACTCCTTGATTCACGCAAGGGTTTGGATTGCATACAACAGCTAAAGAAAGAAGTTTTAAAAAACAAGAGAGAAATCTACGTCATGATCTAAATAATAAAACAACGTGTGTGGAGTTTATTAAAGACCTAACTTACATTGGGCGGATATTTCAGAAGAAACCAAATGAAAAACTTACGAAGTAATTGTTTTTGTGGAAATGAAGGAGGAGTTTCAGGAGCATAATGAAATAATGCAGACAAACATTGTGGTTGAGGTGAAAGGCAGGGAAAGAACCACTGAGCCATTCTGATGCGGTTTGTGGTTACACCATTTGCTGTGTAGAATTGTTCTTCGTCTTGCTATTTGTCGGGGAATAGACTAGGAAAAATGGGAGACTACTTCGTTCTGATATGAAATTGTCCTGCTGTTATCTTCCTCCTCAGGAGTAGATAGGGGAAAAAAAGAGGAACAAACCAGGGACTTCTACTCAGGAGTAGATAGGGAAACAAGAGGGGAAAACCAGGGACTTCTACTTTCGCTTAGTGGATCAGGGGAATTATCTTGTCCCAGGGAAGTTAATTTTGTCCCAGCATTTAGTATCAGAAGCCTGCTTTAGTCATTATCAGGAAACAATTCAAAGATTCAAAAGGGTAAACTCCTTGGTGACATACACTAATAATAATAGTAATAATAATAAAAGATGTATCTATAGCGCATTATGGATCACATTGATGCCCTTTGATGCCCTTTACAATTTAAAAGAATTTTATTGCAAAGACACTCAAGAGGCTAGTTGAGTTTAGATCCTTGGTGAAACCCAAATAATACCCTTTATCTCTGGCAATTTTTTGAGCAAAAAAAATAAAATGTACTTTTCCAAATAATTATATACCTTCTATTTCAAACATGCAGCAGAAGATTATCGATTTAATTTCAATTTTCTTTAGTAGGTACTTTTTTTAATAACAATTAATTGTAATTTTCAAAATAAGTTTCATAGTTCTTTATAGCTCTGTGTACATTGCCGTGGATTAGTAAAAGTGGATTGTTTTTCTGCAATTGTTTTTTGCGTTTGATAAATCCTCCCGCAATTTATTTTAATTTTTAATAAATGCACTATTAACTAAAGACAGTGTTAGTGTGTACCAGTTTCGCAGATCCGTCCAGTCCATTGCGATGGGCAGCTGCAGCCATATGATGTTCCAGTTACTGACGCTGAACAAGTTCCACTATTTGTGCACGGTGTAGAAAGACAGGGGTTCACTGAGAAAGATACAACACAAAATAAATCTCTTAACAAACTCACTAAGACAAGACAGATACAACAAAACAAAAAAATCTCTTGAACAAATAAATATAGACCATAGTAATAATACTAATAAACTTACATTAAAGATCTACTTCAACGATAATTGAGAAATAAAAGTATTCTGAATTTGTAGATTGGACTGTTTTACACCAATTGTTTTTTTGTAATTTTAACTGAAAAAATTAAACCTTTCTTGGGTTTTTTAAAAACTCTCGCGCTTCCATGGCTCCCTCCATAGGCACGTTGCTTGTCCAATACTAAAGCACTTGCATTTACGCGCACCACGAACCCACTATAGGATATGTGCGTGAACCAGCGAATGATGACGTACTTGTTGGGACGGGAAACCAGGAAGTAGCGAGGTGTCGTGTGTTTACACGGTAACTATGTATGATGATCTCATTATTCGAAGACATTCACCAAGTTAAGACGAGATAATTTACCGTCCTGAACTCATGTGCTGTCGGTGGATGTACTTGGAACACAAATAAGAATCCAGATGTGAGTTTTTTTACCGATTTCCAAGAGATCCTGTCCAGAGAAGGGGGTGGGTTTCGTGACCAACACACGGAAAAACTTCACGTTGACAAAATGGACAATGATTTGTTGTGCCCATTTTACGGACGACTGTCGGGATTTAACATCGCAACTAATACAACAGGCTTACGCCAGGGTCAATTCCAACCATGAAAGCGCCAACTACAGTGCCATCACATGCTTCACAAACGGAGAGTCAGACTGGACAGGCACAGAAGCATCAAAACATATACTTCTGTAAGTAGCATACTATATACAATAGTTTTAAATGTTTGTTGATAGCCACAGGTTTCATTCAAACTGGTCATGATCACAATATCACATCAAGTTTGTGAAAAATGCAAAATTAAACAAGTGGTATTCACACCATCAGCACTGGTGTTTTTTGTGGTAGCACTTTGATGGCTGTGATAATCTGCTCATAAACACAGGCTGTTTAGATAATCTTCCAAGTTAGCTAGTGGACAGTACAAAGGAAATATTCAAACATAATCTCCCCACTCCAAGTAGCCCCATTTATAGTGCCAATACTCTGGACTTCCCCCGATGAAGTCCAGAGTATTGGCACTATAAATGGGGCTACACTCCAAGCTGTGTACAATTGGGCTTTGTTAAGATCTCGTTTGTACTCTTAACCTTTTGAGGAATCCTAGATGTATTACAACTAGATCCTTTAAATAAAAAACAGTGACTGCTTAATTGGCAGTTTGAATTTTCTAGATAAATGCTGTTTCCTACAGCGCCATTTCAAATGCTAATGGTACGTTGACGTTAATGGAAATATATAAGTTCATTCAAGTGAAATGTAGATTACTAATATTTTTTCACAAAAATAAAAAAAGTTGAAAACATAACTTCTGATATGTGTCAGAATACTTAAACCCTTTTCAGGTGTTGTGCTAGCAGTGTTCCCAGCTTTCTTTCAAGTTAAACAAAACAAATAATGAATCCTTTCCTGTGATAATGATCAGTTTTATGATGTGTGCCCCATACAATTTGTACAACACTGGCTTTGCCGTGTTTGGTGGTTATTGTCTGTGAACCTCAATCCATTGAAGCTATAGTTTCTTTGAGAAGCCACAAGGTTTTAACCCTAACCCCCTAAGCGTTTCTACCAAAAGCTTCCACAACCCATCATACTCCAACAGTTTACTTATTGGAACAGTACACAACCCATCATACTCCAACAGTTTATGTACTGGAACAGTACACAACCCATCATACTCCAACGGTCCTGTGCTGTTGGACTATGATTGAGTGGGTACTTTAGGGCCTGTGTGTAGTTTGACTATGTTAGTCCTCCAGTACTAAATCAATCAATACCCAACAATTACTTTGTGTGCAAATTTTTTTTTTTTTGGGGGGTGGGCTCAGCACAGTTGCAAATTACTTTTGCTCTACCCTAGAAAACAGGGAGTTGGTACCACACCTGGTGGTTCCAATATAACTGCCATCATTGCCCTTTTTTTTTTTTTTTTTTTTTTGATCTTTTTTAGTGGATGATTGAAGGGGGAAATTGGGCTTTGTTGAAGGAGAGCTTGGTGCTACTCAGTTGAACTTGAAGTGGTGTTCGTCTCTGTGATGCCTGCGGCATGGTACTTCAAGAAGCACTCCCCTGGGCAAAGGTTGACGCCACAAACTGGACAGCCTCTCCTGGTTGTTTTTGGCAGCCCTGACTTGGTTGTGATGTTTTGTTGCCTGCACCATCTGCACCATCTTGCATTTTTGGCAGGCATCTTGGTGGAGTAGTGGCCTGCACTGTTGTGGGCTGGTACTGGTAGTGAGCCACTGGACTGCCGTGGGGTGGTGCCTTTGGAGTAGCCCTGGATCAGGTTAGTCGCCACTTCAAGGACAAACTTGGCATGGGTCATCTTAGGGGGATGGTCTGGTTCTGTACTTTCACTGTTGCTGTCAATGGCTGGGTGGTGATGCTTATACGACAGCCAAGCGTTGACTCTTGCGATGTCGATGAGGAAGTACAGAATGGAACGCCACCACAATTGAGACTTCCGAGCACAGGTGTGATAGGATCGCAGCTGATCTCCCCTGTCCACGCCGCCCATTGACTTAGTATAATCCACAGCTTGACAAGGAGCAGGGATGGTGGTGCGTTTGAGTCGGCCTGTTGCCTCGTCCGCACATTTCCTCTTCAGAGTGTGGGTTGTTGGGTCTCTCCAGCCCTGATGTCCTGTGGAGAGTAACATCATCACACGGCTGTCCTTCCACACTGTGGCAGTAAGTTGGCCATTCTGCCGGGTATAAAACGTGCCTCTTGGTGCCCTATTCATACGCTTTACTTTCAGGTTTCCATGTTTTGCTTTGAACTCCATGGGCAGCCCTTTGCTGTTACTTTTGACAGCTCCAGTCAGGTAGGTACGTTTGGCGTGCAACGACCGTGCAAGGCCTACCGATGTGTACAATTTGTCGGTGAATATGTGGTGGTACACATTCAAGTGGTGCTGTGCAACGGTCATTGCAATGTCTGTCATCTTGGCTGGTTGCTCGTCATGAGGGTGTATCATAAAGTTCAGGAAGTAGCCGGTTGATGACTCTGCCAGAGCATAGATTTTAAAGCCAGCGCGAATCGGCTTCAATGGCATAAAGAATTTTCTTACGCTGGCTTTAAAACCTCTGTAACGTATCATTGCTTCGTCTATGGCCAGTTCACGGTTGGCTCGATAGTTCTTGAGGCACCGTCTTCTAATCTTGTCCCACAAAGGCCGGAGGGGGTAGAGTGGATTTCTTTTCTTTGTGAGGTACCGATGGGCCTTGTCGCGGATGAGTTCGGGGTCTTTGGCTGGGTCATTACAGGCAATATGTTGGTTGAGAAGGTCAAAGCGATTCCGTTTCATTGTTGTAGAGATGAGTTTGTTTTGAAGCCCCAGATGAGTTGACCAGTAGTGCTTGTAGTCGTTGATTTTGACAAGGCCCATAAGTATATGAATGCCAAACCACGCTTTCACTTCATGTATGGTCGTTTGAAACTTGTGGCTTGAAGTCAGATTGACATTCGTCCATTTCACCACCATCTGGAGGAGGGAGAGAGGGAAAAACTTCAGGAAGTAGTTGATGGGAGACTTCTTCTTCTTGAAAGTTGGTCCGCATGGCTTTTTTCCCTTGAAATCTCTGATGGTGATATTTTCAAGGGTCCTTGTCCAGCCTTCCTCATCTGGAGCATGATCATCTTGGTACACAGATGGAGGGTCTGGGTCATTGTCCGAGTCTGGCTCATTGAAGGTCTTCTTTCTTGGCCGGTTTTTTCGTGGCTTTTGTGGTTCTGCGGGTCCAGCAACCCCTTCATCCTCACTGTCTCCCTCGTCCTCCTCTCCAGTGTCATCAGGTCTTGCCTCTTCTTCTGATTCCTCCATATCCTCTATGGCTGATTCATCTTCTTCACAAAATGGAGACTTTTCTCTTGCCTGGGTCATGGCCCTGTCTAGGAATTCTTCCTCCTCCGACTCTGATGTTTCCACTTAAGGCCCTGTAACCTCTGGACATGCTGATACCAGCCTCTCTAGCACTATTTCGTAGAGCACTCCTCATCCTTTCTTCTTCCTCTCTACAGAGTTTATCCTTCAGCTCAGTGCGGCTTAGTTGTGGACGTGGTGCCTTCACTTTCCCCTTCCCTTTCTTCTTTCCTTTTTTCACTTTTCCCTGCACCTTCTTCGCTCCTTCATCTCTGCTCTCTTGGTTCGTTTTTCTCTTTCTTTTTCCCATCATTGAGCCGACAAATGTCTCTGCTTCACCTCTAGTTAAACTCTGCTGTAACTGTCTCACTTCTCGAGATGTCATGTTGACTCCGGTCAGTCAATGTCAGACTGGTGACGGTACTCAGAAAACACCCTTATTTATAGCAAATATTGCTATTGTTATTTTAAATGTAACATTACATCATAATGACTTCATGTACTATTGATATCAAATACAATACAGTCTTTTCATATTATAAATACTATTCAATAAATACAATAAAGTTCTGCAAAAACTAAAACACCCCATGGCATAAATGGTATGTTCTACTTTTATTGTGTTGGTGCAATGACAAGGACTTGTTTATTGCTCCATGCCAAGTACAATAACTGCCTTTATGATTTGTTTATTTCACCAGCAGGTTGTCCATGTTTAGATAATGTTAAGTGTATCCAACAAAGCACTTAACAACTGAAACACATGTCCCATTGTCCCTCCCAATAAGAGGTCAAAGTGTACCCAGTGGACCAAGCAATTCCATGCCCTACATGCAATAGCTAACCCTATTACATGCACTGTGAACATACACTTTTTCCACACTTGACCCAAGTCCAACACTGTTGCAAACTACACTACCACCTTCCACACTCATCCAAAGTCCAACACTGTTGCAAACTGTACACTACCACCTTCCACACTCAGCCAAAGTCCAACACTAGTACCTTGACCCATTAGTACTCAACCATCCATAGTCCAACAGCAAAGCCAGCTTTCACAGTACTAAACCATCCAAATTCCAACAGAACCATCTGTTTGATTTTGGCAGGTCTGGGGTGGTTAGGGTTAATGAGCAAAGAATGACCTATAATGAATATTGGTTATTCAGGTTTACAAGAATCTATTCAATGAGAAATGTTTGATAATTGTTGTTTCTTCATATTCTTAATAATTTCAGATTATGTAAAGAGAATCATCAAGGCGGCAGTGCTCCTTTGTCAGCAGGGTGAGAAGACATCCAAGTCCAACTCCAATTTTCCCCAACTTGTCTGCAATCCTAGCCCCCTATCAACCACGGAAAGAAGACCAGACAAGGACACTGCTGTGGAAAGGTGAAGGTTTAATTTAATAACTGGACCTGTTGGCAGACCTCAACCCAAACAAGGCATTGAAGATGTCCAAGAAATACAGAGCAGGCCGGGAAGCATGATGGCAGGTACCGAGAGCAGAGCGAGACAACAACGGAAGAAAAGAAAAGTATTGACTGAGGAAGGTGATTCATCAATAGGAAAGAATAGCACAACTGGGAAGAAGTCCAAGAAAAGAACAAATGCCGATGATGATGGTTCAAAGAAGGGACAAGGGACAACAATTCAGGGTAGAAGAAGGGAGGAAGTTCTGGAAGAAAATGATTGGTAATGATTAGGCAAGCGGGACAAAAAGTGACCCCAAAATGTGGTTAAGGGAAAATTGTAAAACATGCGATAATAAAAATTAATGTATCCCCTGTTTCAATGAGGTGATCAGGTTGGTGTAGAGGTATCTTTCCAGACCTTCCACCTCTAGGACTCTGGTTCAAATCCCGCTGGAGGCACTATGTGGACTGGGTTATCAGTCCCTACGTGACTGCGTGTGCTTTCCTGAAATAATTCTCTGGGGTTTTCCTCCCACATATAAAACTGAAACTTCCTCGTCTTCTCTCCATTTGGTTCTTGGCTAGTATAGTGATTAAGTTCGCTTTTCAGAATAAATGAAATGAAAATTAAGTCTCTTTTGTCAACCTAAACATGTATTGAAGAGATACAGTTGAGATAGTTTGTACATGCAGAGGAATATGATTAATTCAGCAAGCCATTGTGGAATGTTTTCCTTCTTGATTACATTGTACATAGTTTTGTACACCATTATTATTATCTAATGAGAAGGGTTGTTTTAATGCCCAAGTAGCTTTTATTTGACCGCAACCACATCTGGTAATTTAAATGTAGGGTTTTATTGAGTACATACATGTAGTATACTTATTTGTTTTATATATTTATTATTTGTATATACATTTATTTTAGAAGGGGGATCAACCACAAACTTGTTTGCTATGTAAAATTAATGAGCAGCCCCAGTTTGTGCTTAATTTTGCCTCAATTGGTCATCGGAGTTGCAAGAAAATAATGGAAGAAAAAAAAACCTTGTTGCCTGAAGGCCTTCCTCAGATTCCAATTTTTATTGGCCCCTTTCTTTAAACTGCATTACTTCAAAGAGTGTTGTTTCTAACAATGTTTTAAAATGTCAACAGCTTTCCAGTGCTTTTTACCACTGAATTTCTGGAGTATCCCAAAGGTACACCCTCCCTTACCCCCGCAATATACATGTAATGTAAATTGTATATTATGTCACTATGAGGACATGCATTATTGTCGCAGGTTATTGTCAGCCTTGTTGTGTAGTATCATACCATGGAGGTAGAATTAGATTCTATCTCTATGATCATACTAATTGTAATGTTGTCATAAAGGAAAGGGTGTGAGGCTGAGTAGGCCGAGTAGTAGTGCTACTAGTGTCGTAGGCCTAGACTTGCAGGGGAGGCATGATGTATTTGGCTCCCTTGTAAAAATGTAGAAAAAAATTATTGAGTATAGAGGCTGACAAACATGTCCAAGGGTTTTGAACCTTCTAGAAAATATAATTACGGTTTTGTTGATTTTTCTGAATGAAAACAAAATGTGAAATCAGATTAAAGTAGAAGAATATCTAGCCCCACTTGTGGCCAAGGCAACGATTCAGCTTGGCCACACAAGTGGGGCTAAAGTAAAGAATATCATGCCTGGTAGTGGTAGTGGTACTTATGAGAAATGTGGTTACTCTGCCTTTTTTCAGTGAGCTACCTTTATTATATCGGTCTTATCATCATAGTGATAGTTGCCATTATGATAAGATTAAGAGTCTAACTTTAACATGTTTAAAGACCGATGTTAATTAAATTAATAATAAAAGAGAGCCATAACCATTTAACAGCCCACCAAGGTGGGCTAGCAGAGTGCAGACTCACTCAGCCCTCTCTCAGTAAGTTTATAATATTTCTTCGTAGAAACTTCCACCACTGTCAACAGAGCGTCAAAGCTACAGCCTATAGAACCCTTGTCAGACCACAGTTAGCATATTGTTCAACTATCTGGGACCCCATCAACAAGTCTACATTAATGCTATAGAAGCAATTCAGAACCGAGCAGCCAGATTTGTGAAGTGCAAATACAGTATACAGTGTTTCGGTAATGGTAAAGGATCTGGAATGGAAATCATTACAAGAAAGAAGGCTGGCTGCCCGACTAACACTCCTGACTCCTGTACAAAGCTTCACATAATCTGGCATCAATTGACCTCAGCAACTTCTACAGACTACATCAACCCAGAGGTATCAAGACAATTAACTAGACAAACTTCTGCATTATGATTTAGACGTCCTCAACCAAACAAGAACTGTAAATACTCATTTTTGCCAAGAACAATAGCCCAATGGAAAAGCCTGCCATCTGACATCAGGAGTCACCAACTAACTGCTAACTAGTAATAGTATGGAGCCTTACATGTTTCTAAGTTTTGGTCAAATGAGAGGAGACTCTTTGCTTGGCAAGTCAAACCACAAAAATTGTATCTAGGGACTGTTTACATCGCGCACAGAGAGAGGTAAAAGATTTGCCTCGATTTCAGGGACGCCCTGAATACAGGGCGTCCTACGATATAGTAACTATAGAAACCTAGTTAAAGACTAGAACCAACAATAGCAATCTTCTTCAAATCACAAGGCAAGGGGGGCCCTTTCGTTTCGGATCACTATAGCTGCTTTGCATCGTGACTGCGCCCTGTGCGAGATATCCAGCCTATTGGAGTTTGCACAGTAGCAAACAGATGCAGATGCAGATGCACCCTACAGACCGAGTTGCAATCGGGAGGATCATGGAGGGTTACGATTAGGATTATCACAACTATCAATCATTCTGTACTAGTCTACAGTGTAATGTAAATGCACACAGCCCGCAGACCGAGAATGGTAAACACAAAACAAAAGTCAGACTGAGCGAGCTTACCTCTTTACCTACACTAGAAGTAGATGTAGAACAGCAACAGTATCAGCCCACAAGTAAAGCCTGTTTCTCTGGAACTCTTTGATCATGGTGATCATCCAACTACATAGCCTCAACGCATGGAGGTACCTCCATGCTCTACGTGATCTATTTTGTTTTGTGAGAGGCTAGGGAGGCAGAGAGGAGAGCATGGCGTGACATAACTCAGAGGAAAATAACACATAGTGATTAGCCCGCCCTCTCGCGTCGCGGGGGTTGAACAATTATCTATGGTGTTTTTGAAGAGGACATCTAAACAAAGCACGCCATATAAAGTCAAAGAAACGTTCTAGAAGGATAATTGTTGTGTGTGTGTGTGTGTCCCTTTTCAATGCAATGTTCACATATTACCGCTACGTATACATAACATAATAAAAAAACTGCATTCGTGTTCACAAATATTAGTAGTGTGTTCATCTAAAAGTTATGAATTCAGAGTGCTCTAGCTCTGATGACCGGAGGATCCCGCGCCATTACGAGGAAAACAAACAAATAAAATAACACTGTCTTGTTTTACATTCACGATGATATCAATTTTTATTTTATTTTGAGTATCAAATTAATAATCAGATACAAGTAGTTATGAGACGACCACTATCATAGTTATTACGACTTAAAACTTAGGCCCTATTCGGTGTAATATTTTGGCTCGGTGTTATCAATGGTTGATCGTTCATTCAGTGCAAGTTTTAAACTCTTTATTCAGCGATATTAAAATAACTCTTTATTACGATAGGAAATCTCACTGAGATTTTTGGGGTACAGTCGTGGTTTTTTTTTTACGGTACTTTTTATTTTAAATCTTTCCTTATATTTTTTGTAAAGCGCCTTAGAGCTTAATGTTTTTCATGGATTTTTGCGCTACATAATTACTGAACGATGGCAACTCATTATTTTGTGAGTTATTACAGGGATCGTAAACAGAAACAACGTGAAAAGAAAACATTAAAATCAATATTAGTAACTCGGGAAACAGCAAGGGAGGCTATACCTTTGGGTTTTTTAACGGTTCGATAGTTTTTATATATTATGAGTAGATAAATAAAACCAACCTAGCTGTGAACATTTAATTTCAAAATAATTAGGTGGTAGTGTTTTTGAGATTGACCTATCGCCGAAAATGTTGAGCGGTTATAACTTATATCCGCACAGGAAGAATAATCCGTATGCTAATTGGAACACACAATCTGAGAAACGTTTTTCTATTAAAATGTTTTTGAATCCCTCTCTCTAAAACAAATTTTCCTTGGAAGGGGAGGGAGGTGTGTCTCGAAATAGGCTTAAACATTATAAACAGTTTATAGTCATTATTTTGGGGGAGTAATTACCAAAGGTATACAATGCACCCTCCCTTAAGGGCATAAAAACATTAATAACAGAAATAGGCCTATTAGAATGTAAAACAATACTACTGCGAGAAAAGTTTACAAAGGATTTCTTGGGGAGATGTCTTATCGTGAAAATAAATTCACAAAGTGATTCCAAAGAAATTTCAACAAGTGTCTTTCAATGTTAACACTGTTCAATTTGTGTATGA
Source organism: Leptasterias polaris (assembly GCA_037783415.1). Classification (NCBI taxonomy): domain Eukaryota; kingdom Metazoa; phylum Echinodermata; class Asteroidea; order Forcipulatida; family Asteriidae; genus Leptasterias; species Leptasterias polaris. The sequence continues at coordinate 1,371,886 of JAZGTN010000178.1, read as the reverse complement.
GCCATCAACATAATATTGTACGGTATAATCATTGACACATAGAACATTTGTATAAACATATTCTTCCCTAACCAACCCCCCCCCCCCCCCCCCCCAGAAAAATTAAATACAAAAATTGGCGATGCAACTAAACCATAAAGTTGATTTGGTATGAAATGGTGTTTCAAACGCACAGAATCAACAGCAAAAGGTGTTGAGTGTGGTCGAAACGTCGCCTTCCCTCCTCACCCTTTTCTCGCCCCTTTTCTCGACTACGAAGCATAAGTTGGGGGTGAGTTTGAATATTTGGGAAGGATATACTAAGGCAATGATGCATGCTTGGCATGATATGTAGGTTTTTTGATATGCGAGGTCTTTTTGAATATCTAACAAAGGCCCGAGTAATCCATGGAATATATGCTTCTGTGGTCCTAAAATTTGTAAAATGTGTGAATTTATGTATATACTTGATTTCCTTTTTTCTTTATTTCTTGGTTTCTTTTGACCTATTTCTTTATTTCTTAAAATGTGTCTTTGTTTCTATACTTTCTCTCTCTGTATATCCGTGTTTGCCCGTGGTGAACTTTGTATTTGCTCAGTATATTTCGGTGCTTCTGTAATGATGTGTTTTTCTGCACTTGTCTGTTTGTCTTTTTATTTGTTTATTTTGTTTATGTCTTAGTTTCGTTATTTTCTTAGTTGCATATGGGGGGGGGGGGCCTATAATATCTTTGATGTTTCTTGATATATTCAATAATAGCACTGGTCCCGTCTGCTGCAACCCCCCCGACCACCACCACCCTTTGGACTTAAAGCAAATTAGAGCTTCGATAATTTGATCTATAGCTGGAAGCTATCTATAAATATATCACCTTTTCAAATACATGAAAATATGAGTACACTCTAATTATTTGCTTCCCATCCACCATAATTAGTTTATCGATGATATCATAACAATACTTGTGACTTAATGTTTCTAAAACATCCCTTCCCACTATCCCCCTGTCTCCTCTGACCGTATAATTATCTGGACTGACATCAGAGTTACTTTACAGATATTTAGTTTGATTATCATTTTGAGATCCCTTATCAATGTGTCAAAATTACTTATACACATCTTCTTAGCCACCTCACATATATTTTACTTATTGATCATTAACAGTAACTTAAAATCTATGGTATCCATTTATTAACAGTGCTCTTATAATGCAGAGACAAACCCATATCATTAATGTGTACTGTGTGCAGCCAGGACGTCCGTGACATGACCGATTTGAGTGCGCACAAATATTTGTAAGAATTCTTTTGTTATCAGCTTTTGGTCTTTTATCTTTGGAAGAGCAAAATATTCTTCTCAACCTTTTTGCCGCTGATCCGGATCTTATTTTATTTATCGTCTGCAACTGAGAAAACGGTGACGTCATTGCACTCGGCACCAATCACAGTCGACCATTCTTCGTTGGAAAATTGTGCGGAACAGAAATTAGACCTTGAAATCAACTCGTACACCGTGGTCGGGTATGAAGAATATCTTTAAAATGTTTCGGGCGGAGGGATAAGTTCACTCGGAATTCCAGATTTACATATGTTTGTGTACAAATTAACCTCATTACTGCTATTCGGCTGCCCAATTTGGGGGCCGCCTGCAGGAGGAGGGTAAATCACTGCGGAGCTGGAATTCAACTGGTGTGGTTGTGTTATTGCGTTGTTCATTTTAGTTCAATTTTAATTTAGTTCTTATTACTTTCCCATGAGTTTTGAGAGCTGTTTCACACCCTCAACCCAGATAAAGTGTTTGCTGGTCAGAAGGTAAGAATAAACTACGTATTAAAAAAAATTCTTGTCTGAAAAAGAGGTTAGAACTCAATATCCATCTCCTCTTTCCAGCCTGCAAAAAACCCCAAAACATTTTGACCAACAGACCAAGGCCTAACTTAAGGGGTATCTTGCCACAGAATGCATAACTAAACAATTAATATTGTAAAATTCACTAATTGTGCCGTGTGGTTTTTTTTCTCCCGCAGGGCGACGACAACCATGAGGAACATTTCTGGCAGAAGACTAAGCGCTCTTCCATATGTCCATGTCTCTGACCAAACGAGGCTCACAGAGTTAGCAATGCAGACCCTGCAGTCGTACTCAGACGAACTTCAAGAGTTTGTCTGGGGTAAGTCAGAAACAATCCTTTATCTTTAAGTGGAAAAACTGCCCACAAACTAACACTCACTGATACAGAGATAGAGAGAGAAAGAGGTGCGGGGGGGGGGGGGGGGTGGGGGAGAAGAACAAGATAAAAACGAGGGGAAAACACAAAAAACACTGCCAAACCGACATTGTTTGTGAATTTTTGTTGGCTAATTGTTGCCGTCATACTCGAAGTATCTTCGTCTAGTTAGGTTTTTTAAATAACATGTCATGGCTTCAATTGTCAATGTCATGAATGTCAACATGTCAACATTCTGACGTTGAGTCTAAATTGTTTTATACCCATCCCTGTCTGACAAGATAAAGTTACATTAGTCATGGTGATGATAATTATTACGTCTCATGTACGGGACTTTTTTTTGTTTTAAATTGACATGGTAAATCCAGTTTTTGTTTTAGCTGCGACAGCCTGCAAAGTTCCCTTTCCTTTTAAGGGTAAAATTAAACCGACCCCGTATAAAAACCATAAATGTTGTTTCCCTCTACCAACAGACCAACCGATTCAATACACCCTCGGGCGTATATTGATAAATAAAACATTTAAAAAACGCCCAGAATGTGGTGGTCCGGTGCGGAAACTTTTTCCCCATTAAATATGCCGGATAATTTCTTGAGATTTAATATGCAAATAAATAAAGATCATCCAATTCCAAACTTTACCCAGCAAACTTTGTTGCGGTCGAGTGGCAAAATTCTCATCAAACTGACGTGTTGTTAATAACGTAATATTGTTGCCAGCCCTCCAATACTTGATTGATGATCAGTCATCTCGCTCGCGAGTCTGTTCCTAAGCTAGTTCTCATAACCGGTATTTCCATATCAATTACTTTGGAGCTAGGCCATAGGTAACTGGTATCAATTATATACCAACATTGTTGAATGTTACATTTTGGCTGAATCAAACAACAGGTGGTTAGCTGCTGATGATTGGTTGGTCATGTTGGTGGGGCTCCAAAATGCCAAGTTGTAATTAACATAATCAGTCTCGAATAGCATTAAAAGGTAACTGTCAGATGATTGCTTCTGCCACACACAAACAATAAAAGTTGGTATGACGACGGACTCTGGTATGTGGCCATCCAGGTGCAAATTGTATTGGGGTTTCTGTAAAGGCATGATATGTGAATAATATGGTGTGAGTTTATTCTGACTCAGAATAATGACCAGTGTTGGTTTGGATTTTTGGGGTTGTCAAAGATGTGAATGTTTTGAAAAATAATATGGATAACATTTGGTGTGTCAGCCTCTACTTCATTTTGGGTGTGCTTTTGTGAAAATACAGGGAACAACAAAACGATGAAACAATTTCCATGTTTGAGTTCTCTCTGGGATAACATCAGGCAAATGAAGAAGAAAATGGTTTTAAAATGTATCTCAGGACTCAAATTTAGATTAAAAATCCACAAGAGCCCGGGGCTTTAAGGTTATAATATTAACTAGATCAGCATTTATTTTACAAGACCAGAAAGTAATGAGAGAGAGCTTTCTTCAAAGAGCTTTATTTATTTATTTTTTTTGGTATGCTTTAAGGCACAATTGAAATGATATTTACCAATTAAAAGATATTGGAAGTTATGGAAAGACATATTACACAGTGAGATACTTTTAGTCAATTGGAAAACACAAGACCACTGGTCCAGACTTGTCCAGTCCTGAGTTTACTGGCCTGAGGCTAAAACCACTGGACTAGGGCCTACGGTCCAGTGCTAATTTCGAGCCTTGTATCTGCTCTTTGCCTTGTACTTAGCCCCCTACTAAAAAAATAAATAATACAAATAATACAAACACACCAACAATAAAAATTAAAATTTCTTAGTGACTGAATAATTTGTTTGTTTGTTTGCAAATGGTAATTTTCAAAAGCAAACTAAAAATAAAAATTGTGCCTTGTAAATTTTGTGTTCATTGTGTCCAAGTGAATTAAAAACTCATATGTACAGAGAGCATACAGGGGGGTAAAATAAATAATACAAATAATACAAACACACCAACAATAAAAATTAAAATTTCTTAGTGACTGAATAATTTGTTTGTTTGTTTGCAAATGGTAATTTTCAAAAGCAAACTAAAAATAAAAATTGTGCCTTGTAAATTTTGTGTTCATTGTGTCCAAGTGAATTAAAAACTCATATGTACAGAGAGCATACAGGGGGGTTGCCTGTATGCAACAAACAAGTTCAAAGTAAAAACAAACTTATCTGTTTAAATTCGTTTACATGGTAAATTAAGGTTTAATACACAGAGTAAATTCAAAACTTTTTATGATTGGAGTTAAAAATTGAGTTTTGTTTTCATAGGTATATGGCGTTGTAAAAAATGAAAACATATAGAGGGTGTGCCTGTGTACAATTAAAGATTTCACAGTAAGCAAATTATTTTTGCAAAGCTTGACTACAGCTGCTTTTAGGTTTAGTCTTCAGGGAAGTCTACAAATTTTCTGTTTTGATTTTGTGTGTGCAAGGTTTGACCTTGTTGAAACATAATTATAGAGGGTGTGCAAATGCAAAAAGTAAGCAAAATTATTAGTGTCTGTCAAGGTTGTTTACAGAGTGACTTTAGGTTTAGGTAAACATGAAGATTTAAAAATTGCTGTTTTGAACCTATATTTGTTCACATGATGTGACTTTGTTCAAAGATACAGATAGTGTGCCTAAATTTAAATATAGAGTTCAATGTAAAAAGTACTGAACAAAATTATCAAGGTTAAGGTTGTTAACATAGTTACATTAGGTTTTGTAAACAGGGACATTTAAACTTTGCTACTTTGATTTTTGTTTGCTTGAGGTGTGTTGAAACATACAAAAAGTGAACCTGCATGCAAATGCAGAGTTGACACTAAATAAATTTATTAATTGACTTAAGACAGGTTAAAAGACAGGTTGAAACATAAACAGGGTGTGCCTGTAAACAAATACAGAGTTAAAAGTAAACAAAATTATAGGTGTCCAGTTTGTTTTCCAAAATTAGTATTAAATTACCTAACCCCAGAAAACATAAAAGTTGCTGCTTTTACATTTTTTATCGCCCAGGTGGGACCTTGTTGAAATATACTGAGGGTGTGCCTAAATGCAAATACAGAGTTTAGTGTAAACAAAACTTCACTATATATCTTTTTGTTTACAAATTGACATTAAACTTAGTCAATAGGGAAGATGTAAAATTTTGAGTTTTTACACTGAAGGAATGACTTTGTTGACATAAACAGAGTGTGCCTGTATACAAATACAAAGCCAATTTATCCGTGTCAAGTCGTTTAAAGAGTAACTACAAGTTTAGTAAACAGGGTAGTTAAAAAAAAATCAGTTTTGAGGATTTCTTGCACGTAGGTGTGACCTTAATGACTCATACAAAGGGTGTGCAGTAAACAATTACAGAGTAAATAGTTTAAAAAACTATCTGTGTAAAGTTTGTTTACAGAGTGATTATAAATAGGGAAGGCTTTAAATTTGCAGCTCTGAGAGTTTTGTCTTGCACTTTGAAGTCACCTTGTTGAGACATTAGTGGGTGTGTCTGTATACAAATGCAGAGTTAAAAGTAAACAATTGTGTCAACTTGGAATAACTTTAGGCTTAGTAAACGGGGAAAATCATCAAAAATGTTGTTGTTTTTTTCCTTGCGCGTAGGTGTGACCTTGTTGAAACATACAGAGGGTGTGCCTGGATGCAAACGAAGAGTTAAAAGTAAACATAACTATATTATCAGTGTCAAGTTTGTTTACAGAGTGACTTTATACTCATTAGCTTAAATTGTTAGGTTTTGTAAGAAGGGACAATTAAAGAGTTGCTCTTTTTGAGTTTTTTTGCAAAAGGTGTTCTTTTTAAACATACAGAAGGTGTGCCTGTATGCAAATGAAGAGTTAAAAGTAAACAAACTAGTTATCTGTGTCAAGTTTGTTTACAAAGTGACTTTAAAGTTAGTAAACAGAAAAAATTAATAATTGCTGTGTGAGTTTTTTGCAAGTTGTTGAAACATACAGAGGGTGTGCCTGTAAGCAAGTAACAGAATTGATAATAAGCAAAATTATCAGTGTTAAGTTTGTTTACAGAGTAACTTTAGGTTTAGTAAACAAGGAAAATATTGTTTCTGTTCATTGCTGTTATCTTGATGAAACATACAGAGGGTGTGCCTGCATGCAAATGAAGAGTTAAAAGTAAACATAACTATATTATCCACGTCAAGTTTGTTTAAAGAGTGACTTTATACTCATTAGCTTAAATTTTTAGGTTTTGTAAGCAGGGACAATTAAAGAGTTGCTTTTTTGAGTTTTTTTGCACAAGGTGTTCTTTTGAAACATACAGAGGGTGTGCCTGTATGCAAATACAGAGTTAAAAGTAAACAGAACTATATTTATCAGTGTCAAGTTTGTTTACAGAGTGACTTTATACTCATTAGCTTTAATTTTTAGGTTTTGCAAGAAGGGACAATTAAAGAGTTGCTTTTTTTGAGTTTTTTTGCACAAGGTGTTCTTTTGAAACATACAGAGGGTGTGCCTGTATGCAAATACAGAGTTAAAAGTAAACAGAACTATATTAATCAGTGTCAAGTTTGTTTACAGAGTGACTTTATACTCATTAGCTTAAATTGTTAGGTTTTGTAAGCAGGGACAATTAAAAATTTGTTTTTTTGAGGTTTTTTTTGCACAAGGTGTTCTTTTTAAAGGCCCTGTACACTATTGGTAAGATCGAAAAACACAAATGTTCACAGATTCACACATAACTTACATGATTTAAAGTAAGTAATGGTAGAAAGGGTTCCTTAAAATATTTCTGCCTAAAATGCTATCGTTTCTGAGAAATGAGTAAAACAATAGTTTTTATCGCGCGTGATAATAAACTCGATGTTTGAAAAACAGAAAACACATCAGGTCTCTTTTCACTATTTTCTCGTGACCTCGATGACCAATTGAGCTCAAATTTTCACAGGTTTGTTATTTCATGTATGTGGTTGATTACACAAAACATGAACACTGTCTGTGATTATTTTGTCAGCTCTGCCAATCCTGTATAATACCTTTAAACATACAGAAGGTGTGCCTGTATGCAAATATAGAGTTAAAAGTAAACAAACTAGTTATCTGTGTCAAGTTTGTTTACAGAGTGACTTTAAAGTTAGTAAACAGGGAAAAATAAATAATTGCTGTATGAGTTTTTTGCAAGTTGTTTACAGAGGGTGTGCCTGTAAGCAAGTAACAGAATTGATAATCAGCAAAATTATCAGTGTTAAGTTTGTTTACAGAGTAACTTTAGGTTTAGTAAACAGGGAAAATATTGTTTCAGCGCATTGCTGTGATCTTTTGAAACATACAGAGGGTGTGCCTGTATGCAAATACAGAGTTAAAAGTAAACAGAACTATATTTATCAGTGTCAAGTTTGTTTACAGAGTGACTTTATACTCATTAGCTTAAATTGTTAGGTTTTGTAAGAAGGGACAATTAAAGAGTTGCTCTTTTTGAGTTTTTTTGCAAAAGGTGTTCTTTTTAAACATACAGAGGGTGTGCCTGTATGCAAATACAGAGTTAAAACTAAACAAACTAATTATCTGTGGCAAGTTTGTTTACAGAGTGACTTTAAAGTTAGTAAACAGGGAAAATAAATAATTGCTATATTTGCAGGTCGGTGTGACCTTGTTGAAACATACAGAGGGTGTGCCTGTAAGCAAGTAACAGAATTGATAGTAAGCACAATTTTCAGTGTCAAGTTTTTTAACAGAGTAACTTTAGGTTTAGTAAACTTGTTTTGTTTGCGCCTTGCTGTGATCTTGATGAAACATACAGAGGGTGTACCTGTATGCAAATGAAGAAATAAAGGTAAACATAACTATATTTATCAGCGTCAAGTTTGTTTACAGAGTCATTTCATACTTATTAGCTTAAATATTTAGATTTTGTAAGCCGGGACAATTAAAGAGTTGCCTTTTTTAGTTTTTTGCACAAGGTGTTCTTTTGAAACATATAGAAGGTGTGCCTGTGTGGGAATACAGAGTTAAAAGAACACAAACTAATCATGTGTTTCAAGTTTGTTTACGGGGTGACTTTAAAGTTAGTGAACAGGAAAAATAAATAATTGCTATATGAGTTTTTTGCAGGGCGATGTGACCTTGTTGAAACATACAGAGGGTGTGCCTGTATGCAAATGAAGAGCTAAAAGTAAACATAACTCTTTATCCACTTCAAGTTTATTTATAGAGTGACTTTATACTCATTAGCTTTATTTTTTAGGTTTTGTAAGCAGGGACAAATAAAGAGTTGCCTTTTTGAGTTTTTTGCACAAGGTTTGCTTTCTAAACATACAAAAGGTGTGCCTGTATGCGAATACAGAGTTAAAACTTAACAAACTAATTATTCGTGTCAAGTTTGTGCACAGAGTGACTTAAACAACAACAATTCAAATTTTGTGTTTGAGGTATTTACTAAACAGGGAAAATATAAAAATTGCTGTTTTTTATTTATTTGTTCACAAAGGTGTGGCCTTTTTTAACCATACAGAGGGTGAGCCTGTATGCAAATACAAAACTATTAGAGCAAAAATATCTGTGTCAATTTTGTTTACAAAGTAACTTGAGTTTAGTAAACAGGGAAAATATAAAAATAGCTGTTTTGAGGGTTTTAAAAAGATATAACACACCTTGACGCAACATACAAAGGATGTGCCTGTATACAAATACAGAGTAAAGTTTGTTTACAGAGTGATTATAAATAGGGAAGACTTTAAATTTGCTGCTCTGAGATAATTTTCCCTGAACTTTGGTGTTACCTTGTTGAGGCATTAGTGGGTGTGGTTGTATACAAACACAGAGTTAAAAGTCAACAAAATTATTTGAGTCAAGTTTGATTACAGTATTTTTAAACATAAGGAAACAAGGAAAATATCAAAACTGCCATTTTGGGTTTTTCTTTCTTGCGCGTAGGTGTGATCTTGTTGAAAACTGCAGAGGGTGTGCCTGTATATAAATACAGATTAAATAGTAAGCGAAAGTATCTGTGTGTCAAATTTGTTTACAGAATATTGTTAGGTTTAGTAAACAGAAAATATAAAAATTGCTGTTTTAATTTATTTGCGCCTGGTCGAGATCTTGTTGATAAACAGGGAAGACTTTATATGTGCTGCTTCTATCAGTTTCAAGCTTGTTTACTAAATTACTTTGGTTTTAGTAAGCAGGTAAAATATCAATAAAGCTGTTGAAACATACAGAGGGTGTGCCTGTATGCAAATAGAGAGCTAAAAGTAAACATAACTTTTTATCAGTGTAAAGTTTGTCTACAAATTTATTTTAGGTTTAGTAAACAGGGAAAATATCAAAATAGCTGTTTAGAGGGTGTTTTATTCAAGTTGTAACTGACCTTCATGAAACATACAGAAGGTTTGCCTGTATACAAATACAGAGTTAAAACTTATCAATCTAATTATCCGAGTCAAGTTTGTGCACAGAGTGACTCAGACAGCAAAATTCTAAATTTGGTGTTTCGAGTCTTAGCCACTTAGGTGCGACCTAGTTGAAAAATGCACAGAGTGGTCCCATATAAAAATACAGAGTTAAAGGTGAAAACATTATTTCTCTGCATAAATGTTTGTTCATAGATTGCCTGTAGACAAGGGAAAATTACAAATTTCTGTTTTAAGGGTTTTTTGCCTGTAGGTGTGGCCTTAAAGAGCAAATGCAGAGTTACAACTAAACAAACTAAAACAGATCTGTGTCAAATTTGATTAAAAAGTTACTTTAGCTTTAATAAACAGGGACAAATAAAAACTTGTTTTGACCTTTTCTAAGCTATGGTGTGACCTTGTTGAAACATACAAAAAGAGTGGGAAATGTGAGCAAAAAGATCTTTTGAGGCTCATCTTCTTCAACAGTCTCCTTCGTTCCTCGTTTTCATGTATTCGTTGCATAGAGGTAAAACTCTTCGGTGCATAATTGTAGCACTGATTGACTTGAAAGAGTTCCTCTTTTGCTCAAAGCGGAAACCTGTAAAAACAAGGAATATAAAAGTTCTCCTTCACTAGGGGCCGTAATCTGCTTCAAATCTCAAGGTATTCATTTCAAGCTACAGACAACCCCTACTTGGATGATAAGTCTTTGTCGTATTGGAGAAAGAGAATAAACAGCACCCAGGCTAAGCTGGTTCAACATCTATCAGTGCCTGAAGGTTAGGGCCTTATAGCTGTGCATCAAGAGCTTCCACCTACTGGTAAATACAGAGAGTCATATGCATTCTGTAACTGTACAGCTACAAATAAAGACTCCTCATCCTCGATTGAGCTCAATGTTGTCCTGGAGTATGACAATAAACTGCACCCCAAGCTAAGCTGGCTCAACATCTGCCAGAGCCTGGTTAGGGCCTTATAAAATAGGTGTATCAAGAGTTCCCACTTACGGAAAATCGACTTCATTCTGTACCATCAAGATTTTGTTCCACCACAGAACAATATCATCAAAAAAGCCATCAACTTTCAACTAGCAAGAAATTAATTTGTGTCATCTAGTTTTAAAAACTCAGAAAGAGCTTTTCCATTTTATAATAAATGAACCGCACCGGTTTGCTTGTCTCCAGAACTTAAAACTTCAACATACCATTGGGTTCATGGATTCTTCTTCAAATATCAAGATCTAAGATGAATGGGCCAGTTTGAATTTCAGCAACAAGATCTTCTTCAATTTGAGGCACATCTTCTTCAACAGTCTCCTTCGTTCCTCGTTTTCATGTATTCGTTGCATAGAGGTAAAACTCTTCGGTGCATAATTGTAGCACTGATTGACTTGAAAGAGTTCCTCTTTTGCTCAAAGCGGAAACCTGTAAAAACAAGGAATATAAAAGTTCTCCTTCACTAGGGGCCGTAATCTGCTTCAAATCTCAAGGTATTCATTTCAAGCTACAGACAACCCCTACTTGGATGATAGTCTTTGTCGTATTGGAGAAAGAGAATAAACATCACCCAGGCTAAGCTGGTTCAACATCTATCAGTGCCTGGTTAGGGCCTCATAGCTGTGAATCAAGAGTTTCCACCTACTGGTAAATACAAAGAGTCATACACGCATTCTGTAACTGTACAGCTACAAATAAAGACTCCTCATCCTCGACTGAGCTCAATGTTGTCCTGGAGTATGACAATAAACTGCACCCCAAGCTAAGCTGGCTCAACATTTGCCAGAGCCTGGTTAGGGCCTAATGTCTTAGCTGTGTATCAAGAGTTCGCAATTAAGGAAAATCTGAATTAAGAACTTAATTTGTGTCATCTAGTTTTAAAAACTAAGAGCTTTTCTATTTTATAATAAATGAACCGCACCGGTTTGCTTGTCTCCAGAACTTAAAACTTCAACATACCATTGGGTTCATGGATTCTTCTTCAAATATCAAGATCTAAGATGAATGGGCCAGTTTGAATTTCAGCAACAAGATCTTCTTCAATTTGAGGCTCATCTTCTTCAACAGTCTCCTTCGTTCCTCGTTTTCATGTATTCGTTGCATAGAGGTAAAACTCTTCGGTGCATAATTGTAGCACTGATTGACTTGAAAGAGTTCCTCTTTTGCTCAAAGCGGAAACCTGTAAAAACAAGGAATATAAAAGTTCTCCTTCACTAGGGGCCGTAATCTGCTTCAAATCTCAAGGTATTCATTTCAAGCTACAGACAACCCCTACTTGGATGATAGTCTTTGTCGTATTGGAGAAAGAGAATAAACATCACCCAGGCTAAGCTGGTTCAACATCTATCAGTGCCTGGTTAGGGCCTCATAGCTGTGAATCAAGAGTTTCCACCTACTGGTAAATACAAAGAGTCATACACGCATTCTGTAACTGTACAGCTACAAATAAAGACTCCTCATCCTCGACTGAGCTCAATGTTGTCCTGGAGTATGACAATAAACTGCACCCCAAGCTAAGCTGGCTCAACATCTGCCAGAGCCTGGTTAGGGCCTTATAAAATAGATGTGTATCAAGAGTTCCCACTTACGGAAAATCGACTTCATTCTGTACCATCAAGATTTTGTTCCACCACAGAACAATATCATCAAAAAAGCCATCAACTTTCAACTAGCAAGAAATTAATTTGTGTCATCTAGTTTTAAAAACTCAGAAAGAGCTTTTCCATTTTATAATAAATGAACCGCACCGGTTTGCTTGTCTCCAGAACTTAAAACTTCAACATACCATTGGGTTCATGGATTCTTCTTCAAATATCAAGATCTAAGATGAATGGGCCAGTTTGAATTTCAGCAACAAGATCTTCTTCAATTTGAGGCTCATCTTCTTCAACAGTCTCCTTCGTTCCTCGTTTTCATGTATTCGTTGCATAGAGGTAAAACTCTTCGGTGCATAATTGTAGCACTGATTGACTTGAAAGAGTTCCTCTTTTGCTCAAAGCGGAAACCTGTAAAAACAAGGAATATAAAAGTTCTCCTTCACTAGGGGCCGTAATCTGCTTCAAATCTCAAGGTATTCATTTCAAGCTACAGACAACCCCTACTTGGATGATAGTCTTTGTCGTATTGGAGAAAGAGAATAAACATCACCCAGGCTAAGCTGGTTCAACATCTATCAGTGCCTGGTTAGGGCCTCATAGCTGTGAATCAAGAGTTTCCACCTACTGGTAAATACAAAGAGTCATACACGCATTCTGTAACTGTACAGCTACAAATAAAGACTCCTCATCCTCGACTGAGCTCAATGTTGTCCTGGAGTATGACAATAAACTGCACCCCAAGCTAAGCTGGCTCAACATCTGCCAGAGCCTGGTTAGGGCCTTATAAAATAGATGTGTATCAAGAGTTCCCACTTACGGGAAATCGACTTCATTCTGTACCATCAAGATTTTGTTCCACCACAGAACAATATCATCAAAAAAGCCATCAACTTTCAACTAGCAAGAAATTAATTTGTGTCATCTAGTTTTAAAAACTCAGAAAGAGCTTTTCCATTTTATAATAAATGAACCGCACCGGTTTGCTTGTCTCCAGAACTTAAAACTTCAACATACCATTGGGTTCATGGATTCTTCTTCAAATATCAAGATCTAAGATGAATGGGCCAGTTTGAATTTCAGCAACAAGATCTTCTTCAATTTGAGGCTCATCTTCTTCAACAGTCTCCTTCGTTCCTCGTTTTCATGTATTCGTTGCATAGAGGTAAAACTCTTCGGTGCATAATTGTAGCACTGATTGACTTGAAAGAGTTCCTCTTTTGCTCAAAGCGGAAACCTGTAAAAACAAGGAATATAAAAGTTCTCCTTCACTAGGGGCCGTAATCTGCTTCAAATCTCAAGGTATTCATTTCAAGCTACAGACAACCCCTACTTGGATGATAGTCTTTGTCGTATTGGAGAAAGAGAATAAACATCACCCAGGCTAAGCTGGTTCAACATCTATCAGTGCCTGGTTAGGGCCTCATAGCTGTGAATCAAGAGTTTCCACCTACTGGTAAATACAAAGAGTCATACACGCATTCTGTAACTGTACAGCTACAAATAAAGACTCCTCATCCTCGACTGAGCTCAATGTTGTCCTGGAGTATGACAATAAACTGCACCCCAAGCTAAGCTGGCTCAACATCTGCCAGAGCCTGGTTAGGGCCTTATAAAATAGATGTGTATCAAGAGTTCCCACTTACGGAAAATCGACTTCATTCTGTACCATCAAGATTTTGTTCCACCACAGAACAATATCATCAAAAAAGCCATCAACTTTCAACTAGCAAGAAATTAATTTGTGTCATCTAGTTTTAAAAACTCAGAAAGAGCTTTTCCATTTTATAATAAATGAACCGCACCGGTTTGCTTGTCTCCAGAACTTAAAACTTCAACATACCATTGGGTTCATGGATTCTTCTTCAAATATCAAGATCTAAGATGAATGGGCCAGTTTGAATTTCAGCAACAAGATCTTCTTCAATTTGAGGCACATCTTCTTCAACAGTCTCCTTCGTTCCTCGTTTTCATGTATTCGTTGCATAGAGGTAAAACTCTTCGGTGCATAATTGTAGCACTGATTGACTTGAAAGAGTTCCTCTTTTGCTCAAAGCGGAAACCTGTAAAAACAAGGAATATAAAAGTTCTCCTTCACTAGGGGCCGTAATCTGCTTCAAATCTCAAGGTATTCATTTCAAGCTACAGACAACCCCTACTTGGATGATAGTCTTTGTCGTATTGGAGAAAGAGAATAAACAGCACCCAGGCTAAGCTGGTTCAACATCTATCAGTGCCTGGTTAGGGCCTCATAGCTGTGAATCAAGAGTTTCCACCTACTGGTAAATACAAAGAGTCATACACGCATTCTGTAACTGTACAGCTACAAATAAAGACTCCTCATCCTCGACTGAGCTCAATGTTGTCCTGGAGTATGACAATAAACTGCACCCCAAGCTAAGCTGGCTCAACATTTGCCAGAGCCTGGTTAGGGCCTAATGTCTTAGCTGTGTATCAAGAGTTTGCAATTAAGGAAAATCTGAATTAAGAACTTAATTTGTGTCATCTAGTTTTAAAAACTCAGAAAGAGCTTTTCCATTTTATAATAAATGAACCGCACCGGTTTGCTTGTCTCCAGAACTTAAAACTTCAACATACCATTGGGTTCATGGATTCTTCTTCAAATATCAAGATCTAAGATGAATGGGCCAGTTTGAATTTCAGCAACAAGATCTTCTTCAATTTGAGGCTCATCTTCTTCAACAGTCTCCTTCGTTCCTCGTTTTCATGTATTCGTTGCATAGAGGTAAAACTCTTCGGTGCATAATTGTAGCACTGATTGACTTGAAAGAGTTCCTCTTTTGCTCAAAGCGGAAACCTGTAAAAACAAGGAATATAAAAGTTCTCCTTCACTAGGGGCCGTAATCTGCTTCAAATCTCAAGGTATTCATTTCAAGCTACAGACAACCCCTACTTGGATGATAGTCTTTGTCGTATTGGAGAAAGAGAATAAACATCACCCAGGCTAAGCTGGTTCAACATCTATCAGTGCCTGGTTAGGGCCTCATAGCTGTGAATCAAGAGTTTCCACCTACTGGTAAATACAAAGAGTCATACACGCATTCTGTAACTGTACAGCTACAAATAAAGACTCCTCATCCTCGACTGAGCTCAATGTTGTCCTGGAGTATGACAATAAACTGCACCCCAAGCTAAGCTGGCTCAACATCTGCCAGAGCCTGGTTAGGGCCTTATAAAATAGATGTGTATCAAGAGTTCCCACTTACGGAAAATCGACTTCATTCTGTACCATCAAGATTTTGTTCCACCACAGAACAATATCATCAAAAAAGCCATCAACTTTCAACTAGCAAGAAATTAATTTGTGTCATCTAGTTTTAAAAACTCAGAAAGAGCTTTTCCATTTTATAATAAATGAACCGCACCGGTTTGCTTGTCTCCAGAACTTAAAACTTCAACATACCATTGGGTTCATGGATTCTTCTTCAAATATCAAGATCTAAGATGAATGGGCCAGTTTGAATTTCAGCAACAAGATCTTCTTCAATTTGAGGCTCATCTTCTTCAACAGTCTCCTTCGTTCCTCGTTTTCATGTATTCGTTGCATAGAGGTAAAACTCTTCGGTGCATAATTGTAGCACTGATTGACTTGAAAGAGTTCCTCTTTTGCTCAAAGCGGAAACCTGTAAAAACAAGGAATATAAAAGTTCTCCTTCACTAGGGGCCGTAATCTGCTTCAAATCTCAAGGTATTCATTTCAAGCTACAGACAACCCCTACTTGGATGATAGTCTTTGTCGTATTGGAGAAAGAGAATAAACATCACCCAGGCTAAGCTGGTTCAACATCTATCAGTGCCTGGTTAGGGCCTCATAGCTGTGAATCAAGAGTTTCCACCTACTGGTAAATACAAAGAGTCATACACGCATTCTGTAACTGTACAGCTACAAATAAAGACTCCTCATCCTCGACTGAGCTCAATGTTGTCCTGGAGTATGACAATAAACTGCACCCCAAGCTAAGCTGGCTCAACATCTGCCAGAGCCTGGTTAGGGCCTTATAAAATAGATGTGTATCAAGAGTTCCCACTTACGGAAAATCGACTTCATTCTGTACCATCAAGATTTTGTTCCACCACAGAACAATATCATCAAAAAAGCCATCAACTTTCAACTAGCAAGAAATTAATTTGTGTCATCTAGTTTTAAAAACTCAGAAAGAGCTTTTCCATTTTATAATAAATGAACCGCACCGGTTTGCTTGTCTCCAGAACTTAAAACTTCAACATACCATTGGGTTCATGGATTCTTCTTCAAATATCAAGATCTAAGATGAATGGGCCAGTTTGAATTTCAGCAACAAGATCTTCTTCAATTTGAGGCTCATCTTCTTCAACAGTCTCCTTCGTTCCTCGTTTTCATGTATTCGTTGCATAGAGGTAAAACTCTTCGGTGCATAATTGTAGCACTGATTGACTTGAAAGAGTTCCTCTTTTGCTCAAAGCGGAAACCTGTAAAAACAAGGAATATAAAAGTTCTCCTTCACTAGGGGCCGTAATCTGCTTCAAATCTCAAGGTATTCATTTCAAGCTACAGACAACCCCTACTTGGATGATAGTCTTTGTCGTATTGGAGAAAGAGAATAAACATCACCCAGGCTAAGCTGGTTCAACATCTATCAGTGCCTGGTTAGGGCCTCATAGCTGTGAATCAAGAGTTTCCACCTACTGGTAAATACAAAGAGTCATACACGCATTCTGTAACTGTACAGCTACAAATAAAGACTCCTCATCCTCGACTGAGCTCAATGTTGTCCTGGAGTATGACAATAAACTGCACCCCAAGCTAAGCTGGCTCAACATCTGCCAGAGCCTGGTTAGGGCCTTATAAAATAGATGTGTATCAAGAGTTCCCACTTACGGAAAATCGACTTCATTCTGTACCATCAAGATTTTGTTCCACCACAGAACAATATCATCAAAAAAGCCATCAACTTTCAACTAGCAAGAAATTAATTTGTGTCATCTAGTTTTAAAAACTCAGAAAGAGCTTTTCCATTTTATAATAAATGAACCGCACCGGTTTGCTTGTCTCCAGAACTTAAAACTTCAACATACCATTGGGTTCATGGATTCTTCTTCAAATATCAAGATCTAAGATGAATGGGCCAGTTTGAATTTCAGCAACAAGATCTTCTTCAATTTGAGGCTCATCTTCTTCAACAGTCTCCTTCGTTCCTCGTTTTCATGTATTCGTTGCATAGAGGTAAAACTCTTCGGTGCATAATTGTAGCACTGATTGACTTGAAAGAGTTCCTCTTTTGCTCAAAGCGGAAACCTGTAAAAACAAGGAATATAAAAGTTCTCCTTCACTAGGGGCCGTAATCTGCTTCAAATCTCAAGGTATTCATTTCAAGCTACAGACAACCCCTACTTGGATGATAGTCTTTGTCGTATTGGAGAAAGAGAATAAACATCACCCAGGCTAAGCTGGTTCAACATCTATCAGTGCCTGGTTAGGGCCTCATAGCTGTGAATCAAGAGTTTCCACCTACTGGTAAATACAAAGAGTCATACACGCATTCTGTAACTGTACAGCTACAAATAAAGACTCCTCATCCTCGACTGAGCTCAATGTTGTCCTGGAGTATGACAATAAACTGCACCCCAAGCTAAGCTGGCTCAACATCTGCCAGAGCCTGGTTAGGGCCTTATAAAATAGATGTGTATCAAGAGTTCCCACTTACGGAAAATCGACTTCATTCTGTACCATCAAGATTTTGTTCCACCACAGAACAATATCATCAAAAAAGCCATCAACTTTCAACTAGCAAGAAATTAATTTGTGTCATCTAGTTTTAAAAACTCAGAAAGAGCTTTTCCATTTTATAATAAATGAACCGCACCGGTTTGCTTGTCTCCAGAACTTAAAACTTCAACATACCATTGGGTTCATGGATTCTTCTTCAAATATCAAGATCTAAGATGAATGGGCCAGTTTGAATTTCAGCAACAAGATCTTCTTCAATTTGAGGCTCATCTTCTTCAACAGTCTCCTTCGTTCCTCGTTTTCATGTATTCGTTGCATAGAGGTAAAACTCTTCGGTGCATAATTGTAGCACTGATTGACTTGAAAGAGTTCCTCTTTTGCTCAAAGCGGAAACCTGTAAAAACAAGGAATATAAAAGTTCTCCTTCACTAGGGGCCGTAATCTGCTTCAAATCTCAAGGTATTCATTTCAAGCTACAGACAACCCCTACTTGGATGATAGTCTTTGTCGTATTGGAGAAAGAGAATAAACATCACCCAGGCTAAGCTGGTTCAACATCTATCAGTGCCTGGTTAGGGCCTCATAGCTGTGAATCAAGAGTTTCCACCTACTGGTAAATACAAAGAGTCATACACGCATTCTGTAACTGTACAGCTACAAATAAAGACTCCTCATCCTCGACTGAGCTCAATGTTGTCCTGGAGTATGACAATAAACTGCACCCCAAGCTAAGCTGGCTCAACATCTGCCAGAGCCTGGTTAGGGCCTTATAAAATAGATGTGTATCAAGAGTTCCCACTTACGGAAAATCGACTTCATTCTGTACCATCAAGATTTTGTTCCACCACAGAACAATATCATCAAAAAAGCCATCAACTTTCAACTAGCAAGAAATTAATTTGTGTCATCTAGTTTTAAAAACTCAGAAAGAGCTTTTCCATTTTATAATAAATGAACCGCACCGGTTTGCTTGTCTCCAGAACTTAAAACTTCAACATACCATTGGGTTCATGGATTCTTCTTCAAATATCAAGATCTAAGATGAATGGGCCAGTTTGAATTTCAGCAACAAGATCTTCTTCAATTTGAGGCTCATCTTCTTCAACAGTCTCCTTCGTTCCTCGTTTTCATGTATTCGTTGCATAGAGGTAAAACTCTTCGGTGCATAATTGTAGCACTGATTGACTTGAAAGAGTTCCTCTTTTGCTCAAAGCGGAAACCTGTAAAAACAAGGAATATAAAAGTTCTCCTTCACTAGGGGCCGTAATCTGCTTCAAATCTCAAGGTATTCATTTCAAGCTACAGACAACCCCTACTTGGATGATAGTCTTTGTCGTATTGGAGAAAGAGAATAAACATCACCCAGGCTAAGCTGGTTCAACATCTATCAGTGCCTGGTTAGGGCCTCATAGCTGTGAATCAAGAGTTTCCACCTACTGGTAAATACAAAGAGTCATACACGCATTCTGTAACTGTACAGCTACAAATAAAGACTCCTCATCCTCGACTGAGCTCAATGTTGTCCTGGAGTATGACAATAAACTGCACCCCAAGCTAAGCTGGCTCAACATCTGCCAGAGCCTGGTTAGGGCCTTATAAAATAGATGTGTATCAAGAGTTCCCACTTACGGAAAATCGACTTTGGTTAGGGCCTTATAAAATAGATGTGTATCAAGAGTTCCCACTTACGGAAAATCGACTTCATTCTGTACCATCAAGATTTTGTTCCACCACAGAACAATATCATCAAAAAAGCCATCAACTTTCAACTAGCAAGAAATTAATTTGTGTCATCTAGTTTTAAAAACTCAGAAAGAGCTTTTCCATTTTATAATAAATGAACCGCACCGGTTTGCTTGTCTCCAGAACTTAAAACTTCAACATACCATTGGGTTCATGGATTCTTCTTCAAATATCAAGATCTAAGATGAATGGGCCA
This sequence comes from Leptasterias polaris, assembly GCA_037783415.1. Classification (NCBI taxonomy): domain Eukaryota; kingdom Metazoa; phylum Echinodermata; class Asteroidea; order Forcipulatida; family Asteriidae; genus Leptasterias; species Leptasterias polaris. Next base: position 1,352,080 of record JAZGTN010000178.1, on the reverse strand, counting down.
GTTTGAATTTCAGCAACAAGATCTTCTTCAATTTGAGGCTCATCTTCTTCAACAGTCTCCTTCGTTCCTCGTTTTCATGTATTCGTTGCATAGAGGTAAAACTCTTCGGTGCATAATTGTAGCACTGATTGACTTGAAAGAGTTCCTCTTTTGCTCAAAGCGGAAACCTGTAAAAACAAGGAATATAAAAGTTCTCCTTCACTAGGGGCCGTAATCTGCTTCAAATCTCAAGGTATTCATTTCAAGCTACAGACAACCCCTACTTGGATGATAGTCTTTGTCGTATTGGAGAAAGAGAATAAACATCACCCAGGCTAAGCTGGTTCAACATCTATCAGTGCCTGGTTAGGGCCTCATAGCTGTGAATCAAGAGTTTCCACCTACTGGTAAATACAAAGAGTCATACACGCATTCTGTAACTGTACAGCTACAAATAAAGACTCCTCATCCTCGACTGAGCTCAATGTTGTCCTGGAGTATGACAATAAACTGCACCCCAAGCTAAGCTGGCTCAACATCTGCCAGAGCCTGGTTAGGGCCTTATAAAATAGATGTGTATCAAGAGTTCCCACTTACGGAAAATCGACTTCATTCTGTACCATCAAGATTTTGTTCCACCACAGAACAATATCATCAAAAAAGCCATCAACTTTCAACTAGCAAGAAATTAATTTGTGTCATCTAGTTTTAAAAACTCAGAAAGAGCTTTTCCATTTTATAATAAATGAACCGCACCGGTTTGCTTGTCTCCAGAACTTAAAACTTCAACATACCATTGGGTTCATGGATTCTTCTTCAAATATCAAGATCTAAGATGAATGGGCCAGTTTGAATTTCAGCAACAAGATCTTCTTCAATTTGAGGCTCATCTTCTTCAACAGTCTCCTTCGTTCCTCGTTTTCATGTATTCGTTGCATAGAGGTAAAACTCTTCGGTGCATAATTGTAGCACTGATTGACTTGAAAGAGTTCCTCTTTTGCTCAAAGCGGAAACCTGTAAAAACAAGGAATATAAAAGTTCTCCTTCACTAGGGGCCGTAATCTGCTTCAAATCTCAAGGTATTCATTTCAAGCTACAGACAACCCCTACTTGGATGATAGTCTTTGTCGTATTGGAGAAAGAGAATAAACATCACCCAGGCTAAGCTGGTTCAACATCTATCAGTGCCTGGTTAGGGCCTCATAGCTGTGAATCAAGAGTTTCCACCTACTGGTAAATACAAAGAGTCATACATGTACACGCATTCTGTAACTGTACAGCTACAAATAAAGACTCCTCATCCTCGACTGAGCTCAATGTTGTCCTGGAGTATGACAATAAACTGCACCCCAAGCTAAGCTGGCTCAACATCTGCCAGAGCCTGGTTAGGGCCTTATAAAATAGATGTGTATCAAGAGTTCCCACTTACGGAAAATCGACTTCATTCTGTACCATCAAGATTTTGTTCCACCACAGAACAATATCATCAAAAAAGCCATCAACTTTCAACTAGCAAGAAATTAATTTGTGTCATCTAGTTTTAAAAACTCAGAAAGAGCTTTTCCATTTTATAATAAATGAACCGCACCGGTTTGCTTGTCTCCAGAACTTAAAACTTCAACATACCATTGGGTTCATGGATTCTTCTTCAAATATCAAGATCTAAGATGAATGGGCCAGTTTGAATTTCAGCAACAAGATCTTCTTCAATTTGAGGCTCATCTTCTTCAACAGTCTCCTTCGTTCCTCGTTTTCATGTATTCGTTGCATAGAGGTAAAACTCTTCGGTGCATAATTGTAGCACTGATTGACTTGAAAGAGTTCCTCTTTTGCTCAAAGCGGAAACCTGTAAAAACAAGGAATATAAAAGTTCTCCTTCACTAGGGGCCGTAATCTGCTTCAAATCTCAAGGTATTCATTTCAAGCTACAGACAACCCCTACTTGGATGATAGTCTTTGTCGTATTGGAGAAAGAGAATAAACATCACCCAGGCTAAGCTGGTTCAACATCTATCAGTGCCTGGTTAGGGCCTCATAGCTGTGAATCAAGAGTTTCCACCTACTGGTAAATACAAAGAGTCATACACGCATTCTGTAACTGTACAGCTACAAATAAAGACTCCTCATCCTCGACTGAGCTCAATGTTGTCCTGGAGTATGACAATAAACTGCACCCCAAGCTAAGCTGGCTCAACATCTGCCAGAGCCTGGTTAGGGCCTTATAAAATAGATGTGTATCAAGAGTTCCCACTTACGGAAAATCGACTTCATTCTGTACCATCAAGATTTTGTTCCACCACAGAACAATATCATCAAAAAAGCCATCAACTTTCAACTAGCAAGAAATTAATTTGTGTCATCTAGTTTTAAAAACTCAGAAAGAGCTTTTCCATTTTATAATAAATGAACCGCACCGGTTTGCTTGTCTCCAGAACTTAAAACTTCAACATACCATTGGGTTCATGGATTCTTCTTCAAATATCAAGATCTAAGATGAATGGGCCAGTTTGAATTTCAGCAACAAGATCTTCTTCAATTTGAGGCTCATCTTCTTCAACAGTCTCCTTCGTTCCTCGTTTTCATGTATTCGTTGCATAGAGGTAAAACTCTTCGGTGCATAATTGTAGCACTGATTGACTTGAAAGAGTTCCTCTTTTGCTCAAAGCGGAAACCTGTAAAAACAAGGAATATAAAAGTTCTCCTTCACTAGGGGCCGTAATCTGCTTCAAATCTCAAGGTATTCATTTCAAGCTACAGACAACCCCTACTTGGATGATAGTCTTTGTCGTATTGGAGAAAGAGAATAAACATCACCCAGGCTAAGCTGGTTCAACATCTATCAGTGCCTGGTTAGGGCCTCATAGCTGTGAATCAAGAGTTTCCACCTACTGGTAAATACAAAGAGTCATACATGTACACGCATTCTGTAACTGTACAGCTACAAATAAAGACTCCTCATCCTCGACTGAGCTCAATGTTGTCCTGGAGTATGACAATAAACTGCACCCCAAGCTAAGCTGGCTCAACATCTGCCAGAGCCTGGTTAGGGCCTTATAAAATAGATGTGTATCAAGAGTTCCCACTTACGGAAAATCGACTTCATTCTGTACCATCAAGATTTTGTTCCACCACAGAACAATATCATCAAAAAAGCCATCAACTTTCAACTAGCAAGAAATTAATTTGTGTCATCTAGTTTTAAAAACTCAGAAAGAGCTTTTCCATTTTATAATAAATGAACCGCACCGGTTTGCTTGTCTCCAGAACTTAAAACTTCAACATACCATTGGGTTCATGGATTCTTCTTCAAATATCAAGATCTAAGATGAATGGGCCAGTTTGAATTTCAGCAACAAGATCTTCTTCAATTTGAGGCTCATCTTCTTCAACAGTCTCCTTCGTTCCTCGTTTTCATGTATTCGTTGCATAGAGGTAAAACTCTTCGGTGCATAATTGTAGCACTGATTGACTTGAAAGAGTTCCTCTTTTGCTCAAAGCGGAAACCTGTAAAAACAAGGAATATAAAAGTTCTCCTTCACTAGGGGCCGTAATCTGCTTCAAATCTCAAGGTATTCATTTCAAGCTACAGACAACCCCTACTTGGATGATAGTCTTTGTCGTATTGGAGAAAGAGAATAAACATCACCCAGGCTAAGCTGGTTCAACATCTATCAGTGCCTGGTTAGGGCCTCATAGCTGTGAATCAAGAGTTTCCACCTACTGGTAAATACAAAGAGTCATACACGCATTCTGTAACTGTACAGCTACAAATAAAGACTCCTCATCCTCGACTGAGCTCAATGTTGTCCTGGAGTATGACAATAAACTGCACCCCAAGCTAAGCTGGCTCAACATCTGCCAGAGCCTGGTTAGGGCCTTATAAAATAGATGTGTATCAAGAGTTCCCACTTACGGAAAATCGACTTCATTCTGTACCATCAAGATTTTGTTCCACCACAGAACAATATCATCAAAAAAGCCATCAACTTTCAACTAGCAAGAAATTAATTTGTGTCATCTAGTTTTAAAAACTCAGAAAGAGCTTTTCCATTTTATAATAAATGAACCGCACCGGTTTGCTTGTCTCCAGAACTTAAAACTTCAACATACCATTGGGTTCATGGATTCTTCTTCAAATATCAAGATCTAAGATGAATGGGCCAGTTTGAATTTCAGCAACAAGATCTTCTTCAATTTGAGGCTCATCTTCTTCAACAGTCTCCTTCGTTCCTCGTTTTCATGTATTCGTTGCATAGAGGTAAAACTCTTCGGTGCATAATTGTAGCACTGATTGACTTGAAAGAGTTCCTCTTTTGCTCAAAGCGGAAACCTGTAAAAACAAGGAATATAAAAGTTCTCCTTCACTAGGGGCCGTAATCTGCTTCAAATCTCAAGGTATTCATTTCAAGCTACAGACAACCCCTACTTGGATGATAGTCTTTGTCGTATTGGAGAAAGAGAATAAACATCACCCAGGCTAAGCTGGTTCAACATCTATCAGTGCCTGGTTAGGGCCTCATAGCTGTGAATCAAGAGTTTCCACCTACTGGTAAATACAAAGAGTCATACATGTACACGCATTCTGTAACTGTACAGCTACAAATAAAGACTCCTCATCCTCGACTGAGCTCAATGTTGTCCTGGAGTATGACAATAAACTGCACCCCAAGCTAAGCTGGCTCAACATCTGCCAGAGCCTGGTTAGGGCCTTATAAAATAGATGTGTATCAAGAGTTCCCACTTACGGAAAATCGACTTCATTCTGTACCATCAAGATTTTGTTCCACCACAGAACAATATCATCAAAAAAGCCATCAACTTTCAACTAGCAAGAAATTAATTTGTGTCATCTAGTTTTAAAAACTCAGAAAGAGCTTTTCCATTTTATAATAAATGAACCGCACCGGTTTGCTTGTCTCCAGAACTTAAAACTTCAACATACCATTGGGTTCATGGATTCTTCTTCAAATATCAAGATCTAAGATGAATGGGCCAGTTTGAATTTCAGCAACAAGATCTTCTTCAATTTGAGGCTCATCTTCTTCAACAGTCTCCTTCGTTCCTCGTTTTCATGTATTCGTTGCATAGAGGTAAAACTCTTCGGTGCATAATTGTAGCACTGATTGACTTGAAAGAGTTCCTCTTTTGCTCAAAGCGGAAACCTGTAAAAACAAGGAATATAAAAGTTCTCCTTCACTAGGGGCCGTAATCTGCTTCAAATCTCAAGGTATTCATTTCAAGCTACAGACAACCCCTACTTGGATGATAGTCTTTGTCGTATTGGAGAAAGAGAATAAACATCACCCAGGCTAAGCTGGTTCAACATCTATCAGTGCCTGGTTAGGGCCTCATAGCTGTGAATCAAGAGTTTCCACCTACTGGTAAATACAAAGAGTCATACACGCATTCTGTAACTGTACAGCTACAAATAAAGACTCCTCATCCTCGACTGAGCTCAATGTTGTCCTGGAGTATGACAATAAACTGCACCCCAAGCTAAGCTGGCTCAACATCTGCCAGAGCCTGGTTAGGGCCTTATAAAATAGATGTGTATCAAGAGTTCCCACTTACGGAAAATCGACTTCATTCTGTACCATCAAGATTTTGTTCCACCACAGAACAATATCATCAAAAAAGCCATCAACTTTCAACTAGCAAGAAATTAATTTGTGTCATCTAGTTTTAAAAACTCAGAAAGAGCTTTTCCATTTTATAATAAATGAACCGCACCGGTTTGCTTGTCTCCAGAACTTAAAACTTCAACATACCATTGGGTTCATGGATTCTTCTTCAAATATCAAGATCTAAGATGAATGGGCCAGTTTGAATTTCAGCAACAAGATCTTCTTCAATTTGAGGCTCATCTTCTTCAACAGTCTCCTTCGTTCCTCGTTTTCATGTATTCGTTGCATAGAGGTAAAACTCTTCGGTGCATAATTGTAGCACTGATTGACTTGAAAGAGTTCCTCTTTTGCTCAAAGCGGAAACCTGTAAAAACAAGGAATATAAAAGTTCTCCTTCACTAGGGGCCGTAATCTGCTTCAAATCTCAAGGTATTCATTTCAAGCTACAGACAACCCCTACTTGGATGATAGTCTTTGTCGTATTGGAGAAAGAGAATAAACATCACCCAGGCTAAGCTGGTTCAACATCTATCAGTGCCTGGTTAGGGCCTCATAGCTGTGAATCAAGAGTTTCCACCTACTGGTAAATACAAAGAGTCATACACGCATTCTGTAACTGTACAGCTACAAATAAAGACTCCTCATCCTCGACTGAGCTCAATGTTGTCCTGGAGTATGACAATAAACTGCACCCCAAGCTAAGCTGGCTCAACATCTGCCAGAGCCTGGTTAGGGCCTTATAAAATAGATGTGTATCAAGAGTTCCCACTTACGGAAAATCGACTTCATTCTGTACCATCAAGATTTTGTTCCACCACAGAACAATATCATCAAAAAAGCCATCAACTTTCAACTAGCAAGAAATTAATTTGTGTCATCTAGTTTTAAAAACTCAGAAAGAGCTTTTCCATTTTATAATAAATGAACCGCACCGGTTTGCTTGTCTCCAGAACTTAAAACTTCAACATACCATTGGGTTCATGGATTCTTCTTCAAATATCAAGATCTAAGATGAATGGGCCAGTTTGAATTTCAGCAACAAGATCTTCTTCAATTTGAGGCTCATCTTCTTCAACAGTCTCCTTCGTTCCTCGTTTTCATGTATTCGTTGCATAGAGGTAAAACTCTTCGGTGCATAATTGTAGCACTGATTGACTTGAAAGAGTTCCTCTTTTGCTCAAAGCGGAAACCTGTAAAAACAAGGAATATAAAAGTTCTCCTTCACTAGGGGCCGTAATCTGCTTCAAATCTCAAGGTATTCATTTCAAGCTACAGACAACCCCTACTTGGATGATAGTCTTTGTCGTATTGGAGAAAGAGAATAAACATCACCCAGGCTAAGCTGGTTCAACATCTATCAGTGCCTGGTTAGGGCCTCATAGCTGTGAATCAAGAGTTTCCACCTACTGGTAAATACAAAGAGTCATACACGCATTCTGTAACTGTACAGCTACAAATAAAGACTCCTCATCCTCGACTGAGCTCAATGTTGTCCTGGAGTATGACAATAAACTGCACCCCAAGCTAAGCTGGCTCAACATCTGCCAGAGCCTGGTTAGGGCCTTATAAAATAGATGTGTATCAAGAGTTCCCACTTACGGAAAATCGACTTCATTCTGTACCATCAAGATTTTGTTCCACCACAGAACAATATCATCAAAAAAGCCATCAACTTTCAACTAGCAAGAAATTAATTTGTGTCATCTAGTTTTAAAAACTCAGAAAGAGCTTTTCCATTTTATAATAAATGAACCGCACCGGTTTGCTTGTCTCCAGAACTTAAAACTTCAACATACCATTGGGTTCATGGATTCTTCTTCAAATATCAAGATCTAAGATGAATGGGCCAGTTTGAATTTCAGCAACAAGATCTTCTTCAATTTGAGGCTCATCTTCTTCAACAGTCTCCTTCGTTCCTCGTTTTCATGTATTCGTTGCATAGAGGTAAAACTCTTCGGTGCATAATTGTAGCACTGATTGACTTGAAAGAGTTCCTCTTTTGCTCAAAGCGGAAACCTGTAAAAACAAGGAATATAAAAGTTCTCCTTCACTAGGGGCCGTAATCTGCTTCAAATCTCAAGGTATTCATTTCAAGCTACAGACAACCCCTACTTGGATGATAGTCTTTGTCGTATTGGAGAAAGAGAATAAACATCACCCAGGCTAAGCTGGTTCAACATCTATCAGTGCCTGGTTAGGGCCTCATAGCTGTGAATCAAGAGTTTCCACCTACTGGTAAATACAAAGAGTCATACACGCATTCTGTAACTGTACAGCTACAAATAAAGACTCCTCATCCTCGACTGAGCTCAATGTTGTCCTGGAGTATGACAATAAACTGCACCCCAAGCTAAGCTGGCTCAACATCTGCCAGAGCCTGGTTAGGGCCTTATAAAATAGATGTGTATCAAGAGTTCCCACTTACGGAAAATCGACTTCATTCTGTACCATCAAGATTTTGTTCCACCACAGAACAATATCATCAAAAAAGCCATCAACTTTCAACTAGCAAGAAATTAATTTGTGTCATCTAGTTTTAAAAACTCAGAAAGAGCTTTTCCATTTTATAATAAATGAACCGCACCGGTTTGCTTGTCTCCAGAACTTAAAACTTCAACATACCATTGGGTTCATGGATTCTTCTTCAAATATCAAGATCTAAGATGAATGGGCCAGTTTGAATTTCAGCAACAAGATCTTCTTCAATTTGAGGCTCATCTTCTTCAACAGTCTCCTTCGTTCCTCGTTTTCATGTATTCGTTGCATAGAGGTAAAACTCTTCGGTGCATAATTGTAGCACTGATTGACTTGAAAGAGTTCCTCTTTTGCTCAAAGCGGAAACCTGTAAAAACAAGGAATATAAAAGTTCTCCTTCACTAGGGGCCGTAATCTGCTTCAAATCTCAAGGTATTCATTTCAAGCTACAGACAACCCCTACTTGGATGATAGTCTTTGTCGTATTGGAGAAAGAGAATAAACATCACCCAGGCTAAGCTGGTTCAACATCTATCAGTGCCTGGTTAGGGCCTCATAGCTGTGAATCAAGAGTTTCCACCTACTGGTAAATACAAAGAGTCATACACGCATTCTGTAACTGTACAGCTACAAATAAAGACTCCTCATCCTCGACTGAGCTCAATGTTGTCCTGGAGTATGACAATAAACTGCACCCCAAGCTAAGCTGGCTCAACATCTGCCAGAGCCTGGTTAGGGCCTTATAAAATAGATGTGTATCAAGAGTTCCCACTTACGGAAAATCGACTTCATTCTGTACCATCAAGATTTTGTTCCACCACAGAACAATATCATCAAAAAAGCCATCAACTTTCAACTAGCAAGAAATTAATTTGTGTCATCTAGTTTTAAAAACTCAGAAAGAGCTTTTCCATTTTATAATAAATGAACCGCACCGGTTTGCTTGTCTCCAGAACTTAAAACTTCAACATACCATTGGGTTCATGGATTCTTCTTCAAATATCAAGATCTAAGATGAATGGGCCAGTTTGAATTTCAGCAACAAGATCTTCTTCAATTTGAGGCTCATCTTCTTCAACAGTCTCCTTCGTTCCTCGTTTTCATGTATTCGTTGCATAGAGGTAAAACTCTTCGGTGCATAATTGTAGCACTGATTGACTTGAAAGAGTTCCTCTTTTGCTCAAAGCGGAAACCTGTAAAAACAAGGAATATAAAAGTTCTCCTTCACTAGGGGCCGTAATCTGCTTCAAATCTCAAGGTATTCATTTCAAGCTACAGACAACCCCTACTTGGATGATAGTCTTTGTCGTATTGGAGAAAGAGAATAAACATCACCCAGGCTAAGCTGGTTCAACATCTATCAGTGCCTGGTTAGGGCCTCATAGCTGTGAATCAAGAGTTTCCACCTACTGGTAAATACAAAGAGTCATACACGCATTCTGTAACTGTACAGCTACAAATAAAGACTCCTCATCCTCGACTGAGCTCAATGTTGTCCTGGAGTATGACAATAAACTGCACCCCAAGCTAAGCTGGCTCAACATCTGCCAGAGCCTGGTTAGGGCCTTATAAAATAGATGTGTATCAAGAGTTCCCACTTACGGAAAATCGACTTCATTCTGTACCATCAAGATTTTGTTCCACCACAGAACAATATCATCAAAAAAGCCATCAACTTTCAACTAGCAAGAAATTAATTTGTGTCATCTAGTTTTAAAAACTCAGAAAGAGCTTTTCCATTTTATAATAAATGAACCGCACCGGTTTGCTTGTCTCCAGAACTTAAAACTTCAACATACCATTGGGTTCATGGATTCTTCTTCAAATATCAAGATCTAAGATGAATGGGCCAGTTTGAATTTCAGCAACAAGATCTTCTTCAATTTGAGGCTCATCTTCTTCAACAGTCTCCTTCGTTCCTCGTTTTCATGTATTCGTTGCATAGAGGTAAAACTCTTCGGTGCATAATTGTAGCACTGATTGACTTGAAAGAGTTCCTCTTTTGCTCAAAGCGGAAACCTGTAAAAACAAGGAATATAAAAGTTCTCCTTCACTAGGGGCCGTAATCTGCTTCAAATCTCAAGGTATTCATTTCAAGCTACAGACAACCCCTACTTGGATGATAGTCTTTGTCGTATTGGAGAAAGAGAATAAACATCACCCAGGCTAAGCTGGTTCAACATCTATCAGTGCCTGGTTAGGGCCTCATAGCTGTGAATCAAGAGTTTCCACCTACTGGTAAATACAAAGAGTCATACACGCATTCTGTAACTGTACAGCTACAAATAAAGACTCCTCATCCTCGACTGAGCTCAATGTTGTCCTGGAGTATGACAATAAACTGCACCCCAAGCTAAGCTGGCTCAACATCTGCCAGAGCCTGGTTAGGGCCTTATAAAATAGATGTGTATCAAGAGTTCCCACTTACGGAAAATCGACTTCATTCTGTACCATCAAGATTTTGTTCCACCACAGAACAATATCATCAAAAAAGCCATCAACTTTCAACTAGCAAGAAATTAATTTGTGTCATCTAGTTTTAAAAACTCAGAAAGAGCTTTTCCATTTTATAATAAATGAACCGCACCGGTTTGCTTGTCTCCAGAACTTAAAACTTCAACATACCATTGGGTTCATGGATTCTTCTTCAAATATCAAGATCTAAGATGAATGGGCCAGTTTGAATTTCAGCAACAAGATCTTCTTCAATTTGAGGCTCATCTTCTTCAACAGTCTCCTTCGTTCCTCGTTTTCATGTATTCGTTGCATAGAGGTAAAACTCTTCGGTGCATAATTGTAGCACTGATTGACTTGAAAGAGTTCCTCTTTTGCTCAAAGCGGAAACCTGTAAAAACAAGGAATATAAAAGTTCTCCTTCACTAGGGGCCGTAATCTGCTTCAAATCTCAAGGTATTCATTTCAAGCTACAGACAACCCCTACTTGGATGATAGTCTTTGTCGTATTGGAGAAAGAGAATAAACATCACCCAGGCTAAGCTGGTTCAACATCTATCAGTGCCTGGTTAGGGCCTCATAGCTGTGAATCAAGAGTTTCCACCTACTGGTAAATACAAAGAGTCATACACGCATTCTGTAACTGTACAGCTACAAATAAAGACTCCTCATCCTCGACTGAGCTCAATGTTGTCCTGGAGTATGACAATAAACTGCACCCCAAGCTAAGCTGGCTCAACATCTGCCAGAGCCTGGTTAGGGCCTTATAAAATAGATGTGTATCAAGAGTTCCCACTTACGGAAAATCGACTTCATTCTGTACCATCAAGATTTTGTTCCACCACAGAACAATATCATCAAAAAAGCCATCAACTTTCAACTAGCAAGAAATTAATTTGTGTCATCTAGTTTTAAAAACTCAGAAAGAGCTTTTCCATTTTATAATAAATGAACCGCACCGGTTTGCTTGTCTCCAGAACTTAAAACTTCAACATACCATTGGGTTCATGGATTCTTCTTCAAATATCAAGATCTAAGATGAATGGGCCAGTTTGAATTTCAGCAACAAGATCTTCTTCAATTTGAGGCTCATCTTCTTCAACAGTCTCCTTCGTTCCTCGTTTTCATGTATTCGTTGCATAGAGGTAAAACTCTTCGGTGCATAATTGTAGCACTGATTGACTTGAAAGAGTTCCTCTTTTGCTCAAAGCGGAAACCTGTAAAAACAAGGAATATAAAAGTTCTCCTTCACTAGGGGCCGTAATCTGCTTCAAATCTCAAGGTATTCATTTCAAGCTACAGACAACCCCTACTTGGATGATAGTCTTTGTCGTATTGGAGAAAGAGAATAAACATCACCCAGGCTAAGCTGGTTCAACATCTATCAGTGCCTGGTTAGGGCCTCATAGCTGTGAATCAAGAGTTTCCACCTACTGGTAAATACAAAGAGTCATACATGTACACGCATTCTGTAACTGTACAGCTACAAATAAAGACTCCTCATCCTCGACTGAGCTCAATGTTGTCCTGGAGTATGACAATAAACTGCACCCCAAGCTAAGCTGGCTCAACATCTGCCAGAGCCTGGTTAGGGCCTTATAAAATAGATGTGTATCAAGAGTTCCCACTTACGGAAAATCGACTTCATTCTGTACCATCAAGATTTTGTTCCACCACAGAACAATATCATCAAAAAAGCCATCAACTTTCAACTAGCAAGAAATTAATTTGTGTCATCTAGTTTTAAAAACTCAGAAAGAGCTTTTCCATTTTATAATAAATGAACCGCACCGGTTTGCTTGTCTCCAGAACTTAAAACTTCAACATACCATTGGGTTCATGGATTCTTCTTCAAATATCAAGATCTAAGATGAATGGGCCAGTTTGAATTTCAGCAACAAGATCTTCTTCAATTTGAGGCTCATCTTCTTCAACAGTCTCCTTCGTTCCTCGTTTTCATGTATTCGTTGCATAGAGGTAAAACTCTTCGGTGCATAATTGTAGCACTGATTGACTTGAAAGAGTTCCTCTTTTGCTCAAAGCGGAAACCTGTAAAAACAAGGAATATAAAAGTTCTCCTTCACTAGGGGCCGTAATCTGCTTCAAATCTCAAGGTATTCATTTCAAGCTACAGACAACCCCTACTTGGATGATAGTCTTTGTCGTATTGGAGAAAGAGAATAAACATCACCCAGGCTAAGCTGGTTCAACATCTATCAGTGCCTGGTTAGGGCCTCATAGCTGTGAATCAAGAGTTTCCACCTACTGGTAAATACAAAGAGTCATACACGCATTCTGTAACTGTACAGCTACAAATAAAGACTCCTCATCCTCGACTGAGCTCAATGTTGTCCTGGAGTATGACAATAAACTGCACCCCAAGCTAAGCTGGCTCAACATCTGCCAGAGCCTGGTTAGGGCCTTATAAAATAGATGTGTATCAAGAGTTCCCACTTACGGAAAATCGACTTCATTCTGTACCATCAAGATTTTGTTCCACCACAGAACAATATCATCAAAAAAGCCATCAACTTTCAACTAGCAAGAAATTAATTTGTGTCATCTAGTTTTAAAAACTCAGAAAGAGCTTTTCCATTTTATAATAAATGAACCGCACCGGTTTGCTTGTCTCCAGAACTTAAAACTTCAACATACCATTGGGTTCATGGATTCTTCTTCAAATATCAAGATCTAAGATGAATGGGCCAGTTTGAATTTCAGCAACAAGATCTTCTTCAATTTGAGGCTCATCTTCTTCAACAGTCTCCTTCGTTCCTCGTTTTCATGTATTCGTTGCATAGAGGTAAAACTCTTCGGTGCATAATTGTAGCACTGATTGACTTGAAAGAGTTCCTCTTTTGCTCAAAGCGGAAACCTGTAAAAACAAGGAATATAAAAGTTCTCCTTCACTAGGGGCCGTAATCTGCTTCAAATCTCAAGGTATTCATTTCAAGCTACAGACAACCCCTACTTGGATGATAGTCTTTGTCGTATTGGAGAAAGAGAATAAACATCACCCAGGCTAAGCTGGTTCAACATCTATCAGTGCCTGGTTAGGGCCTCATAGCTGTGAATCAAGAGTTTCCACCTACTGGTAAATACAAAGAGTCATACACGCATTCTGTAACTGTACAGCTACAAATAAAGACTCCTCATCCTCGACTGAGCTCAATGTTGTCCTGGAGTATGACAATAAACTGCACCCCAAGCTAAGCTGGCTCAACATCTGCCAGAGCCTGGTTAGGGCCTTATAAAATAGATGTGTATCAAGAGTTCCCACTTACGGAAAATCGACTTCATTCTGTACCATCAAGATTTTGTTCCACCACAGAACAATATCATCAAAAAAGCCATCAACTTTCAACTAGCAAGAAATTAATTTGTGTCATCTAGTTTTAAAAACTCAGAAAGAGCTTTTCCATTTTATAATAAATGAACCGCACCGGTTTGCTTGTCTCCAGAACTTAAAACTTCAACATACCATTGGGTTCATGGATTCTTCTTCAAATATCAAGATCTAAGATGAATGGGCCAGTTTGAATTTCAGCAACAAGATCTTCTTCAATTTGAGGCTCATCTTCTTCAACAGTCTCCTTCGTTCCTCGTTTTCATGTATTCGTTGCATAGAGGTAAAACTCTTCGGTGCATAATTGTAGCACTGATTGACTTGAAAGAGTTCCTCTTTTGCTCAAAGCGGAAACCTGTAAAAACAAGGAATATAAAAGTTCTCCTTCACTAGGGGCCGTAATCTGCTTCAAATCTCAAGGTATTCATTTCAAGCTACAGACAACCCCTACTTGGATGATAGTCTTTGTCGTATTGGAGAAAGAGAATAAACATCACCCAGGCTAAGCTGGTTCAACATCTATCAGTGCCTGGTTAGGGCCTCATAGCTGTGAATCAAGAGTTTCCACCTACTGGTAAATACAAAGAGTCATACACGCATTCTGTAACTGTACAGCTACAAATAAAGACTCCTCATCCTCGACTGAGCTCAATGTTGTCCTGGAGTATGACAATAAACTGCACCCCAAGCTAAGCTGGCTCAACATCTGCCAGAGCCTGGTTAGGGCCTTATAAAATAGATGTGTATCAAGAGTTCCCACTTACGGAAAATCGACTTCATTCTGTACCATCAAGATTTTGTTCCACCACAGAACAATATCATCAAAAAAGCCATCAACTTTCAACTAGCAAGAAATTAATTTGTGTCATCTAGTTTTAAAAACTCAGAAAGAGCTTTTCCATTTTATAATAAATGAACCGCACCGGTTTGCTTGTCTCCAGAACTTAAAACTTCAACATACCATTGGGTTCATGGATTCTTCTTCAAATATCAAGATCTAAGATGAATGGGCCAGTTTGAATTTCAGCAACAAGATCTTCTTCAATTTGAGGCTCATCTTCTTCAACAGTCTCCTTCGTTCCTCGTTTTCATGTATTCGTTGCATAGAGGTAAAACTCTTCGGTGCATAATTGTAGCACTGATTGACTTGAAAGAGTTCCTCTTTTGCTCAAAGCGGAAACCTGTAAAAACAAGGAATATAAAAGTTCTCCTTCACTAGGGGCCGTAATCTGCTTCAAATCTCAAGGTATTCATTTCAAGCTACAGACAACCCCTACTTGGATGATAGTCTTTGTCGTATTGGAGAAAGAGAATAAACATCACCCAGGCTAAGCTGGTTCAACATCTATCAGTGCCTGGTTAGGGCCTCATAGCTGTGAATCAAGAGTTTCCACCTACTGGTAAATACAAAGAGTCATACACGCATTCTGTAACTGTACAGCTACAAATAAAGACTCCTCATCCTCGACTGAGCTCAATGTTGTCCTGGAGTATGACAATAAACTGCACCCCAAGCTAAGCTGGCTCAACATCTGCCAGAGCCTGGTTAGGGCCTTATAAAATAGATGTGTATCAAGAGTTCCCACTTACGGAAAATCGACTTCATTCTGTACCATCAAGATTTTGTTCCACCACAGAACAATATCATCAAAAAAGCCATCAACTTTCAACTAGCAAGAAATTAATTTGTGTCATCTAGTTTTAAAAACTCAGAAAGAGCTTTTCCATTTTATAATAAATGAACCGCACCGGTTTGCTTGTCTCCAGAACTTAAAACTTCAACATACCATTGGGTTCATGGATTCTTCTTCAAATATCAAGATCTAAGATGAATGGGCCAGTTTGAATTTCAGCAACAAGATCTTCTTCAATTTGAGGCTCATCTTCTTCAACAGTCTCCTTCGTTCCTCGTTTTCATGTATTCGTTGCATAGAGGTAAAACTCTTCGGTGCATAATTGTAGCACTGATTGACTTGAAAGAGTTCCTCTTTTGCTCAAAGCGGAAACCTGTAAAAACAAGGAATATAAAAGTTCTCCTTCACTAGGGGCCGTAATCTGCTTCAAATCTCAAGGTATTCATTTCAAGCTACAGACAACCCCTACTTGGATGATAGTCTTTGTCGTATTGGAGAAAGAGAATAAACATCACCCAGGCTAAGCTGGTTCAACATCTATCAGTGCCTGGTTAGGGCCTCATAGCTGTGAATCAAGAGTTTCCACCTACTGGTAAATACAAAGAGTCATACACGCATTCTGTAACTGTACAGCTACAAATAAAGACTCCTCATCCTCGACTGAGCTCAATGTTGTCCTGGAGTATGACAATAAACTGCACCCCAAGCTAAGCTGGCTCAACATCTGCCAGAGCCTGGTTAGGGCCTTATAAAATAGATGTGTATCAAGAGTTCCCACTTACGGAAAATCGACTTCATTCTGTACCATCAAGATTTTGTTCCACCACAGAACAATATCATCAAAAAAGCCATCAACTTTCAACTAGCAAGAAATTAATTTGTGTCATCTAGTTTTAAAAACTCAGAAAGAGCTTTTCCATTTTATAATAAATGAACCGCACCGGTTTGCTTGTCTCCAGAACTTAAAACTTCAACATACCATTGGGTTCATGGATTCTTCTTCAAATATCAAGATCTAAGATGAATGGGCCAGTTTGAATTTCAGCAACAAGATCTTCTTCAATTTGAGGCTCATCTTCTTCAACAGTCTCCTTCGTTCCTCGTTTTCATGTATTCGTTGCATAGAGGTAAAACTCTTCGGTGCATAATTGTAGCACTGATTGACTTGAAAGAGTTCCTCTTTTGCTCAAAGCGGAAACCTGTAAAAACAAGGAATATAAAAGTTCTCCTTCACTAGGGGCCGTAATCTGCTTCAAATCTCAAGGTATTCATTTCAAGCTACAGACAACCCCTACTTGGATGATAGTCTTTGTCGTATTGGAGAAAGAGAATAAACATCACCCAGGCTAAGCTGGTTCAACATCTATCAGTGCCTGGTTAGGGCCTCATAGCTGTGAATCAAGAGTTTCCACCTACTGGTAAATACAAAGAGTCATACACGCATTCTGTAACTGTACAGCTACAAATAAAGACTCCTCATCCTCGACTGAGCTCAATGTTGTCCTGGAGTATGACAATAAACTGCACCCCAAGCTAAGCTGGCTCAACATCTGCCAGAGCCTGGTTAGGGCCTTATAAAATAGATGTGTATCAAGAGTTCCCACTTACGGAAAATCGACTTCATTCTGTACCATCAAGATTTTGTTCCACCACAGAACAATATCATCAAAAAAGCCATCAACTTTCAACTAGCAAGAAATTAATTTGTGTCATCTAGTTTTAAAAACTCAGAAAGAGCTTTTCCATTTTATAATAAATGAACCGCACCGGTTTGCTTGTCTCCAGAACTTAAAACTTCAACATACCATTGGGTTCATGGATTCTTCTTCAAATATCAAGATCTAAGATGAATGGGCCAGTTTGAATTTCAGCAACAAGATCTTCTTCAATTTGAGGCTCATCTTCTTCAACAGTCTCCTTCGTTCCTCGTTTTCATGTATTCGTTGCATAGAGGTAAAACTCTTCGGTGCATAATTGTAGCACTGATTGACTTGAAAGAGTTCCTCTTTTGCTCAAAGCGGAAACCTGTAAAAACAAGGAATATAAAAGTTCTCCTTCACTAGGGGCCGTAATCTGCTTCAAATCTCAAGGTATTCATTTCAAGCTACAGACAACCCCTACTTGGATGATAGTCTTTGTCGTATTGGAGAAAGAGAATAAACATCACCCAGGCTAAGCTGGTTCAACATCTATCAGTGCCTGGTTAGGGCCTCATAGCTGTGAATCAAGAGTTTCCACCTACTGGTAAATACAAAGAGTCATACATGTACACGCATTCTGTAACTGTACAGCTACAAATAAAGACTCCTCATCCTCGACTGAGCTCAATGTTGTCCTGGAGTATGACAATAAACTGCACCCCAAGCTAAGCTGGCTCAACATCTGCCAGAGCCTGGTTAGGGCCTTATAAAATAGATGTGTATCAAGAGTTCCCACTTACGGAAAATCGACTTCATTCTGTACCATCAAGATTTTGTTCCACCACAGAACAATATCATCAAAAAAGCCATCAACTTTCAACTAGCAAGAAATTAATTTGTGTCATCTAGTTTTAAAAACTCAGAAAGAGCTTTTCCATTTTATAATAAATGAACCGCACCGGTTTGCTTGTCTCCAGAACTTAAAACTTCAACATACCATTGGGTTCATGGATTCTTCTTCAAATATCAAGATCTAAGATGAATGGGCCAGTTTGAATTTCAGCAACAAGATCTTCTTCAATTTGAGGCTCATCTTCTTCAACAGTCTCCTTCGTTCCTCGTTTTCATGTATTCGTTGCATACAGGTAAAACTCTTCGGTGCATAATTGTAGCACTGATTGACTTGAAAGAGTTCCTCTTTTGCTCAAAGCGGAAACCTGTAAAAACAAGGAATATAAAAGTTCTCCTTCACTAGGGGCCGTAATCTGCTTCAAATCTCAAGGTATTCATTTCAAGCTACAGACAACCCCTACTTGGATGATAGTCTTTGTCGTATTGGAGAAAGAGAATAAACATCACCCAGGCTAAGCTGGTTCAACATCTATCAGTGCCTGGTTAGGGCCTCATAGCTGTGAATCAAGAGTTTCCACCTACTGGTAAATACAAAGAGTCATACATGTACACGCATTCTGTAACTGTACAGCTACAAATAAAGACTCCTCATCCTCGACTGAGCTCAATGTTGTCCTGGAGTATGACAATAAACTGCACCCCAAGCTAAGCTGGCTCAACATCTGCCAGAGCCTGGTTAGGGCCTTATAAAATAGATGTGTATCAAGAGTTCCCACTTACGGAAAATCGACTTCATTCTGTACCATCAAGATTTTGTTCCACCACAGAACAATATCATCAAAAAAGCCATCAACTTTCAACTAGCAAGAAATTAATTTGTGTCATCTAGTTTTAAAAACTCAGAAAGAGCTTTTCCATTTTATAATAAATGAACCGCACCGGTTTGCTTGTCTCCAGAACTTAAAACTTCAACATACCATTGGGTTCATGGATTCTTCTTCAAATATCAAGATCTAAGATGAATGGGCCAGTTTGAATTTCAGCAACAAGATCTTCTTCAATTTGAGGCTCATCTTCTTCAACAGTCTCCTTCGTTCCTCGTTTTCATGTATTCGTTGCATAGAGGTAAAACTCTTCGGTGCATAATTGTAGCACTGATTGACTTGAAAGAGTTCCTCTTTTGCTCAAAGCGGAAACCTGTAAAAACAAGGAATATAAAAGTTCTCCTTCACTAGGGGCCGTAATCTGCTTCAAATCTCAAGGTATTCATTTCAAGCTACAGACAACCCCTACTTGGATGATAGTCTTTGTCGTATTGGAGAAAGAGAATAAACATCACCCAGGCTAAGCTGGTTCAACATCTATCAGTGCCTGGTTAGGGCCTCATAGCTGTGAATCAAGAGTTTCCACCTACTGGTAAATACAAAGAGTCATACACGCATTCTGTAACTGTACAGCTACAAATAAAGACTCCTCATCCTCGACTGAGCTCAATGTTGTCCTGGAGTATGACAATAAACTGCACCCCAAGCTAAGCTGGCTCAACATCTGCCAGAGCCTGGTTAGGGCCTTATAAAATAGATGTGTATCAAGAGTTCCCACTTACGGAAAATCGACTTCATTCTGTACCATCAAGATTTTGTTCCACCACAGAACAATATCATCAAAAAAGCCATCAACTTTCAACTAGCAAGAAATTAATTTGTGTCATCTAGTTTTAAAAACTCAGAAAGAGCTTTTCCATTTTATAATAAATGAACCGCACCGGTTTGCTTGTCTCCAGAACTTAAAACTTCAACATACCATTGGGTTCATGGATTCTTCTTCAAATATCAAGATCTAAGATGAATGGGCCAGTTTGAATTTCAGCAACAAGATCTTCTTCAATTTGAGGCTCATCTTCTTCAACAGTCTCCTTCGTTCCTCGTTTTCATGTATTCGTTGCATAGAGGTAAAACTCTTCGGTGCATAATTGTAGCACTGATTGACTTGAAAGAGTTCCTCTTTTGCTCAAAGCGGAAACCTGTAAAAACAAGGAATATAAAAGTTCTCCTTCACTAGGGGCCGTAATCTGCTTCAAATCTCAAGGTATTCATTTCAAGCTACAGACAACCCCTACTTGGATGATAGTCTTTGTCGTATTGGAGAAAGAGAATAAACATCACCCAGGCTAAGCTGGTTCAACATCTATCAGTGCCTGGTTAGGGCCTCATAGCTGTGAATCAAGAGTTTCCACCTACTGGTAAATACAAAGAGTCATACATGTACACGCATTCTGTAACTGTACAGCTACAAATAAAGACTCCTCATCCTCGACTGAGCTCAATGTTGTCCTGGAGTATGACAATAAACTGCACCCCAAGCTAAGCTGGCTCAACATCTGCCAGAGCCTGGTTAGGGCCTTATAAAATAGATGTGTATCAAGAGTTCCCACTTACGGAAAATCGACTTCATTCTGTACCATCAAGATTTTGTTCCACCACAGAACAATATCATCAAAAAAGCCATCAACTTTCAACTAGCAAGAAATTAATTTGTGTCATCTAGTTTTAAAAACTCAGAAAGAGCTTTTCCATTTTATAATAAATGAACCGCACCGGTTTGCTTGTCTCCAGAACTTAAAACTTCAACATACCATTGGGTTCATGGATTCTTCTTCAAATATCAAGATCTAAGATGAATGGGCCAGTTTGAATTTCAGCAACAAGATCTTCTTCAATTTGAGGCTCATCTTCTTCAACAGTCTCCTTCGTTCCTCGTTTTCATGTATTCGTTGCATAGAGGTAAAACTCTTCGGTGCATAATTGTAGCACTGATTGACTTGAAAGAGTTCCTCTTTTGCTCAAAGCGGAAACCTGTAAAAACAAGGAATATAACAGTTTTCCTTCACTAGGGGCCGTAATCTGCTTCAAATCTCAAGGTATTCATTTCAAGCTACAGACAACCCCTACTTGGATGATAGTCTTTGTCGTATTGGAGAAAGAGAATAAACATCACCCAGGCTAAGCTGGTTCAACATCTATCAGTGCCTGGTTAGGGCCTCATAGCTGTGAATCAAGAGTTTCCACCTACTGGTAAATACAAAGAGTCATACACGCATTCTGTAACTGTACAGCTACAAATAAAGACTCCTCATCCTCGACTGAGCTCAATGTTGTCCTGGAGTATGACAATAAACTGCACCCCAAGCTAAGCTGGCTCAACATCTGCCAGAGCCTGGTTAGGGCCTTATAAAATAGATGTGTATCAAGAGTTCCCACTTACGGAAAATCGACTTCATTCTGTACCATCAAGATTTTGTTCCACCACAGAACAATATCATCAAAAAAGCCATCAACTTTCAACTAGCAAGAAATTAATTTGTGTCATCTAGTTTTAAAAACTCAGAAAGAGCTTTTCCATTTTATAATAAATGAACCGCACCGGTTTGCTTGTCTCCAGAACTTAAAACTTCAACATACCATTGGGTTCATGGATTCTTCTTCAAATATCAAGATCTAAGATGAATGGGCCAGTTTGAATTTCAGCAACAAGATCTTCTTCAATTTGAGGCTCATCTTCTTCAACAGTCTCCTTCGTTCCTCGTTTTCATGTATTCGTTGCATAGAGGTAAAACTCTTCGGTGCATAATTGTAGCACTGATTGACTTGAAAGAGTTCCTCTTTTGCTCAAAGCGGAAACCTGTAAAAACAAGGAATATAAAAGTTCTCCTTCACTAGGGGCCGTAATCTGCTTCAAATCTCAAGGTATTCATTTCAAGCTACAGACAACCCCTACTTGGATGATAGTCTTTGTCGTATTGGAGAAAGAGAATAAACATCACCCAGGCTAAGCTGGTTCAACATCTATCAGTGCCTGGTTAGGGCCTCATAGCTGTGAATCAAGAGTTTCCACCTACTGGTAAATACAAAGAGTCATACACGCATTCTGTAACTGTACAGCTACAAATAAAGACTCCTCATCCTCGACTGAGCTCAATGTTGTCCTGGAGTATGACAATAAACTGCACCCCAAGCTAAGCTGGCTCAACATCTGCCAGAGCCTGGTTAGGGCCTTATAAAATAGATGTGTATCAAGAGTTCCCACTTACGGAAAATCGACTTCATTCTGTACCATCAAGATTTTGTTCCACCACAGAACAATATCATCAAAAAAGCCATCAACTTTCAACTAGCAAGAAATTAATTTGTGTCATCTAGTTTTAAAAACTCAGAAAGAGCTTTTCCATTTTATAATAAATGAACCGCACCGGTTTGCTTGTCTCCAGAACTTAAAACTTCAACATACCATTGGGTTCATGGATTCTTCTTCAAATATCAAGATCTAAGATGAATGGGCCAGTTTGAATTTCAGCAACAAGATCTTCTTCAATTTGAGGCTCATCTTCTTCAACAGTCTCCTTCGTTCCTCGTTTTCATGTATTCGTTGCATACAGGTAAAACTCTTCGGTGCATAATTGTAGCACTGATTGACTTGAAAGAGTTCCTCTTTTGCTCAAAGCGGAAACCTGTAAAAACAAGGAATATAAAAGTTCTCCTTCACTAGGGGCCGTAATCTGCTTCAAATCTCAAGGTATTCATTTCAAGCTACAGACAACCCCTACTTGGATGATAGTCTTTGTCGTATTGGAGAAAGAGAATAAACATCACCCAGGCTAAGCTGGTTCAACATCTATCAGTGCCTGGTTAGGGCCTCATAGCTGTGAATCAAGAGTTTCCACCTACTGGTAAATACAAAGAGTCATACACGCATTCTGTAACTGTACAGCTACAAATAAAGACTCCTCATCCTCGACTGAGCTCAATGTTGTCCTGGAGTATGACAATAAACTGCACCCCAAGCTAAGCTGGCTCAACATCTGCCAGAGCCTGGTTAGGGCCTTATAAAATAGATGTGTATCAAGAGTTCCCACTTACGGAAAATCGACTTCATTCTGTACCATCAAGATTTTGTTCCACCACAGAACAATATCATCAAAAAAGCCATCAACTTTCAACTAGCAAGAAATTAATTTGTGTCATCTAGTTTTAAAAACTCAGAAAGAGCTTTTCCATTTTATAATAAATGAACCGCACCGGTTTGCTTGTCTCCAGAACTTAAAACTTCAACATACCATTGGGTTCATGGATTCTTCTTCAAATATCAAGATCTAAGATGAATGGGCCAGTTTGAATTTCAGCAACAAGATCTTCTTCAATTTGAGGCTCATCTTCTTCAACAGTCTCCTTCGTTCCTCGTTTTCATGTATTCGTTGCATAGAGGTAAAACTCTTCGGTGCATAATTGTAGCACTGATTGACTTGAAAGAGTTCCTCTTTTGCTCAAAGCGGAAACCTGTAAAAACAAGGAATATAAAAGTTCTCCTTCACTAGGGGCCGTAATCTGCTTCAAATCTCAAGGTATTCATTTCAAGCTACAGACAACCCCTACTTGGATGATAGTCTTTGTCGTATTGGAGAAAGAGAATAAACATCACCCAGGCTAAGCTGGTTCAACATCTATCAGTGCCTGGTTAGGGCCTCATAGCTGTGAATCAAGAGTTTCCACCTACTGGTAAATACAAAGAGTCATACACGCATTCTGTAACTGTACAGCTACAAATAAAGACTCCTCATCCTCGACTGAGCTCAATGTTGTCCTGGAGTATGACAATAAACTGCACCCCAAGCTAAGCTGGCTCAACATCTGCCAGAGCCTGGTTAGGGCCTTATAAAATAGATGTGTATCAAGAGTTCCCACTTACGGAAAATCGACTTCATTCTGTACCATCAAGATTTTGTTCCACCACAGAACAATATCATCAAAAAAGCCATCAACTTTCAACTAGCAAGAAATTAATTTGTGTCATCTAGTTTTAAAAACTCAGAAAGAGCTTTTCCATTTTATAATAAATGAACCGCACCGGTTTGCTTGTCTCCAGAACTTAAAACTTCAACATACCATTGGGTTCATGGATTCTTCTTCAAATATCAAGATCTAAGATGAATGGGCCAGTTTGAATTTCAGCAACAAGATCTTCTTCAATTTGAGGCTCATCTTCTTCAACAGTCTCCTTCGTTCCTCGTTTTCATGTATTCGTTGCATAGAGGTAAAACTCTTCGGTGCATAATTGTAGCACTGATTGACTTGAAAGAGTTCCTCTTTTGCTCAAAGCGGAAACCTGTAAAAACAAGGAATATAAAAGTTCTCCTTCACTAGGGGCCGTAATCTGCTTCAAATCTCAAGGTATTCATTTCAAGCTACAGACAACCCCTACTTGGATGATAGTCTTTGTCGTATTGGAGAAAGAGAATAAACATCACCCAGGCTAAGCTGGTTCAACATCTATCAGTGCCTGGTTAGGGCCTCATAGCTGTGAATCAAGAGTTTCCACCTACTGGTAAATACAAAGAGTCATACACGCATTCTGTAACTGTACAGCTACAAATAAAGACTCCTCATCCTCGACTGAGCTCAATGTTGTCCTGGAGTATGACAATAAACTGCACCCCAAGCTAAGCTGGCTCAACATCTGCCAGAGCCTGGTTAGGGCCTTATAAAATAGATGTGTATCAAGAGTTCCCACTTACGGAAAATCGACTTCATTCTGTACCATCAAGATTTTGTTCCACCACAGAACAATATCATCAAAAAAGCCATCAACTTTCAACTAGCAAGAAATTAATTTGTGTCATCTAGTTTTAAAAACTCAGAAAGAGCTTTTCCATTTTATAATAAATGAACCGCACCGGTTTGCTTGTCTCCAGAACTTAAAACTTCAACATACCATTGGGTTCATGGATTCTTCTTCAAATATCAAGATCTAAGATGAATGGGCCAGTTTGAATTTCAGCAACAAGATCTTCTTCAATTTGAGGCTCATCTTCTTCAACAGTCTCCTTCGTTCCTCGTTTTCATGTATTCGTTGCATACAGGTAAAACTCTTCGGTGCATAATTGTAGCACTGATTGACTTGAAAGAGTTCCTCTTTTGCTCAAAGCGGAAACCTGTAAAAACAAGGAATATAAAAGTTCTCCTTCACTAGGGGCCGTAATCTGCTTCAAATCTCAAGGTATTCATTTCAAGCTACAGACAACCCCTACTTGGATGATAGTCTTTGTCGTATTGGAGAAAGAGAATAAACATCACCCAGGCTAAGCTGGTTCAACATCTATCAGTGCCTGGTTAGGGCCTCATAGCTGTGAATCAAGAGTTTCCACCTACTGGTAAATACAAAGAGTCATACACGCATTCTGTAACTGTACAGCTACAAATAAAGACTCCTCATCCTCGACTGAGCTCAATGTTGTCCTGGAGTATGACAATAAACTGCACCCCAAGCTAAGCTGGCTCAACATCTGCCAGAGCCTGGTTAGGGCCTTATAAAATAGATGTGTATCAAGAGTTCCCACTTACGGAAAATCGACTTCATTCTGTACCATCAAGATTTTGTTCCACCACAGAACAATATCATCAAAAAAGCCATCAACTTTCAACTAGCAAGAAATTAATTTGTGTCATCTAGTTTTAAAAACTCAGAAAGAGCTTTTCCATTTTATAATAAATGAACCGCACCGGTTTGCTTGTCTCCAGAACTTAAAACTTCAACATACCATTGGGTTCATGGATTCTTCTTCAAATATCAAGATCTAAGATGAATGGGCCAGTTTGAATTTCAGCAACAAGATCTTCTTCAATTTGAGGCTCATCTTCTTCAACAGTCTCCTTCGTTCCTCGTTTTCATGTATTCGTTGCATACAGGTAAAACTCTTCGGTGCATAATTGTAGCACTGATTGACTTGAAAGAGTTCCTCTTTTGCTCAAAGCGGAAACCTGTAAAAACAAGGAATATAAAAGTTCTCCTTCACTAGGGGCCGTAATCTGCTTCAAATCTCAAGGTATTCATTTCAAGCTACAGACAACCCCTACTTGGATGATAGTCTTTGTCGTATTGGAGAAAGAGAATAAACATCACCCAGGCTAAGCTGGTTCAACATCTATCAGTGCCTGGTTAGGGCCTCATAGCTGTGAATCAAGAGTTTCCACCTACTGGTAAATACAAAGAGTCATACACGCATTCTGTAACTGTACAGCTACAAATAAAGACTCCTCATCCTCGACTGAGCTCAATGTTGTCCTGGAGTATGACAATAAACTGCACCCCAAGCTAAGCTGGCTCAACATCTGCCAGAGCCTGGTTAGGGCCTTATAAAATAGATGTGTATCAAGAGTTCCCACTTACGGAAAATCGACTTCATTCTGTACCATCAAGATTTTGTTCCACCACAGAACAATATCATCAAAAAAGCCATCAACTTTCAACTAGCAAGAAATTAATTTGTGTCATCTAGTTTTAAAAACTCAGAAATAGTACAGCGGATAAGCTCCCATATTATGAAAATTGTGCACTTTTTGAGAAAAGCATGAAACTTCTAGCATAGTTAGTTTTGACCATAAGGTTCATTTTCAGATGTGGAGGGAAGTCAGATTTGACCTCTGAGGACCGTGAGAGGTCAAATCCAAAATGGCTGCCAGTCTGCATTGTCTAATGTACAAACACGCCTAATTTTTGAATCAAACAGTGTAGAAAAACGTTTCAGGTGTCATTTTCAACTAAATTGGGGGTGCCAATTCATTTGATGAGACTTTTGAGACCGCCAGAACTCAAGGAAATGCATGAAGGTCAAGGTCAAGGTCAAAATTGACCCCAAAATAGCAAATTTTGAATGTTTACAACATGTTTTACCATTTATTTTTCGTGTGTTCTTCCCTATAATATTCTCAAATTGCTCAAGGAGTGGTTCCCCCGGATAGTCCCCCATCTTAATCCATTTTCAGTTAGTTTATTTCACTTATTAGCACCAGACCATTCTTTGTCTTGTAACTGACCGTATGCATAATGGTCAGTGGGCAGCTAGGCAGTATTTGGCAAACACCTCAATTCAAGTCTGGAAAACTGCGCTATAGGGTGGAAGAGTGTGCTCACCAAAGTTGCGTCTTGAACTGTTTACAACAGGAGCTGTGGACAACATCGACCACAATCCAAGCTCTGCAACTGCAAAAGATTCCTTCCACGGCATCGGAATCTCACTTATGCAGCATCCGTCACACACACATGGTGGAACTGAACGTAGTGCACCGGTGATTAGTCAAGCTAGCTCTTCCACCAAGCCAGTGACACCTCTGCCATCGGCCTACACAATTGTGCCACCAACTGCCCTCAAGAAAAAATGACTTTAGTGTGCCGGCTGTACAAGGTCCCGTGAGACCTTCCAACCTCCTGGCTGCTGCGTCTGCTGAGTTTGCGTGGCTCAGCAAAGTCAAGACGGCTGTTGAAAAGTCTACCATGGATGGCTGGATATCGTGGCCTGCCTACCATGCTGACACACACCAAGCTGTCATCACACCTGCAACACTCAACGCACTATTGCCTCTGTTTTTGACAATACACACTCCATGGCAATGATACGGCACTCCATGAACATCGTCAATGCAGCAGTTCAGCACTTGAACCCATGTCAAATTCCTGTCGTTGCCGCTGACCAACCCCTTTATGCTCTTGCAAAGGAAGTTCGGTGGACCTGGCCAGACACTCACGGAGAGGATCGCTTTTGGATCATGTTTGGTGGTCCACACATCGAGATGGCCACGTTACAGTTGTTGGGAGACCGGTTGGAAGACAGTGCCTGTACGAACGCCCTGGTACAGGCCGACATTGCAAGTTCCGGAACAGCCAATTCCTTCATACTTGCCAGCCATGTCACCAAGACCCGCCACGCCTACCAGGTCATAGCTGCAAGCCCCTTTACACTCCTCCAACAAGCTTACATTGAGAACTGCACATCCGATGATACTTATATGCCTTTCAACCAGATAGTACGCCTTTTGAGGAGTGGTGCGTACGGCGAGCAAATGCTTGTGTCCACTTTGGTTACTGGCTTTAGACCCTGGCATTTGAGCTTCTCTTGCTGCGGTACATCAGGTCTCTTCGTAAAGGTAACTTCAAGCTGTACGTGAAATCTCCGACACAGATAAGCCCTGGATGTTCGCCCTAGATCACACGCACTACTCCAAATGGCTTCCGTACACATCCGTGACATGACGACCCTCGCTTTAAAACACCCAGATGTCCTAGCAGAATTCATTTCTGGAAATGTTGTGGTGCACAAAACCAGCAACATATTCTCTGCCATGGCAATTGAACAGTGCCATGAGCAGAACAATGCAATGGTGAAAGGTCCTATAGGGGGGGGGGGGGGTGGGGGCTAATGGACTGACTAGCAATCCAGGAGCACTCTGACGCTGGCTGCTAGCAGGGCCAGCAAATTGCCAGGATCACTACAGAGTTTGAGGAACAGGCCATAAAGCAAGATATTAGGGTGCTGCTGACACTGGACACCATCACCATGACCAGCAACCTGGAGTGCAAGCAGCATTTCTGAGGGGTGTTAAGGCACTTGTGTACAACACCTGTCACACAAACACTTCCAAAGAACAAGTTGCCACTTTTCAGTAGCTCACCGGCCAAGGTAATGTCAAAACAGAAGGCACAGCTCGCAGCACTTAAGAGTGACTGTGGTTTCTTTTTGAGGCTGTAAATCTCGTGTCAGACACAGGATGGAGACATGGACAATTTCTTCTCCCTTGAAAACCAGGCAGCTCTGTCAACTGGAGGGAAAATGCAGATTGGAGTTAAAGCATATCTACTTCACTGCCTGGAATAAATTCTGCTCGAAAACAATAGTGCACCTGTGGCATGGCCGATGCAATAATTCTTGATAGTGCAGCTGTGGTTCAAATGCTTAATCCTGGAACATCAAGAACATTTCAAGAGTATGGAGAAAGAGTGTTTGCCCCATACATCTTTGCTCAACTCGAGAAAAGCATCCGCATCGACCTTGTCTTGAATGTATACTTACCTGCTAGCCTGAAAGCTCCAACAAGACAGAATAGGGGAAAGGACACCAGGAAAAAGGTGGTTCCTTCTACTGTGCTGCCAAAAAACTGGAAGGACTTTCTTCGAGTCAATGAACCGAATTGTTCGTTTTCCTGTCACGCAAAGCTGTTCATCTTCAACTACCACAGGGCAAGGAACTGTATGCAACAGATGGAAGTGGAATACTCTGATCTCCTGCTGAGTCACACTCTGCCTGCCTTGCCCCAAAGCTCACTAGTGGAGGCTGACACTCGTCTACTAGCTTCTGCATGTGGCAGACGCTGTGCACAAAGGGTGTAAAAAGGTAGCCATACGTGATGTGTTTGTACTGGCTGTGGCTATTTAAGCAAGACAGCTCATGATGAGGTGTGGATCGCCTTTGGTGTTGGATCAAGCTTTTGGTACATAGCTGTTCACGAAATGACTGCCACAATGAATCCGACACAGTGTCTGACTCTCCCAGTCTTTCATGCGTTCACCGGGTGTGATACTGTATCTGCATTCGCTGGCAGTGGAAAGAAGACTGCCTGGGAAACTTGGAAGTCTTTCCCAGAGGTGAATGATGCTTTCAGTGAGCTCCTACATGTATGCATGCCAAGTGAGGTCAGTGAAGGATCAATGTTACTGCTAGAACGATTTGTGGTGCTGATGTACGACCAAACCAGTGAGAGCATGGAAGTGAATGATGCCAGGAAACAGCTCTTCACACAGAAGTCTAGAACCCTGGATAACATTCCTCCAACCCAGGCAGCACTCAAGCAGCACATCAAGCGCACTTGCTACCAGGCCAACTGTTGGAACCAGGCATTGACCAAGGATCCAGAGATAACAGAGCCATCTGACTGGGGTTGGACAAACAAAACAACTGGCCGGAAGCCTCTTTGGGCCACTCTACCTGAGGCATCAAAATCGTGCCCTGACTTGATCCACTGTCGCTGCAAGAAAGGGTGCACTGGACGTTGCAGATGTGGTAAAGCTGCACTCAAGTGCACTGCACTGTGCTCTTGTTCTGGAGACTGTTAGATTTTGATTGTTACCATTAGGATATTCATAAGTTGTGGAC
Organism: Leptasterias polaris; assembly: GCA_037783415.1. Lineage (NCBI taxonomy): Eukaryota > Metazoa > Echinodermata > Asteroidea > Forcipulatida > Asteriidae > Leptasterias > Leptasterias polaris. The sequence continues at coordinate 1,322,099 of JAZGTN010000178.1, read as the reverse complement.
AGTGCTAAATTAATGTGGACATCTATAGTGGTAATGAAGAGGTTTTAGGTCGTATTTGGAATAGCTTTTTGGGTCTTCTGGGCACAATTTGATAGAGCTGCTTACAGGTAAGCAAATTTTTGTGCTAACTGTAGTAGACAAATTTGCATAAGCATAAGCACATTTCACAGGTTAGCAAGAAAATAGGGCGGCCACCTTGTGCGTTTACAATAGGTTTGCATTGGTATGTCATTAATTTTCGTGCAGTAAGCACCGTAAGGTTAGCATACCTTTTCGTGTGCTTAGTTACGGTTAGTAGTAGCGCTATGAAGTAGAAACTCATACGTAAGCACCAAATTGGTCGTTAAGCAGCTCTATGAAATTGGGCCCTGGATAGTTAGAGTGGTGGTAATATTTAACATGGGTCTTCTCTATTTATTTTTAATTATTACTCAAAGTGTCAAAATAGAGCCAAAGTTTAACAAAAAATCACTTTTTGGGCCTAATTTGACGTTAACCTTGACCTAAATACATATTTTTTGAGTTTTGGCGATTTCAAAAGTATTACCAAATGATTTGGCATCCCCAATTTAGTTAAAAATGACACCTGAAACGTTTTTCTACACTATTTGGTTCGAAAGTTAAGCTTGTTTGTACATCAGACAATGCGGACTGGCGGCCATTTTGGATTTGACCTCTCAGGGTCATCAGAGGTCAAATCTGACTTCCCTCCACATCTGAAAATAAATCTTATGGTGAAAACTAACTATGCTAGAAGTTTCATGCTTTTCTCAAAAAGTGCACAATTTTCTTGCTTAGCCGCTGCACTAAAAGAGCTTTTCCATTTTATAATAAATGAACCGCACCGGTTTGCTTGTCTCCAGAACTTAAAACTTCAACATACCATTGGGTTCATGGATTCTTCTTCAAATATCAAGATCTAAGATGAATGGGCCAGTTTGAATTTCAGCAACAAGATCTTCTTCAATTTGAGGCTCATCTTCTTCAACAGTCTCCTTCGTTCCTCGTTTTCATGTATTCGTTGCATAGAGGTAAAACTCTTCGGTGCATAATTGTAGCACTGATTGACTTGAAAGAGTTCCTCTTTTGCTCAAAGCGGAAACCTGTAAAAACAAGGAATATAAAAGTTCTCCTTCACTAGGGGCCGTAATCTGCTTCAAATCTCAAGGTATTCATTTCAAGCTACAGACAACCCCTACTTGGATGATAGTCTTTGTCGTATTGGAGAAAGAGAATAAACATCACCCAGGCTAAGCTGGTTCAACATCTATCAGTGCCTGGTTAGGGCCTCATAGCTGTGAATCAAGAGTTTCCACCTACTGGTAAATACAAAGAGTCATACACGCATTCTGTAACTGTACAGCTACAAATAAAGACTCCTCATCCTCGACTGAGCTCAATGTTGTCCTGGAGTATGACAATAAACTGCACCCCAAGCTAAGCTGGCTCAACATCTGCCAGAGCCTGGTTAGGGCCTTATAAAATAGATGTGTATCAAGAGTTCCCACTTACGGAAAATCGACTTCATTCTGTACCATCAAGATTTTGTTCCACCACAGAACAATATCATCAAAAAAGCCATCAACTTTCAACTAGCAAGAAATTAATTTGTGTCATCTAGTTTTAAAAACTCAGAAAGAGCTTTTCCATTTTATAATAAATGAACCGCACCGGTTTGCTTGTCTCCAGAACTTAAAACTTCAACATACCATTGGGTTCATGGATTCTTCTTCAAATATCAAGATCTAAGATGAATGGGCCAGTTTGAATTTCAGCAACAAGATCTTCTTCAATTTGAGGCTCATCTTCTTCAACAGTCTCCTTCGTTCCTCGTTTTCATGTATTCGTTGCATACAGGTAAAACTCTTCGGTGCATAATTGTAGCACTGATTGACTTGAAAGAGTTCCTCTTTTGCTCAAAGCGGAAACCTGTAAAAACAAGGAATATAAAAGTTCTCCTTCACTAGGGGCCGTAATCTGCTTCAAATCTCAAGGTATTCATTTCAAGCTACAGACAACCCCTACTTGGATGATAGTCTTTGTCGTATTGGAGAAAGAGAATAAACATCACCCAGGCTAAGCTGGTTCAACATCTATCAGTGCCTGGTTAGGGCCTCATAGCTGTGAATCAAGAGTTTCCACCTACTGGTAAATACAAAGAGTCATACACGCATTCTGTAACTGTACAGCTACAAATAAAGACTCCTCATCCTCGACTGAGCTCAATGTTGTCCTGGAGTATGACAATAAACTGCACCCCAAGCTAAGCTGGCTCAACATCTGCCAGAGCCTGGTTAGGGCCTTATAAAATAGATGTGTATCAAGAGTTCCCACTTACGGAAAATCGACTTCATTCTGTACCATCAAGATTTTGTTCCACCACAGAACAATATCATCAAAAAAGCCATCAACTTTCAACTAGCAAGAAATTAATTTGTGTCATCTAGTTTTAAAAACTCAGAAAGAGCTTTTCCATTTTATAATAAATGAACCGCACCGGTTTGCTTGTCTCCAGAACTTAAAACTTCAACATACCATTGGGTTCATGGATTCTTCTTCAAATATCAAGATCTAAGATGAATGGGCCAGTTTGAATTTCAGCAACAAGATCTTCTTCAATTTGAGGCTCATCTTCTTCAACAGTCTCCTTCGTTCCTCGTTTTCATGTATTCGTTGCATAGAGGTAAAACTCTTCGGTGCATAATTGTAGCACTGATTGACTTGAAAGAGTTCCTCTTTTGCTCAAAGCGGAAACCTGTAAAAACAAGGAATATAAAAGTTCTCCTTCACTAGGGGCCGTAATCTGCTTCAAATCTCAAGGTATTCATTTCAAGCTACAGACAACCCCTACTTGGATGATAGTCTTTGTCGTATTGGAGAAAGAGAATAAACATCACCCAGGCTAAGCTGGTTCAACATCTATCAGTGCCTGGTTAGGGCCTCATAGCTGTGAATCAAGAGTTTCCACCTACTGGTAAATACAAAGAGTCATACACGCATTCTGTAACTGTACAGCTACAAATAAAGACTCCTCATCCTCGACTGAGCTCAATGTTGTCCTGGAGTATGACAATAAACTGCACCCCAAGCTAAGCTGGCTCAACATCTGCCAGAGCCTGGTTAGGGCCTTATAAAATAGATGTGTATCAAGAGTTCCCACTTACGGAAAATCGACTTCATTCTGTACCATCAAGATTTTGTTCCACCACAGAACAATATCATCAAAAAAGCCATCAACTTTCAACTAGCAAGAAATTAATTTGTGTCATCTAGTTTTAAAAACTCAGAAAGAGCTTTTCCATTTTATAATAAATGAACCGCACCGGTTTGCTTGTCTCCAGAACTTAAAACTTCAACATACCATTGGGTTCATGGATTCTTCTTCAAATATCAAGATCTAAGATGAATGGGCCAGTTTGAATTTCAGCAACAAGATCTTCTTCAATTTGAGGCTCATCTTCTTCAACAGTCTCCTTCGTTCCTCGTTTTCATGTATTCGTTGCATAGAGGTAAAACTCTTCGGTGCATAATTGTAGCACTGATTGACTTGAAAGAGTTCCTCTTTTGCTCAAAGCGGAAACCTGTAAAAACAAGGAATATAAAAGTTCTCCTTCACTAGGGGCCGTAATCTGCTTCAAATCTCAAGGTATTCATTTCAAGCTACAGACAACCCCTACTTGGATGATAGTCTTTGTCGTATTGGAGAAAGAGAATAAACATCACCCAGGCTAAGCTGGTTCAACATCTATCAGTGCCTGGTTAGGGCCTCATAGCTGTGAATCAAGAGTTTCCACCTACTGGTAAATACAAAGAGTCATACACGCATTCTGTAACTGTACAGCTACAAATAAAGACTCCTCATCCTCGACTGAGCTCAATGTTGTCCTGGAGTATGACAATAAACTGCACCCCAAGCTAAGCTGGCTCAACATCTGCCAGAGCCTGGTTAGGGCCTTATAAAATAGATGTGTATCAAGAGTTCCCACTTACGGAAAATCGACTTCATTCTGTACCATCAAGATTTTGTTCCACCACAGAACAATATCATCAAAAAAGCCATCAACTTTCAACTAGCAAGAAATTAATTTGTGTCATCTAGTTTTAAAAACTCAGAAAGAGCTTTTCCATTTTATAATAAATGAACCGCACCGGTTTGCTTGTCTCCAGAACTTAAAACTTCAACATACCATTGGGTTCATGGATTCTTCTTCAAATATCAAGATCTAAGATGAATGGGCCAGTTTGAATTTCAGCAACAAGATCTTCTTCAATTTGAGGCTCATCTTCTTCAACAGTCTCCTTCGTTCCTCGTTTTCATGTATTCGTTGCATACAGGTAAAACTCTTCGGTGCATAATTGTAGCACTGATTGACTTGAAAGAGTTCCTCTTTTGCTCAAAGCGGAAACCTGTAAAAACAAGGAATATAAAAGTTCTCCTTCACTAGGGGCCGTAATCTGCTTCAAATCTCAAGGTATTCATTTCAAGCTACAGACAACCCCTACTTGGATGATAGTCTTTGTCGTATTGGAGAAAGAGAATAAACATCACCCAGGCTAAGCTGGTTCAACATCTATCAGTGCCTGGTTAGGGCCTCATAGCTGTGAATCAAGAGTTTCCACCTACTGGTAAATACAAAGAGTCATACACGCATTCTGTAACTGTACAGCTACAAATAAAGACTCCTCATCCTCGACTGAGCTCAATGTTGTCCTGGAGTATGACAATAAACTGCACCCCAAGCTAAGCTGGCTCAACATCTGCCAGAGCCTGGTTAGGGCCTTATAAAATAGATGTGTATCAAGAGTTCCCACTTACGGAAAATCGACTTCATTCTGTACCATCAAGATTTTGTTCCACCACAGAACAATATCATCCAAAAAGCCATCAACTTTCAACTAGCAAGAAATTAATTTGTGTCATCTAGTTTTAAAAACTCAGAAAGAGCTTTTCCATTTTATAATAAATGAACCGCACCGGTTTGCTTGTCTCCAGAACTTAAAACTTCAACATACCATTGGGTTCATGGATTCTTCTTCAAATATCAAGATCTAAGATGAATGGGCCAGTTTGAATTTCAGCAACAAGATCTTCTTCAATTTGAGGCTCATCTTCTTCAACAGTCTCCTTCGTTCCTCGTTTTCATGTATTCGTTGCATAGAGGTAAAACTCTTCGGTGCATAATTGTAGCACTGATTGACTTGAAAGAGTTCCTCTTTTGCTCAAAGCGGAAACCTGTAAAAACAAGGAATATAAAAGTTCTCCTTCACTAGGGGCCGTAATCTGCTTCAAATCTCAAGGTATTCATTTCAAGCTACAGACAACCCCTACTTGGATGATAGTCTTTGTCGTATTGGAGAAAGAGAATAAACATCACCCAGGCTAAGCTGGTTCAACATCTATCAGTGCCTGGTTAGGGCCTCATAGCTGTGAATCAAGAGTTTCCACCTACTGGTAAATACAAAGAGTCATACACGCATTCTGTAACTGTACAGCTACAAATAAAGACTCCTCATCCTCGACTGAGCTCAATGTTGTCCTGGAGTATGACAATAAACTGCACCCCAAGCTAAGCTGGCTCAACATCTGCCAGAGCCTGGTTAGGGCCTTATAAAATAGATGTGTATCAAGAGTTCCCACTTACGGAAAATCGACTTCATTCTGTACCATCAAGATTTTGTTCCACCACAGAACAATATCATCAAAAAAGCCATCAACTTTCAACTAGCAAGAAATTAATTTGTGTCATCTAGTTTTAAAAACTCAGAAAGAGCTTTTCCATTTTATAATAAATGAACCGCACCGGTTTGCTTGTCTCCAGAACTTAAAACTTCAACATACCATTGGGTTCATGGATTCTTCTTCAAATATCAAGATCTAAGATGAATGGGCCAGTTTGAATTTCAGCAACAAGATCTTCTTCAATTTGAGGCTCATCTTCTTCAACAGTCTCCTTCGTTCCTCGTTTTCATGTATTCGTTGCATAGAGGTAAAACTCTTCGGTGCATAATTGTAGCACTGATTGACTTGAAAGAGTTCCTCTTTTGCTCAAAGCGGAAACCTGTAAAAACAAGGAATATAAAAGTTCTCCTTCACTAGGGGCCGTAATCTGCTTCAAATCTCAAGGTATTCATTTCAAGCTACAGACAACCCCTACTTGGATGATAGTCTTTGTCGTATTGGAGAAAGAGAATAAACATCACCCAGGCTAAGCTGGTTCAACATCTATCAGTGCCTGGTTAGGGCCTCATAGCTGTGAATCAAGAGTTTCCACCTACTGGTAAATACAAAGAGTCATACACGCATTCTGTAACTGTACAGCTACAAATAAAGACTCCTCATCCTCGACTGAGCTCAATGTTGTCCTGGAGTATGACAATAAACTGCACCCCAAGCTAAGCTGGCTCAACATCTGCCAGAGCCTGGTTAGGGCCTTATAAAATAGATGTGTATCAAGAGTTCCCACTTACGGAAAATCGACTTCATTCTGTACCATCAAGATTTTGTTCCACCACAGAACAATATCATCAAAAAAGCCATCAACTTTCAACTAGCAAGAAATTAATTTGTGTCATCTAGTTTTAAAAACTCAGAAAGAGCTTTTCCATTTTATAATAAATGAACCGCACCGGTTTGCTTGTCTCCAGAACTTAAAACTTCAACATACCATTGGGTTCATGGATTCTTCTTCAAATATCAAGATCTAAGATGAATGGGCCAGTTTGAATTTCAGCAACAAGATCTTCTTCAATTTGAGGCTCATCTTCTTCAACAGTCTCCTTCGTTCCTCGTTTTCATGTATTCGTTGCATAGAGGTAAAACTCTTCGGTGCATAATTGTAGCACTGATTGACTTGAAAGAGTTCCTCTTTTGCTCAAAGCGGAAACCTGTAAAAACAAGGAATATAAAAGTTCTCCTTCACTAGGGGCCGTAATCTGCTTCAAATCTCAAGGTATTCATTTCAAGCTACAGACAACCCCTACTTGGATGATAGTCTTTGTCGTATTGGAGAAAGAGAATAAACATCACCCAGGCTAAGCTGGTTCAACATCTATCAGTGCCTGGTTAGGGCCTCATAGCTGTGAATCAAGAGTTTCCACCTACTGGTAAATACAAAGAGTCATACATGTACACGCATTCTGTAACTGTACAGCTACAAATAAAGACTCCTCATCCTCGACTGAGCTCAATGTTGTCCTGGAGTATGACAATAAACTGCACCCCAAGCTAAGCTGGCTCAACATCTGCCAGAGCCTGGTTAGGGCCTTATAAAATAGATGTGTATCAAGAGTTCCCACTTACGGAAAATCGACTTCATTCTGTACCATCAAGATTTTGTTCCACCACAGAACAATATCATCAAAAAAGCCATCAACTTTCAACTAGCAAGAAATTAATTTGTGTCATCTAGTTTTAAAAACTCAGAAAGAGCTTTTCCATTTTATAATAAATGAACCGCACCGGTTTGCTTGTCTCCAGAACTTAAAACTTCAACATACCATTGGGTTCATGGATTCTTCTTCAAATATCAAGATCTAAGATGAATGGGCCAGTTTGAATTTCAGCAACAAGATCTTCTTCAATTTGAGGCTCATCTTCTTCAACAGTCTCCTTCGTTCCTCGTTTTCATGTATTCGTTGCATAGAGGTAAAACTCTTCGGTGCATAATTGTAGCACTGATTGACTTGAAAGAGTTCCTCTTTTGCTCAAAGCGGAAACCTGTAAAAACAAGGAATATAAAAGTTCTCCTTCACTAGGGGCCGTAATCTGCTTCAAATCTCAAGGTATTCATTTCAAGCTACAGACAACCCCTACTTGGATGATAGTCTTTGTCGTATTGGAGAAAGAGAATAAACATCACCCAGGCTAAGCTGGTTCAACATCTATCAGTGCCTGGTTAGGGCCTCATAGCTGTGAATCAAGAGTTTCCACCTACTGGTAAATACAAAGAGTCATACACGCATTCTGTAACTGTACAGCTACAAATAAAGACTCCTCATCCTCGACTGAGCTCAATGTTGTCCTGGAGTATGACAATAAACTGCACCCCAAGCTAAGCTGGCTCAACATCTGCCAGAGCCTGGTTAGGGCCTTATAAAATAGATGTGTATCAAGAGTTCCCACTTACGGAAAATCGACTTCATTCTGTACCATCAAGATTTTGTTCCACCACAGAACAATATCATCAAAAAAGCCATCAACTTTCAACTAGCAAGAAATTAATTTGTGTCATCTAGTTTTAAAAACTCAGAAAGAGCTTTTCCATTTTATAATAAATGAACCGCACCGGTTTGCTTGTCTCCAGAACTTAAAACTTCAACATACCATTGGGTTCATGGATTCTTCTTCAAATATCAAGATCTAAGATGAATGGGCCAGTTTGAATTTCAGCAACAAGATCTTCTTCAATTTGAGGCTCATCTTCTTCAACAGTCTCCTTCGTTCCTCGTTTTCATGTATTCGTTGCATAGAGGTAAAACTCTTCGGTGCATAATTGTAGCACTGATTGACTTGAAAGAGTTCCTCTTTTGCTCAAAGCGGAAACCTGTAAAAACAAGGAATATAAAAGTTCTCCTTCACTAGGGGCCGTAATCTGCTTCAAATCTCAAGGTATTCATTTCAAGCTACAGACAACCCCTACTTGGATGATAGTCTTTGTCGTATTGGAGAAAGAGAATAAACATCACCCAGGCTAAGCTGGTTCAACATCTATCAGTGCCTGGTTAGGGCCTCATAGCTGTGAATCAAGAGTTTCCACCTACTGGTAAATACAAAGAGTCATACACGCATTCTGTAACTGTACAGCTACAAATAAAGACTCCTCATCCTCGACTGAGCTCAATGTTGTCCTGGAGTATGACAATAAACTGCACCCCAAGCTAAGCTGGCTCAACATCTGCCAGAGCCTGGTTAGGGCCTTATAAAATAGATGTGTATCAAGAGTTCCCACTTACGGAAAATCGACTTCATTCTGTACCATCAAGATTTTGTTCCACCACAGAACAATATCATCAAAAAAGCCATCAACTTTCAACTAGCAAGAAATTAATTTGTGTCATCTAGTTTTAAAAACTCAGAAAGAGCTTTTCCATTTTATAATAAATGAACCGCACCGGTTTGCTTGTCTCCAGAACTTAAAACTTCAACATACCATTGGGTTCATGGATTCTTCTTCAAATATCAAGATCTAAGATGAATGGGCCAGTTTGAATTTCAGCAACAAGATCTTCTTCAATTTGAGGCTCATCTTCTTCAACAGTCTCCTTCGTTCCTCGTTTTCATGTATTCGTTGCATAGAGGTAAAACTCTTCGGTGCATAATTGTAGCACTGATTGACTTGAAAGAGTTCCTCTTTTGCTCAAAGCGGAAACCTGTAAAAACAAGGAATATAAAAGTTCTCCTTCACTAGGGGCCGTAATCTGCTTCAAATCTCAAGGTATTCATTTCAAGCTACAGACAACCCCTACTTGGATGATAGTCTTTGTCGTATTGGAGAAAGAGAATAAACATCACCCAGGCTAAGCTGGTTCAACATCTATCAGTGCCTGGTTAGGGCCTCATAGCTGTGAATCAAGAGTTTCCACCTACTGGTAAATACAAAGAGTCATACACGCATTCTGTAACTGTACAGCTACAAATAAAGACTCCTCATCCTCGACTGAGCTCAATGTTGTCCTGGAGTATGACAATAAACTGCACCCCAAGCTAAGCTGGCTCAACATCTGCCAGAGCCTGGTTAGGGCCTTATAAAATAGATGTGTATCAAGAGTTCCCACTTACGGAAAATCGACTTCATTCTGTACCATCAAGATTTTGTTCCACCACAGAACAATATCATCAAAAAAGCCATCAACTTTCAACTAGCAAGAAATTAATTTGTGTCATCTAGTTTTAAAAACTCAGAAAGAGCTTTTCCATTTTATAATAAATGAACCGCACCGGTTTGCTTGTCTCCAGAACTTAAAACTTCAACATACCATTGGGTTCATGGATTCTTCTTCAAATATCAAGATCTAAGATGAATGGGCCAGTTTGAATTTCAGCAACAAGATCTTCTTCAATTTGAGGCTCATCTTCTTCAACAGTCTCCTTCGTTCATCGTTTTCATGTATTCGTTGCATACAGGTAAAACTCTTCGGTGCATAATTGTAGCACTGATTGACTTGAAAGAGTTCCTCTTTTGCTCAAAGCGGAAACCTGTAAAAACAAGGAATATAAAAGTTCTCCTTCACTAGGGGCCGTAATCTGCTTCAAATCTCAAGGTATTCATTTCAAGCTACAGACAACCCCTACTTGGATGATAGTCTTTGTCGTATTGGAGAAAGAGAATAAACATCACCCAGGCTAAGCTGGTTCAACATCTATCAGTGCCTGGTTAGGGCCTCATAGCTGTGAATCAAGAGTTTCCACCTACTGGTAAATACAAAGAGTCATACACGCATTCTGTAACTGTACAGCTACAAATAAAGACTCCTCATCCTCGACTGAGCTCAATGTTGTCCTGGAGTATGACAATAAACTGCACCCCAAGCTAAGCTGGCTCAACATCTGCCAGAGCCTGGTTAGGGCCTTATAAAATAGATGTGTATCAAGAGTTCCCACTTACGGAAAATCGACTTCATTCTGTACCATCAAGATTTTGTTCCACCACAGAACAATATCATCAAAAAAGCCATCAACTTTCAACTAGCAAGAAATTAATTTGTGTCATCTAGTTTTAAAAACTCAGAAAGAGCTTTTCCATTTTATAATAAATGAACCGCACCGGTTTGCTTGTCTCCAGAACTTAAAACTTCAACATACCATTGGGTTCATGGATTCTTCTTCAAATATCAAGATCTAAGATGAATGGGCCAGTTTGAATTTCAGCAACAAGATCTTCTTCAATTTGAGGCTCATCTTCTTCAACAGTCTCCTTCGTTCCTCGTTTTCATGTATTCGTTGCATAGAGGTAAAACTCTTCGGTGCATAATTGTAGCACTGATTGACTTGAAAGAGTTCCTCTTTTGCTCAAAGCGGAAACCTGTAAAAACAAGGAATATAAAAGTTCTCCTTCACTAGGGGCCGTAATCTGCTTCAAATCTCAAGGTATTCATTTCAAGCTACAGACAACCCCTACTTGGATGATAGTCTTTGTCGTATTGGAGAAAGAGAATAAACATCACCCAGGCTAAGCTGGTTCAACATCTATCAGTGCCTGGTTAGGGCCTCATAGCTGTGAATCAAGAGTTTCCACCTACTGGTAAATACAAAGAGTCATACACGCATTCTGTAACTGTACAGCTACAAATAAAGACTCCTCATCCTCGACTGAGCTCAATGTTGTCCTGGAGTATGACAATAAACTGCACCCCAAGCTAAGCTGGCTCAACATCTGCCAGAGCCTGGTTAGGGCCTTATAAAATAGATGTGTATCAAGAGTTCCCACTTACGGAAAATCGACTTCATTCTGTACCATCAAGATTTTGTTCCACCACAGAACAATATCATCAAAAAAGCCATCAACTTTCAACTAGCAAGAAATTAATTTGTGTCATCTAGTTTTAAAAACTCAGAAAGAGCTTTTCCATTTTATAATAAATCAACCGCACCGGTTTGCTTGTCTCCAGAACTTAAAACTTCAACATACCATTGGGTTCATGGATTCTTCTTCAAATATCAAGATCTAAGATGAATGGGCCAGTTTGAATTTCAGCAACAAGATCTTCTTCAATTTGAGGCTCATCTTCTTCAACAGTCTCCTTCGTTCCTCGTTTTCATGTATTCGTTGCATAGAGGTAAAACTCTTCGGTGCATAATTGTAGCACTGATTGACTTGAAAGAGTTCCTCTTTTGCTCAAAGCGGAAACCTGTAAAAACAAGGAATATAAAAGTTCTCCTTCACTAGGGGCCGTAATCTGCTTCAAATCTCAAGGTATTCATTTCAAGCTACAGACAACCCCTACTTGGATGATAGTCTTTGTCGTATTGGAGAAAGAGAATAAACATCACCCAGGCTAAGCTGGTTCAACATCTATCAGTGCCTGGTTAGGGCCTCATAGCTGTGAATCAAGAGTTTCCACCTACTGGTAAATACAAAGAGTCATACACGCATTCTGTAACTGTACAGCTACAAATAAAGACTCCTCATCCTCGACTGAGCTCAATGTTGTCCTGGAGTATGACAATAAACTGCACCCCAAGCTAAGCTGGCTCAACATCTGCCAGAGCCTGGTTAGGGCCTTATAAAATAGATGTGTATCAAGAGTTCCCACTTACGGAAAATCGACTTCATTCTGTACCATCAAGATTTTGTTCCACCACAGAACAATATCATCAAAAAAGCCATCAACTTTCAACTAGCAAGAAATTAATTTGTGTCATCTAGTTTTAAAAACTCAGAAAGAGCTTTTCCATTTTATAATAAATGAACCGCACCGGTTTGCTTGTCTCCAGAACTTAAAACTTCAACATACCATTGGGTTCATGGATTCTTCTTCAAATATCAAGATCTAAGATGAATGGGCCAGTTTGAATTTCAGCAACAAGATCTTCTTCAATTTGAGGCTCATCTTCTTCAACAGTCTCCTTCGTTCCTCGTTTTCATGTATTCGTTGCATAGAGGTAAAACTCTTCGGTGCATAATTGTAGCACTGATTGACTTGAAAGAGTTCCTCTTTTGCTCAAAGCGGAAACCTGTAAAAACAAGGAATATAAAAGTTCTCCTTCACTAGGGGCCGTAATCTGCTTCAAATCTCAAGGTATTCATTTCAAGCTACAGACAACCCCTACTTGGATGATAGTCTTTGTCGTATTGGAGAAAGAGAATAAACATCACCCAGGCTAAGCTGGTTCAACATCTATCAGTGCCTGGTTAGGGCCTCATAGCTGTGAATCAAGAGTTTCCACCTACTGGTAAATACAAAGAGTCATACACGCATTCTGTAACTGTACAGCTACAAATAAAGACTCCTCATCCTCGACTGAGCTCAATGTTGTCCTGGAGTATGACAATAAACTGCACCCCAAGCTAAGCTGGCTCAACATCTGCCAGAGCCTGGTTAGGGCCTTATAAAATAGATGTGTATCAAGAGTTCCCACTTACGGAAAATCGACTTCATTCTGTACCATCAAGATTTTGTTCCACCACAGAACAATATCATCAAAAAAGCCATCAACTTTCAACTAGCAAGAAATTAATTTGTGTCATCTAGTTTTAAAAACTCAGAAAGAGCTTTTCCATTTTATAATAAATGAACCGCACCGGTTTGCTTGTCTCCAGAACTTAAAACTTCAACATACCATTGGGTTCATGGATTCTTCTTCAAATATCAAGATCTAAGATGAATGGGCCAGTTTGAATTTCAGCAACAAGATCTTCTTCAATTTGAGGCTCATCTTCTTCAACAGTCTCCTTCGTTCCTCGTTTTCATGTATTCGTTGCATAGAGGTAAAACTCTTCGGTGCATAATTGTAGCACTGATTGACTTGAAAGAGTTCCTCTTTTGCTCAAAGCGGAAACCTGTAAAAACAAGGAATATAAAAGTTCTCCTTCACTAGGGGCCGTAATCTGCTTCAAATCTCAAGGTATTCATTTCAAGCTACAGACAACCCCTACTTGGATGATAGTCTTTGTCGTATTGGAGAAAGAGAATAAACATCACCCAGGCTAAGCTGGTTCAACATCTATCAGTGCCTGGTTAGGGCCTCATAGCTGTGAATCAAGAGTTTCCACCTACTGGTAAATACAAAGAGTCATACACGCATTCTGTAACTGTACAGCTACAAATAAAGACTCCTCATCCTCGACTGAGCTCAATGTTGTCCTGGAGTATGACAATAAACTGCACCCCAAGCTAAGCTGGCTCAACATCTGCCAGAGCCTGGTTAGGGCCTTATAAAATAGATGTGTATCAAGAGTTCCCACTTACGGAAAATCGACTTCATTCTGTACCATCAAGATTTTGTTCCACCACAGAACAATATCATCAAAAAAGCCATCAACTTTCAACTAGCAAGAAATTAATTTGTGTCATCTAGTTTTAAAAACTCAGAAAGAGCTTTTCCATTTTATAATAAATCAACCGCACCGGTTTGCTTGTCTCCAGAACTTAAAACTTCAACATACCATTGGGTTCATGGATTCTTCTTCAAATATCAAGATCTAAGATGAATGGGCCAGTTTGAATTTCAGCAACAAGATCTTCTTCAATTTGAGGCTCATCTTCTTCAACAGTCTCCTTCGTTCCTCGTTTTCATGTATTCGTTGCATAGAGGTAAAACTCTTCGGTGCATAATTGTAGCACTGATTGACTTGAAAGAGTTCCTCTTTTGCTCAAAGCGGAAACCTGTAAAAACAAGGAATATAAAAGTTCTCCTTCACTAGGGGCCGTAATCTGCTTCAAATCTCAAGGTATTCATTTCAAGCTACAGACAACCCCTACTTGGATGATAGTCTTTGTCGTATTGGAGAAAGAGAATAAACATCACCCAGGCTAAGCTGGTTCAACATCTATCAGTGCCTGGTTAGGGCCTCATAGCTGTGAATCAAGAGTTTCCACCTACTGGTAAATACAAAGAGTCATACACGCATTCTGTAACTGTACAGCTACAAATAAAGACTCCTCATCCTCGACTGAGCTCAATGTTGTCCTGGAGTATGACAATAAACTGCACCCCAAGCTAAGCTGGCTCAACATCTGCCAGAGCCTGGTTAGGGCCTTATAAAATAGATGTGTATCAAGAGTTCCCACTTACGGAAAATCGACTTCATTCTGTACCATCAAGATTTTGTTCCACCACAGAACAATATCATCAAAAAAGCCATCAACTTTCAACTAGCAAGAAATTAATTTGTGTCATCTAGTTTTAAAAACTCAGAAAGAGCTTTTCCATTTTATAATAAATGAACCGCACCGGTTTGCTTGTCTCCAGAACTTAAAACTTCAACATACCATTGGGTTCATGGATTCTTCTTCAAATATCAAGATCTAAGATGAATGGGCCAGTTTGAATTTCAGCAACAAGATCTTCTTCAATTTGAGGCTCATCTTCTTCAACAGTCTCCTTCGTTCCTCGTTTTCATGTATTCGTTGCATAGAGGTAAAACTCTTCGGTGCATAATTGTAGCACTGATTGACTTGAAAGAGTTCCTCTTTTGCTCAAAGCGGAAACCTGTAAAAACAAGGAATATAAAAGTTCTCCTTCACTAGGGGCCGTAATCTGCTTCAAATCTCAAGGTATTCATTTCAAGCTACAGACAACCCCTACTTGGATGATAGTCTTTGTCGTATTGGAGAAAGAGAATAAACATCACCCAGGCTAAGCTGGTTCAACATCTATCAGTGCCTGGTTAGGGCCTCATAGCTGTGAATCAAGAGTTTCCACCTACTGGTAAATACAAAGAGTCATACACGCATTCTGTAACTGTACAGCTACAAATAAAGACTCCTCATCCTCGACTGAGCTCAATGTTGTCCTGGAGTATGACAATAAACTGCACCCCAAGCTAAGCTGGCTCAACATCTGCCAGAGCCTGGTTAGGGCCTTATAAAATAGATGTGTATCAAGAGTTCCCACTTACGGAAAATCGACTTCATTCTGTACCATCAAGATTTTGTTCCACCACAGAACAATATCATCAAAAAAGCCATCAACTTTCAACTAGCAAGAAATTAATTTGTGTCATCTAGTTTTAAAAACTCAGAAAGAGCTTTTCCATTTTATAATAAATGAACCGCACCGGTTTGCTTGTCTCCAGAACTTAAAACTTCAACATACCATTGGGTTCATGGATTCTTCTTCAAATATCAAGATCTAAGATGAATGGGCCAGTTTGAATTTCAGCAACAAGATCTTCTTCAATTTGAGGCTCATCTTCTTCAACAGTCTCCTTCGTTCCTCGTTTTCATGTATTCGTTGCATAGAGGTAAAACTCTTCGGTGCATAATTGTAGCACTGATTGACTTGAAAGAGTTCCTCTTTTGCTCAAAGCGGAAACCTGTAAAAACAAGGAATATAAAAGTTCTCCTTCACTAGGGGCCGTAATCTGCTTCAAATCTCAAGGTATTCATTTCAAGCTACAGACAACCCCTACTTGGATGATAGTCTTTGTCGTATTGGAGAAAGAGAATAAACATCACCCAGGCTAAGCTGGTTCAACATCTATCAGTGCCTGGTTAGGGCCTCATAGCTGTGAATCAAGAGTTTCCACCTACTGGTAAATACAAAGAGTCATACACGCATTCTGTAACTGTACAGCTACAAATAAAGACTCCTCATCCTCGACTGAGCTCAATGTTGTCCTGGAGTATGACAATAAACTGCACCCCAAGCTAAGCTGGCTCAACATCTGCCAGAGCCTGGTTAGGGCCTTATAAAATAGATGTGTATCAAGAGTTCCCACTTACGGAAAATCGACTTCATTCTGTACCATCAAGATTTTGTTCCACCACAGAACAATATCATCAAAAAAGCCATCAACTTTCAACTAGCAAGAAATTAATTTGTGTCATCTAGTTTTAAAAACTCAGAAAGAGCTTTTCCATTTTATAATAAATGAACCGCACCGGTTTGCTTGTCTCCAGAACTTAAAACTTCAACATACCATTGGGTTCATGGATTCTTCTTCAAATATCAAGATCTAAGATGAATGGGCCAGTTTGAATTTCAGCAACAAGATCTTCTTCAATTTGAGGCTCATCTTCTTCAACAGTCTCCTTCGTTCCTCGTTTTCATGTATTCGTTGCATAGAGGTAAAACTCTTCGGTGCATAATTGTAGCACTGATTGACTTGAAAGAGTTCCTCTTTTGCTCAAAGCGGAAACCTGTAAAAACAAGGAATATAAAAGTTCTCCTTCACTAGGGGCCGTAATCTGCTTCAAATCTCAAGGTATTCATTTCAAGCTACAGACAACCCCTACTTGGATGATAGTCTTTGTCGTATTGGAGAAAGAGAATAAACATCACCCAGGCTAAGCTGGTTCAACATCTATCAGTGCCTGGTTAGGGCCTCATAGCTGTGAATCAAGAGTTTCCACCTACTGGTAAATACAAAGAGTCATACACGCATTCTGTAACTGTACAGCTACAAATAAAGACTCCTCATCCTCGACTGAGCTCAATGTTGTCCTGGAGTATGACAATAAACTGCACCCCAAGCTAAGCTGGCTCAACATCTGCCAGAGCCTGGTTAGGGCCTTATAAAATAGATGTGTATCAAGAGTTCCCACTTACGGAAAATCGACTTCATTCTGTACCATCAAGATTTTGTTCCACCACAGAACAATATCATCAAAAAAGCCATCAACTTTCAACTAGCAAGAAATTAATTTGTGTCATCTAGTTTTAAAAACTCAGAAAGAGCTTTTCCATTTTATAATAAATGAACCGCACCGGTTTGCTTGTCTCCAGAACTTAAAACTTCAACATACCATTGGGTTCATGGATTCTTCTTCAAATATCAAGATCTAAGATGAATGGGCCAGTTTGAATTTCAGCAACAAGATCTTCTTCAATTTGAGGCTCATCTTCTTCAACAGTCTCCTTCGTTCCTCGTTTTCATGTATTCGTTGCATACAGGTAAAACTCTTCGGTGCATAATTGTAGCACTGATTGACTTGAAAGAGTTCCTCTTTTGCTCAAAGCGGAAACCTGTAAAAACAAGGAATATAAAAGTTCTCCTTCACTAGGGGCCGTAATCTGCTTCAAATCTCAAGGTATTCATTTCAAGCTACAGACAACCCCTACTTGGATGATAGTCTTTGTCGTATTGGAGAAAGAGAATAAACATCACCCAGGCTAAGCTGGTTCAACATCTATCAGTGCCTGGTTAGGGCCTCATAGCTGTGAATCAAGAGTTTCCACCTACTGGTAAATACAAAGAGTCATACACGCATTCTGTAACTGTACAGCTACAAATAAAGACTCCTCATCCTCGACTGAGCTCAATGTTGTCCTGGAGTATGACAATAAACTGCACCCCAAGCTAAGCTGGCTCAACATCTGCCAGAGCCTGGTTAGGGCCTTATAAAATAGATGTGTATCAAGAGTTCCCACTTACGGAAAATCGACTTCATTCTGTACCATCAAGATTTTGTTCCACCACAGAACAATATCATCAAAAAAGCCATCAACTTTCAACTAGCAAGAAATTAATTTGTGTCATCTAGTTTTAAAAACTCAGAAAGAGCTTTTCCATTTTATAATAAATGAACCGCACCGGTTTGCTTGTCTCCAGAACTTAAAACTTCAACATACCATTGGGTTCATGGATTCTTCTTCAAATATCAAGATCTAAGATGAATGGGCCAGTTTGAATTTCAGCAACAAGATCTTCTTCAATTTGAGGCTCATCTTCTTCAACAGTCTCCTTCGTTCCTCGTTTTCATGTATTCGTTGCATAGAGGTAAAACTCTTCGGTGCATAATTGTAGCACTGATTGACTTGAAAGAGTTCCTCTTTTGCTCAAAGCGGAAACCTGTAAAAACAAGGAATATAAAAGTTCTCCTTCACTAGGGGCCGTAATCTGCTTCAAATCTCAAGGTATTCATTTCAAGCTACAGACAACCCCTACTTGGATGATAGTCTTTGTCGTATTGGAGAAAGAGAATAAACATCACCCAGGCTAAGCTGGTTCAACATCTATCAGTGCCTGGTTAGGGCCTCATAGCTGTGAATCAAGAGTTTCCACCTACTGGTAAATACAAAGAGTCATACACGCATTCTGTAACTGTACAGCTACAAATAAAGACTCCTCATCCTCGACTGAGCTCAATGTTGTCCTGGAGTATGACAATAAACTGCACCCCAAGCTAAGCTGGCTCAACATCTGCCAGAGCCTGGTTAGGGCCTTATAAAATAGATGTGTATCAAGAGTTCCCACTTACGGAAAATCGACTTCATTCTGTACCATCAAGATTTTGTTCCACCACAGAACAATATCATCAAAAAAGCCATCAACTTTCAACTAGCAAGAAATTAATTTGTGTCATCTAGTTTTAAAAACTCAGAAAGAGCTTTTCCATTTTATAATAAATCAACCGCACCGGTTTGCTTGTCTCCAGAACTTAAAACTTCAACATACCATTGGGTTCATGGATTCTTCTTCAAATATCAAGATCTAAGATGAATGGGCCAGTTTGAATTTCAGCAACAAGATCTTCTTCAATTTGAGGCTCATCTTCTTCAACAGTCTCCTTCGTTCCTCGTTTTCATGTATTCGTTGCATAGAGGTAAAACTCTTCGGTGCATAATTGTAGCACTGATTGACTTGAAAGAGTTCCTCTTTTGCTCAAAGCGGAAACCTGTAAAAACAAGGAATATAAAAGTTCTCCTTCACTAGGGGCCGTAATCTGCTTCAAATCTCAAGGTATTCATTTCAAGCTACAGACAACCCCTACTTGGATGATAGTCTTTGTCGTATTGGAGAAAGAGAATAAACATCACCCAGGCTAAGCTGGTTCAACATCTATCAGTGCCTGGTTAGGGCCTCATAGCTGTGAATCAAGAGTTTCCACCTACTGGTAAATACAAAGAGTCATACACGCATTCTGTAACTGTACAGCTACAAATAAAGACTCCTCATCCTCGACTGAGCTCAATGTTGTCCTGGAGTATGACAATAAACTGCACCCCAAGCTAAGCTGGCTCAACATCTGCCAGAGCCTGGTTAGGGCCTTATAAAATAGATGTGTATCAAGAGTTCCCACTTACGGAAAATCGACTTCATTCTGTACCATCAAGATTTTGTTCCACCACAGAACAATATCATCAAAAAAGCCATCAACTTTCAACTAGCAAGAAATTAATTTGTGTCATCTAGTTTTAAAAACTCAGAAAGAGCTTTTCCATTTTATAATAAATCAACCGCACCGGTTTGCTTGTCTCCAGAACTTAAAACTTCAACATACCATTGGGTTCATGGATTCTTCTTCAAATATCAAGATCTAAGATGAATGGGCCAGTTTGAATTTCAGCAACAAGATCTTCTTCAATTTGAGGCTCATCTTCTTCAACAGTCTCCTTCGTTCCTCGTTTTCATGTATTCGTTGCATAGAGGTAAAACTCTTCGGTGCATAATTGTAGCACTGATTGACTTGAAAGAGTTCCTCTTTTGCTCAAAGCGGAAACCTGTAAAAACAAGGAATATAAAAGTTCTCCTTCACTAGGGGCCGTAATCTGCTTCAAATCTCAAGGTATTCATTTCAAGCTACAGACAACCCCTACTTGGATGATAGTCTTTGTCGTATTGGAGAAAGAGAATAAACATCACCCAGGCTAAGCTGGTTCAACATCTATCAGTGCCTGGTTAGGGCCTCATAGCTGTGAATCAAGAGTTTCCACCTACTGGTAAATACAAAGAGTCATACACGCATTCTGTAACTGTACAGCTACAAATAAAGACTCCTCATCCTCGACTGAGCTCAATGTTGTCCTGGAGTATGACAATAAACTGCACCCCAAGCTAAGCTGGCTCAACATCTGCCAGAGCCTGGTTAGGGCCTTATAAAATAGATGTGTATCAAGAGTTCCCACTTACGGAAAATCGACTTCATTCTGTACCATCAAGATTTTGTTCCACCACAGAACAATATCATCAAAAAAGCCATCAACTTTCAACTAGCAAGAAATTAATTTGTGTCATCTAGTTTTAAAAACTCAGAAAGAGCTTTTCCATTTTATAATAAATGAACCGCACCGGTTTGCTTGTCTCCAGAACTTAAAACTTCAACATACCATTGGGTTCATGGATTCTTCTTCAAATATCAAGATCTAAGATGAATGGGCCAGTTTGAATTTCAGCAACAAGATCTTCTTCAATTTGAGGCTCATCTTCTTCAACAGTCTCCTTCGTTCCTCGTTTTCATGTATTCGTTGCATAGAGGTAAAACTCTTCGGTGCATAATTGTAGCACTGATTGACTTGAAAGAGTTCCTCTTTTGCTCAAAGCGGAAACCTGTAAAAACAAGGAATATAAAAGTTCTCCTTCACTAGGGGCCGTAATCTGCTTCAAATCTCAAGGTATTCATTTCAAGCTACAGACAACCCCTACTTGGATGATAGTCTTTGTCGTATTGGAGAAAGAGAATAAACATCACCCAGGCTAAGCTGGTTCAACATCTATCAGTGCCTGGTTAGGGCCTCATAGCTGTGAATCAAGAGTTTCCACCTACTGGTAAATACAAAGAGTCATACACGCATTCTGTAACTGTACAGCTACAAATAAAGACTCCTCATCCTCGACTGAGCTCAATGTTGTCCTGGAGTATGACAATAAACTGCACCCCAAGCTAAGCTGGCTCAACATCTGCCAGAGCCTGGTTAGGGCCTTATAAAATAGATGTGTATCAAGAGTTCCCACTTACGGAAAATCGACTTCATTCTGTACCATCAAGATTTTGTTCCACCACAGAACAATATCATCAAAAAAGCCATCAACTTTCAACTAGCAAGAAATTAATTTGTGTCATCTAGTTTTAAAAACTCAGAAAGAGCTTTTCCATTTTATAATAAATGAACCGCACCGGTTTGCTTGTCTCCAGAACTTAAAACTTCAACATACCATTGGGTTCATGGATTCTTCTTCAAATATCAAGATCTAAGATGAATGGGCCAGTTTGAATTTCAGCAACAAGATCTTCTTCAATTTGAGGCTCATCTTCTTCAACAGTCTCCTTCGTTCCTCGTTTTCATGTATTCGTTGCATAGAGGTAAAACTCTTCGGTGCATAATTGTAGCACTGATTGACTTGAAAGAGTTCCTCTTTTGCTCAAAGCGGAAACCTGTAAAAACAAGGAATATAAAAGTTCTCCTTCACTAGGGGCCGTAATCTGCTTCAAATCTCAAGGTATTCATTTCAAGCTACAGACAACCCCTACTTGGATGATAGTCTTTGTCGTATTGGAGAAAGAGAATAAACATCACCCAGGCTAAGCTGGTTCAACATCTATCAGTGCCTGGTTAGGGCCTCATAGCTGTGAATCAAGAGTTTCCACCTACTGGTAAATACAAAGAGTCATACACGCATTCTGTAACTGTACAGCTACAAATAAAGACTCCTCATCCTCGACTGAGCTCAATGTTGTCCTGGAGTATGACAATAAACTGCACCCCAAGCTAAGCTGGCTCAACATCTGCCAGAGCCTGGTTAGGGCCTTATAAAATAGATGTGTATCAAGAGTTCCCACTTACGGAAAATCGACTTCATTCTGTACCATCAAGATTTTGTTCCACCACAGAACAATATCATCAAAAAAGCCATCAACTTTCAACTAGCAAGAAATTAATTTGTGTCATCTAGTTTTAAAAACTCAGAAAGAGCTTTTCCATTTTATAATAAATGAACCGCACCGGTTTGCTTGTCTCCAGAACTTAAAACTTCAACATACCATTGGGTTCATGGATTCTTCTTCAAATATCAAGATCTAAGATGAATGGGCCAGTTTGAATTTCAGCAACAAGATCTTCTTCAATTTGAGGCTCATCTTCTTCAACAGTCTCCTTCGTTCCTCGTTTTCATGTATTCGTTGCATAGAGGTAAAACTCTTCGGTGCATAATTGTAGCACTGATTGACTTGAAAGAGTTCCTCTTTTGCTCAAAGCGGAAACCTGTAAAAACAAGGAATATAAAAGTTCTCCTTCACTAGGGGCCGTAATCTGCTTCAAATCTCAAGGTATTCATTTCAAGCTACAGACAACCCCTACTTGGATGATAGTCTTTGTCGTATTGGAGAAAGAGAATAAACATCACCCAGGCTAAGCTGGTTCAACATCTATCAGTGCCTGGTTAGGGCCTCATAGCTGTGAATCAAGAGTTTCCACCTACTGGTAAATACAAAGAGTCATACACGCATTCTGTAACTGTACAGCTACAAATAAAGACTCCTCATCCTCGACTGAGCTCAATGTTGTCCTGGAGTATGACAATAAACTGCACCCCAAGCTAAGCTGGCTCAACATCTGCCAGAGCCTGGTTAGGGCCTTATAAAATAGATGTGTATCAAGAGTTCCCACTTACGGAAAATCGACTTCATTCTGTACCATCAAGATTTTGTTCCACCACAGAACAATATCATCAAAAAAGCCATCAACTTTCAACTAGCAAGAAATTAATTTGTGTCATCTAGTTTTAAAAACTCAGAAAGAGCTTTTCCATTTTATAATAAATGAACCGCACCGGTTTGCTTGTCTCCAGAACTTAAAACTTCAACATACCATTGGGTTCATGGATTCTTCTTCAAATATCAAGATCTAAGATGAATGGGCCAGTTTGAATTTCAGCAACAAGATCTTCTTCAATTTGAGGCTCATCTTCTTCAACAGTCTCCTTCGTTCCTCGTTTTCATGTATTCGTTGCATACAGGTAAAACTCTTCGGTGCATAATTGTAGCACTGATTGACTTGAAAGAGTTCCTCTTTTGCTCAAAGCGGAAACCTGTAAAAACAAGGAATATAAAAGTTCTCCTTCACTAGGGGCCGTAATCTGCTTCAAATCTCAAGGTATTCATTTCAAGCTACAGACAACCCCTACTTGGATGATAGTCTTTGTCGTATTGGAGAAAGAGAATAAACATCACCCAGGCTAAGCTGGTTCAACATCTATCAGTGCCTGGTTAGGGCCTCATAGCTGTGAATCAAGAGTTTCCACCTACTGGTAAATACAAAGAGTCATACACGCATTCTGTAACTGTACAGCTACAAATAAAGACTCCTCATCCTCGACTGAGCTCAATGTTGTCCTGGAGTATGACAATAAACTGCACCCCAAGCTAAGCTGGCTCAACATCTGCCAGAGCCTGGTTAGGGCCTTATAAAATAGATGTGTATCAAGAGTTCCCACTTACGGAAAATCGACTTCATTCTGTACCATCAAGATTTTGTTCCACCACAGAACAATATCATCAAAAAAGCCATCAACTTTCAACTAGCAAGAAATTAATTTGTGTCATCTAGTTTTAAAAACTCAGAAAGAGCTTTTCCATTTTATAATAAATGAACCGCACCGGTTTGCTTGTCTCCAGAACTTAAAACTTCAACATACCATTGGGTTCATGGATTCTTCTTCAAATATCAAGATCTAAGATGAATGGGCCAGTTTGAATTTCAGCAACAAGATCTTCTTCAATTTGAGGCTCATCTTCTTCAACAGTCTCCTTCGTTCCTCGTTTTCATGTATTCGTTGCATAGAGGTAAAACTCTTCGGTGCATAATTGTAGCACTGATTGACTTGAAAGAGTTCCTCTTTTGCTCAAAGCGGAAACCTGTAAAAACAAGGAATATAAAAGTTCTCCTTCACTAGGGGCCGTAATCTGCTTCAAATCTCAAGGTATTCATTTCAAGCTACAGACAACCCCTACTTGGATGATAGTCTTTGTCGTATTGGAGAAAGAGAATAAACATCACCCAGGCTAAGCTGGTTCAACATCTATCAGTGCCTGGTTAGGGCCTCATAGCTGTGAATCAAGAGTTTCCACCTACTGGTAAATACAAAGAGTCATACACGCATTCTGTAACTGTACAGCTACAAATAAAGACTCCTCATCCTCGACTGAGCTCAATGTTGTCCTGGAGTATGACAATAAACTGCACCCCAAGCTAAGCTGGCTCAACATCTGCCAGAGCCTGGTTAGGGCCTTATAAAATAGATGTGTATCAAGAGTTCCCACTTACGGAAAATCGACTTCATTCTGTACCATCAAGATTTTGTTCCACCACAGAACAATATCATCAAAAAAGCCATCAACTTTCAACTAGCAAGAAATTAATTTGTGTCATCTAGTTTTAAAAACTCAGAAAGAGCTTTTCCATTTTATAATAAATCAACCGCACCGGTTTGCTTGTCTCCAGAACTTAAAACTTCAACATACCATTGG
Organism: Leptasterias polaris; assembly: GCA_037783415.1. Lineage (NCBI taxonomy): Eukaryota > Metazoa > Echinodermata > Asteroidea > Forcipulatida > Asteriidae > Leptasterias > Leptasterias polaris. Next base: position 1,297,250 of record JAZGTN010000178.1, on the reverse strand, counting down.
GTTCATGGATTCTTCTTCAAATATCAAGATCTAAGATGAATGGGCCAGTTTGAATTTCAGCAACAAGATCTTCTTCAATTTGAGGCTCATCTTCTTCAACAGTCTCCTTCGTTCCTCGTTTTCATGTATTCGTTGCATAGAGGTAAAACTCTTCGGTGCATAATTGTAGCACTGATTGACTTGAAAGAGTTCCTCTTTTGCTCAAAGCGGAAACCTGTAAAAACAAGGAATATAAAAGTTCTCCTTCACTAGGGGCCGTAATCTGCTTCAAATCTCAAGGTATTCATTTCAAGCTACAGACAACCCCTACTTGGATGATAGTCTTTGTCGTATTGGAGAAAGAGAATAAACATCACCCAGGCTAAGCTGGTTCAACATCTATCAGTGCCTGGTTAGGGCCTCATAGCTGTGAATCAAGAGTTTCCACCTACTGGTAAATACAAAGAGTCATACACGCATTCTGTAACTGTACAGCTACAAATAAAGACTCCTCATCCTCGACTGAGCTCAATGTTGTCCTGGAGTATGACAATAAACTGCACCCCAAGCTAAGCTGGCTCAACATCTGCCAGAGCCTGGTTAGGGCCTTATAAAATAGATGTGTATCAAGAGTTCCCACTTACGGAAAATCGACTTCATTCTGTACCATCAAGATTTTGTTCCACCACAGAACAATATCATCAAAAAAGCCATCAACTTTCAACTAGCAAGAAATTAATTTGTGTCATCTAGTTTTAAAAACTCAGAAAGAGCTTTTCCATTTTATAATAAATGAACCGCACCGGTTTGCTTGTCTCCAGAACTTAAAACTTCAACATACCATTGGGTTCATGGATTCTTCTTCAAATATCAAGATCTAAGATGAATGGGCCAGTTTGAATTTCAGCAACAAGATCTTCTTCAATTTGAGGCTCATCTTCTTCAACAGTCTCCTTCGTTCCTCGTTTTCATGTATTCGTTGCATAGAGGTAAAACTCTTCGGTGCATAATTGTAGCACTGATTGACTTGAAAGAGTTCCTCTTTTGCTCAAAGCGGAAACCTGTAAAAACAAGGAATATAAAAGTTCTCCTTCACTAGGGGCCGTAATCTGCTTCAAATCTCAAGGTATTCATTTCAAGCTACAGACAACCCCTACTTGGATGATAGTCTTTGTCGTATTGGAGAAAGAGAATAAACATCACCCAGGCTAAGCTGGTTCAACATCTATCAGTGCCTGGTTAGGGCCTCATAGCTGTGAATCAAGAGTTTCCACCTACTGGTAAATACAAAGAGTCATACACGCATTCTGTAACTGTACAGCTACAAATAAAGACTCCTCATCCTCGACTGAGCTCAATGTTGTCCTGGAGTATGACAATAAACTGCACCCCAAGCTAAGCTGGCTCAACATCTGCCAGAGCCTGGTTAGGGCCTTATAAAATAGATGTGTATCAAGAGTTCCCACTTACGAAAAATCGACTTCATTCTGTACCATCAAGATTTTGTTCCACCACAGAACAATATCATCAAAAAAGCCATCAACTTTCAACTAGCAAGAAATTAATTTGTGTCATCTAGTTTTAAAAACTCAGAAAGAGCTTTTCCATTTTATAATAAATGAACCGCACCGGTTTGCTTGTCTCCAGAACTTAAAACTTCAACATACCATTGGGTTCATGGATTCTTCTTCAAATATCAAGATCTAAGATGAATGGGCCAGTTTGAATTTCAGCAACAAGATCTTCTTCAATTTGAGGCTCATCTTCTTCAACAGTCTCCTTCGTTCCTCGTTTTCATGTATTCGTTGCATAGAGGTAAAACTCTTCGGTGCATAATTGTAGCACTGATTGACTTGAAAGAGTTCCTCTTTTGCTCAAAGCGGAAACCTGTAAAAACAAGGAATATAAAAGTTCTCCTTCACTAGGGGCCGTAATCTGCTTCAAATCTCAAGGTATTCATTTCAAGCTACAGACAACCCCTACTTGGATGATAGTCTTTGTCGTATTGGAGAAAGAGAATAAACATCACCCAGGCTAAGCTGGTTCAACATCTATCAGTGCCTGGTTAGGGCCTCATAGCTGTGAATCAAGAGTTTCCACCTACTGGTAAATACAAAGAGTCATACACGCATTCTGTAACTGTACAGCTACAAATAAAGACTCCTCATCCTCGACTGAGCTCAATGTTGTCCTGGAGTATGACAATAAACTGCACCCCAAGCTAAGCTGGCTCAACATCTGCCAGAGCCTGGTTAGGGCCTTATAAAATAGATGTGTATCAAGAGTTCCCACTTACGGAAAATCGACTTCATTCTGTACCATCAAGATTTTGTTCCACCACAGAACAATATCATCAAAAAAGCCATCAACTTTCAACTAGCAAGAAATTAATTTGTGTCATCTAGTTTTAAAAACTCAGAAAGAGCTTTTCCATTTTATAATAAATGAACCGCACCGGTTTGCTTGTCTCCAGAACTTAAAACTTCAACATACCATTGGGTTCATGGATTCTTCTTCAAATATCAAGATCTAAGATGAATGGGCCAGTTTGAATTTCAGCAACAAGATCTTCTTCAATTTGAGGCTCATCTTCTTCAACAGTCTCCTTCGTTCCTCGTTTTCATGTATTCGTTGCATAGAGGTAAAACTCTTCGGTGCATAATTGTAGCACTGATTGACTTGAAAGAGTTCCTCTTTTGCTCAAAGCGGAAACCTGTAAAAACAAGGAATATAAAAGTTCTCCTTCACTAGGGGCCGTAATCTGCTTCAAATCTCAAGGTATTCATTTCAAGCTACAGACAACCCCTACTTGGATGATAGTCTTTGTCGTATTGGAGAAAGAGAATAAACATCACCCAGGCTAAGCTGGTTCAACATCTATCAGTGCCTGGTTAGGGCCTCATAGCTGTGAATCAAGAGTTTCCACCTACTGGTAAATACAAAGAGTCATACACGCATTCTGTAACTGTACAGCTACAAATAAAGACTCCTCATCCTCGACTGAGCTCAATGTTGTCCTGGAGTATGACAATAAACTGCACCCCAAGCTAAGCTGGCTCAACATCTGCCAGAGCCTGGTTAGGGCCTTATAAAATAGATGTGTATCAAGAGTTCCCACTTACGGAAAATCGACTTCATTCTGTACCATCAAGATTTTGTTCCACCACAGAACAATATCATCAAAAAAGCCATCAACTTTCAACTAGCAAGAAATTAATTTGTGTCATCTAGTTTTAAAAACTCAGAAAGAGCTTTTCCATTTTATAATAAATGAACCGCACCGGTTTGCTTGTCTCCAGAACTTAAAACTTCAACATACCATTGGGTTCATGGATTCTTCTTCAAATATCAAGATCTAAGATGAATGGGCCAGTTTGAATTTCAGCAACAAGATCTTCTTCAATTTGAGGCTCATCTTCTTCAACAGTCTCCTTCGTTCCTCGTTTTCATGTATTCGTTGCATACAGGTAAAACTCTTCGGTGCATAATTGTAGCACTGATTGACTTGAAAGAGTTCCTCTTTTGCTCAAAGCGGAAACCTGTAAAAACAAGGAATATAAAAGTTCTCCTTCACTAGGGGCCGTAATCTGCTTCAAATCTCAAGGTATTCATTTCAAGCTACAGACAACCCCTACTTGGATGATAGTCTTTGTCGTATTGGAGAAAGAGAATAAACATCACCCAGGCTAAGCTGGTTCAACATCTATCAGTGCCTGGTTAGGGCCTCATAGCTGTGAATCAAGAGTTTCCACCTACTGGTAAATACAAAGAGTCATACACGCATTCTGTAACTGTACAGCTACAAATAAAGACTCCTCATCCTCGACTGAGCTCAATGTTGTCCTGGAGTATGACAATAAACTGCACCCCAAGCTAAGCTGGCTCAACATCTGCCAGAGCCTGGTTAGGGCCTTATAAAATAGATGTGTATCAAGAGTTCCCACTTACGGAAAATCGACTTCATTCTGTACCATCAAGATTTTGTTCCACCACAGAACAATATCATCAAAAAAGCCATCAACTTTCAACTAGCAAGAAATTAATTTGTGTCATCTAGTTTTAAAAACTCAGAAAGAGCTTTTCCATTTTATAATAAATGAACCGCACCGGTTTGCTTGTCTCCAGAACTTAAAACTTCAACATACCATTGGGTTCATGGATTCTTCTTCAAATATCAAGATCTAAGATGAATGGGCCAGTTTGAATTTCAGCAACAAGATCTTCTTCAATTTGAGGCTCATCTTCTTCAACAGTCTCCTTCGTTCCTCGTTTTCATGTATTCGTTGCATACAGGTAAAACTCTTCGGTGCATAATTGTAGCACTGATTGACTTGAAAGAGTTCCTCTTTTGCTCAAAGCGGAAACCTGTAAAAACAAGGAATATAAAAGTTCTCCTTCACTAGGGGCCGTAATCTGCTTCAAATCTCAAGGTATTCATTTCAAGCTACAGACAACCCCTACTTGGATGATAGTCTTTGTCGTATTGGAGAAAGAGAATAAACATCACCCAGGCTAAGCTGGTTCAACATCTATCAGTGCCTGGTTAGGGCCTCATAGCTGTGAATCAAGAGTTTCCACCTACTGGTAAATACAAAGAGTCATACACGCATTCTGTAACTGTACAGCTACAAATAAAGACTCCTCATCCTCGACTGAGCTCAATGTTGTCCTGGAGTATGACAATAAACTGCACCCCAAGCTAAGCTGGCTCAACATCTGCCAGAGCCTGGTTAGGGCCTTATAAAATAGATGTGTATCAAGAGTTCCCACTTACGGAAAATCGACTTCATTCTGTACCATCAAGATTTTGTTCCACCACAGAACAATATCATCAAAAAAGCCATCAACTTTCAACTAGCAAGAAATTAATTTGTGTCATCTAGTTTTAAAAACTCAGAAAGAGCTTTTCCATTTTATAATAAATGAACCGCACCAGTTTGCTTGTCTCCAGAACTTAAAACTTCAACATACCATTGGGTTCATGGATTCTTCTTCAAATATCAAGATCTAAGATGAATGGGCCAGTTTGAATTTCAGCAACAAGATCTTCTTCAATTTGAGGCTCATCTTCTTCAACAGTCTCCTTCGTTCCTCGTTTTCATGTATTCGTTGCATAGAGGTAAAACTCTTCGGTGCATAATTGTAGCACTGATTGACTTGAAAGAGTTCCTCTTTTGCTCAAAGCGGAAACCTGTAAAAACAAGGAATATAAAAGTTCTCCTTCACTAGGGGCCGTAATCTGCTTCAAATCTCAAGGTATTCATTTCAAGCTACAGACAACCCCTACTTGGATGATAGTCTTTGTCGTATTGGAGAAAGAGAATAAACATCACCCAGGCTAAGCTGGTTCAACATCTATCAGTGCCTGGTTAGGGCCTCATAGCTGTGAATCAAGAGTTTCCACCTACTGGTAAATACAAAGAGTCATACACGCATTCTGTAACTGTACAGCTACAAATAAAGACTCCTCATCCTCGACTGAGCTCAATGTTGTCCTGGAGTATGACAATAAACTGCACCCCAAGCTAAGCTGGCTCAACATCTGCCAGAGCCTGGTTAGGGCCTTATAAAATAGATGTGTATCAAGAGTTCCCACTTACGGAAAATCGACTTCATTCTGTACCATCAAGATTTTGTTCCACCACAGAACAATATCATCAAAAAAGCCATCAACTTTCAACTAGCAAGAAATTAATTTGTGTCATCTAGTTTTAAAAACTCAGAAAGAGCTTTTCCATTTTATAATAAATGAACCGCACCGGTTTGCTTGTCTCCAGAACTTAAAACTTCAACATACCATTGGGTTCATGGATTCTTCTTCAAATATCAAGATCTAAGATGAATGGGCCAGTTTGAATTTCAGCAACAAGATCTTCTTCAATTTGAGGCTCATCTTCTTCAACAGTCTCCTTCGTTCCTCGTTTTCATGTATTCGTTGCATAGAGGTAAAACTCTTCGGTGCATAATTGTAGCACTGATTGACTTGAAAGAGTTCCTCTTTTGCTCAAAGCGGAAACCTGTAAAAACAAGGAATATAAAAGTTCTCCTTCACTAGGGGCCGTAATCTGCTTCAAATCTCAAGGTATTCATTTCAAGCTACAGACAACCCCTACTTGGATGATAGTCTTTGTCGTATTGGAGAAAGAGAATAAACATCACCCAGGCTAAGCTGGTTCAACATCTATCAGTGCCTGGTTAGGGCCTCATAGCTGTGAATCAAGAGTTTCCACCTACTGGTAAATACAAAGAGTCATACACGCATTCTGTAACTGTACAGCTACAAATAAAGACTCCTCATCCTCGACTGAGCTCAATGTTGTCCTGGAGTATGACAATAAACTGCACCCCAAGCTAAGCTGGCTCAACATCTGCCAGAGCCTGGTTAGGGCCTTATAAAATAGATGTGTATCAAGAGTTCCCACTTACGGAAAATCGACTTCATTCTGTACCATCAAGATTTTGTTCCACCACAGAACAATATCATCAAAAAAGCCATCAACTTTCAACTAGCAAGAAATTAATTTGTGTCATCTAGTTTTAAAAACTCAGAAAGAGCTTTTCCATTTTATAATAAATGAACCGCACCGGTTTGCTTGTCTCCAGAACTTAAAACTTCAACATACCATTGGGTTCATGGATTCTTCTTCAAATATCAAGATCTAAGATGAATGGGCCAGTTTGAATTTCAGCAACAAGATCTTCTTCAATTTGAGGCTCATCTTCTTCAACAGTCTCCTTCGTTCCTCATTTTCATGTATTCGTTGCATACAGGTAAAACTCTTCGGTGCATAATTGTAGCACTGATTGACTTGAAAGAGTTCCTCTTTTGCTCAAAGCGGAAACCTGAGGAATATAAAAGTTCTCCTTCACTAGGGGCCGTAATCTGCTTCAAATCTCAAGGTATTCATTTCAAGCTACAGACAACCCCTACTTGGATGATAGTCTTTGTCGTATTGGAGAAAGAGAATAAACATCACCCAGGCTAAGCTGGTTCAACATCTATCAGTGCCTGGTTAGGGCCTCATAGCTGTGAATCAAGAGTTTCCACCTACTGGTAAATACAAAGAGTCATACACGCATTCTGTAACTGTACAGCTACAAATAAAGACTCCTCATCCTCGACTGAGCTCAATGTTGTCCTGGAGTATGACAATAAACTGCACCCCAAGCTAAGCTGGCTCAACATCTGCCAGAGCCTGGTTAGGGCCTTATAAAATAGATGTGTATCAAGAGTTCCCACTTACGGAAAATCGACTTCATTCTGTACCATCAAGATTTTGTTCCACCACAGAACAATATCATCAAAAAAGCCATCAACTTTCAACTAGCAAGAAATTAATTTGTGTCATCTAGTTTTAAAAACTCAGAAAGAGCTTTTCCATTTTATAATAAATGAACCGCACCGGTTTGCTTGTCTCCAGAACTTAAAACTTCAACATACCATTGGGTTCATGGATTCTTCTTCAAATATCAAGATCTAAGATGAATGGGCCAGTTTGAATTTCAGCAACAAGATCTTCTTCAATTTGAGGCTCATCTTCTTCAACAGTCTCCTTCGTTCCTCATTTTCATGTATTCGTTGCATACAGGTAAAACTCTTCGGTGCATAATTGTAGCACTGATTGACTTGAAAGAGTTCCTCTTTTGCTCAAAGCGGAAACCTGAGGAATATAAAAGTTCTCCTTCACTAGGGGCCGTAATCTGCTTCAAATCTCAAGGTATTCATTTCAAGCTACAGACAACCCCTACTTGGATGATAGTCTTTGTCGTATTGGAGAAAGAGAATAAACATCACCCAGGCTAAGCTGGTTCAACATCTATCAGTGCCTGGTTAGGGCCTCATAGCTGTGAATCAAGAGTTTCCACCTACTGGTAAATACAAAGAGTCATACACGCATTCTGTAACTGTACAGCTACAAATAAAGACTCCTCATCCTCGACTGAGCTCAATGTTGTCCTGGAGTATGACAATAAACTGCACCCCAAGCTAAGCTGGCTCAACATCTGCCAGAGCCTGGTTAGGGCCTTATAAAATAGATGTGTATCAAGAGTTCCCACTTACGGAAAATCGACTTCATTCTGTACCATCAAGATTTTGTTCCACCACAGAACAATATCATCAAAAAAGCCATCAACTTTCAACTAGCAAGAAATTAATTTGTGTCATCTAGTTTTAAAAACTCAGAAAGAGCTTTTCCATTTTATAATAAATGAACCGCACCGGTTTGCTTGTCTCCAGAACTTAAAACTTCAACATACCATTGGGTTATGGATTCTTCTTCAAATATCAAGATCTAAGATGAATGGGCCAGTTTGAATTTCAGCAACAAGATCTTCTTCAATTTGAGGCTCATCTTCTTCAACAGTCTCCTTCGTTCCTCGTTTTCATGTATTCGTTGCATAGAGGTAAAACTCTTCGGTGCATAATTGTAGCACTGATTGACTTGAAAGAGTTCCTCTTTTGCTCAAAGCGGAAACCTGTAAAAACAAGGAATATAAAAGTTCTCCTTCACTAGGGGCCGTAATCTGCTTCAAATCTCAAGGTATTCATTTCAAGCTACAGACAACCCCTACTTGGATGATAGTCTTTGTCGTATTGGAGAAAGAGAATAAACATCACCCAGGCTAAGCTGGTTCAACATCTATCAGTGCCTGGTTAGGGCCTCATAGCTGTGAATCAAGAGTTTCCACCTACTGGTAAATACAAAGAGTCATACACGCATTCTGTAACTGTACAGCTACAAATAAAGACTCCTCATCCTCGACTGAGCTCAATGTTGTCCTGGAGTATGACAATAAACTGCACCCCAAGCTAAGCTGGCTCAACATCTGCCAGAGCCTGGTTAGGGCCTTATAAAATAGATGTGTATCAAGAGTTCCCACTTACGGAAAATCGACTTCATTCTGTACCATCAAGATTTTGTTCCACCACAGAACAATATCATCAAAAAAGCCATCAACTTTCAACTAGCAAGAAATTAATTTGTGTCATCTAGTTTTAAAAACTCAGAAAGAGCTTTTCCATTTTATAATAAATCAACCGCACCGGTTTGCTTGTCTCCAGAACTTAAAACTTCAACATACCATTGGGTTCATGGATTCTTCTTCAAATATCAAGATCTAAGATGAATGGGCCAGTTTGAATTTCAGCAACAAGATCTTCTTCAATTTGAGGCTCATCTTCTTCAACAGTCTCCTTCGTTCCTCGTTTTCATGTATTCGTTGCATAGAGGTAAAACTCTTCGGTGCATAATTGTAGCACTGATTGACTTGAAAGAGTTCCTCTTTTGCTCAAAGCGGAAACCTGTAAAAACAAGGAATATAAAAGTTCTCCTTCACTAGGGGCCGTAATCTGCTTCAAATCTCAAGGTATTCATTTCAAGCTACAGACAACCCCTACTTGGATGATAGTCTTTGTCGTATTGGAGAAAGAGAATAAACATCACCCAGGCTAAGCTGGTTCAACATCTATCAGTGCCTGGTTAGGGCCTCATAGCTGTGAATCAAGAGTTTCCACCTACTGGTAAATACAAAGAGTCATACACGCATTCTGTAACTGTACAGCTACAAATAAAGACTCCTCATCCTCGACTGAGCTCAATGTTGTCCTGGAGTATGACAATAAACTGCACCCCAAGCTAAGCTGGCTCAACATCTGCCAGAGCCTGGTTAGGGCCTTATAAAATAGATGTGTATCAAGAGTTCCCACTTACGGAAAATCGACTTCATTCTGTACCATCAAGATTTTGTTCCACCACAGAACAATATCATCAAAAAAGCCATCAACTTTCAACTAGCAAGAAATTAATTTGTGTCATCTAGTTTTAAAAACTCAGAAAGAGCTTTTCCATTTTATAATAAATGAACCGCACCAGTTTGCTTGTCTCCAGAACTTAAAACTTCAACATACCATTGGGTTCATGGATTCTTCTTCAAATATCAAGATCTAAGATGAATGGGCCAGTTTGAATTTCAGCAACAAGATCTTCTTCAATTTGAGGCTCATCTTCTTCAACAGTCTCCTTCGTTCCTCGTTTTCATGTATTCGTTGCATAGAGGTAAAACTCTTCGGTGCATAATTGTAGCACTGATTGACTTGAAAGAGTTCCTCTTTTGCTCAAAGCGGAAACCTGTAAAAACAAGGAATATAAAAGTTCTCCTTCACTAGGGGCCGTAATCTGCTTCAAATCTCAAGGTATTCATTTCAAGCTACAGACAACCCCTACTTGGATGATAGTCTTTGTCGTATTGGAGAAAGAGAATAAACATCACCCAGGCTAAGCTGGTTCAACATCTATCAGTGCCTGGTTAGGGCCTCATAGCTGTGAATCAAGAGTTTCCACCTACTGGTAAATACAAAGAGTCATACACGCATTCTGTAACTGTACAGCTACAAATAAAGACTCCTCATCCTCGACTGAGCTCAATGTTGTCCTGGAGTATGACAATAAACTGCACCCCAAGCTAAGCTGGCTCAACATCTGCCAGAGCCTGGTTAGGGCCTTATAAAATAGATGTGTATCAAGAGTTCCCACTTACGGAAAATCGACTTCATTCTGTACCATCAAGATTTTGTTCCACCACAGAACAATATCATCAAAAAAGCCATCAACTTTCAACTAGCAAGAAATTAATTTGTGTCATCTAGTTTTAAAAACTCAGAAAGAGCTTTTCCATTTTATAATAAATGAACCGCACCGGTTTGCTTGTCTCCAGAACTTAAAACTTCAACATACCATTGGGTTCATGGATTCTTCTTCAAATATCAAGATCTAAGATGAATGGGCCAGTTTGAATTTCAGCAACAAGATCTTCTTCAATTTGAGGCTCATCTTCTTCAACAGTCTCCTTCGTTCCTCGTTTTCATGTATTCGTTGCATAGAGGTAAAACTCTTCGGTGCATAATTGTAGCACTGATTGACTTGAAAGAGTTCCTCTTTTGCTCAAAGCGGAAACCTGTAAAAACAAGGAATATAAAAGTTCTCCTTCACTAGGGGCCGTAATCTGCTTCAAATAAATGTGTATTTATGTTTTGTTACTTGCTTTATGTCACAGCTGACACCCAAGGGCTGCCTGATGATGGTAACCAACAAGAACAGTTGGCCAATTCTCCAGCTCCACATAATGATGACAAGGATGGAATTTCAGATGAGGACACTGATGACGAAGGTCTTCTCCCAGTACCAGTTCGCCATGGTAAGAGGAACATAATAAGTTGAAGCTTGAAATTTAACAACTAATTAATTTTTTGAATGTTCATTGGCACTTTTAATTCAATGCAATATAGTTTGTATTGTTGACTTGTACCTTGCTGTCCAAAATTTTAATGTAAGACGTTTCACTTTTAAAATAATAAACACTTGTTTTAAATATACCAAGGTATAAGCTAAAATAACTAACATACCCAATACAAGAGTGACATTTCACCCACAAAAGAATCATTCATGTATCCAGGGTTGGTTAAGGTGAACCAGCAAAGTGTCTCGGCTATGCTGAAAACCTTCATGGCTTCCCAGGATAGAAGGTTCGCAAGTCTCAAGAAACAACAAGCTGAAGCAGAGAAACTGCAAAGAGATCAGGAAAATCAATTGACTTGCCAGCTGCTAGAACAGCAATGTCAAGAATTGGAGGACAAACAAGAGAAAGACGAACTATATTAATATATATAATAATAAACTTTGGTTCAGCCAAAATTGAAAACCGATGACATCATAGCTAAGTTCTTATCAAGACATTGGTATTTAAGTATGTGCTAAGTATACAACAAAAGTTGAACTTACAAACAATTGACTGGGTATTGTCAGTATGGGAATTTGCTGAAAACCTCATTTGTTTCTACCAAGATGAAGTACAGAGTGTGTATTGGACGAGAAATCAAGTAACACTTCATCCGGTAGTCACTTATTCCTACCTCCATGCTTACTATAAATGTAAAACATGAAACAACCAAGTGACTGAATCCATTGTGTTCATTTCACCAGATAACAAACATGATCATGATGCAGTGCATGAGTACATGAACTTAGTGTCCATTCACCACCAACAGAAGCGAGGAGTTAAGATCAATATGATGGTACGCTTTTCAGATGGATGTGCCGTTCAGTATAAGTCAAAAGGGCCAATCTCGGATATCAAGAAGATTGTGTCCACAAATCATAGCATTTTTGAAACTTCACTTGACTAGTGATTACAAATTTCTAGTGACTACATCTCCCCTTTACTAACATATCCTATTTCTAACATAGCTGATAGATAAATGTACTGCATTCTTTATGAGAAAGAGTTGATGTGGTGAGATGCACGTATAAAGTAACTGGCAATAAAATGTTTTGTTTTTCCTCTTTAATTTTCTTTTGTAGATGCTGTTTAAATTGAGATGGAGCTACGAAAGAAGCCTAAGGTAGACTACTGCTTGTTAGCGAATGGTCTTCCTATTACCCGGGAGTCAAACAAATCCACAAAAGAGTTTTTGGAAACGAGAGGAGAGACGGGGAGTGAGGAGGTGCTTGTGCACTACATCGGTTGGAGCTCAGACTTTGACGAGTGGAAAAAACGGACCGACGTCGTAGACAGAAACTTTGCTAATGAGAACAGCGACGCGTACTCTTCATTGATAAGCACTCTGACAATTGCAGTGAAAGATAACCTAAACCTGTCTCGGGTACAAAACACCGAAATTACTGTCAAAACAAGTGTGCAGAGAGAAACATTTGAAAAGTTGATCGATGCACTTCAGCTGAAGGATTGGAAAACCGCAGGGGAAAAAACGATTTACAGAGGATCGATAGCAGCTTTCATTCCTGTCTTTGGAAAAGACTGGTGGTATCGAGTCTGTAGTTGGCGACTTCGCGTACATTGTAGATGGTACGATCCAGCTCTGGCTGTTGGAGAGGGACTGTCTCACAGTGTACACTGTGGACCTGGAGAAGAAAATTGTACACCGCGGGTACGTCGCCAATCTGCGCTTCGTTAAGCAGTATGGCAACAGCACTGACATGAACATTTTGAGGGGACCCTTAGTATAATAGGTATACATGTCCACATACATTGTTGCACCAAGGTAGTTTAAGGCAACATGGCACTTGTGAAATTTGTATCTGTGCTGTTTCTTTTACTGTCATTGGTCTTGATAAAGAGCTTCGTTCTATCAAATCTAACTGATGATCATGCTTGGGTAATTGAAGTTAGCAATTATGCTCTTCATGAGCTTGCAAAATCCAGCGGACATGCACTGCATACCGAGTCAGCTGCAAAATCAGTTTTAGAAAATCTATGTGCAAGTAACAAGATTGATTTGCAGTACATTGATTTTGACAGGGCAGTTAATGCCCTTCGATCTAAACTCAAAATTTGGTTGGTAAATTTCGAGGAGCATTGAATAAGGGAGGCAGGCAAGTGTCGGCATTTAAGGAACAAACATACAAGCTAAAACTTGGGGGGGTGAAAAGAAAAATCCTGCATGAGATTGAAAATGAGAAGAAAAAAAGGAAGATTGCAGAAGACCATGCTAAAAGGGTCAGTAACAAAGTCAAGGAATGCAAAAAACAAACCAAAAATGCCAACACTTTACTCTCCAACACTTTACTCTCCAAGTCAATAAGGTGGCAGGTTTTACGTAATCTGCAAATTTCATTCAACATTAAGGGGTTTCGGGATATCATACAGATGGCACGACTTAGTTATTTTTGGCCTTGATTTGTGTATAGTTGATTTCTTTTTAAATTTTTGCTGTAAATTCATTGTAGTTTCCATTTTTGTACTTTTTAACATTGTTGAGGACAACAATGGGTTTAAGTACCGGTAGTGGTGAGTGTAATGGGTGTAGAAAAACCTTTGTTCTATAGGTGACCAAGTGTCTATGTTAGAGTTTTATTACCCTTCCACTGTTTATACTTCCCCCTTAAGCTCTTCTAGCACCCCCTTAGTTAATTTCTTAGGAATCCTTTGTAATAAACAATGAACCCTCTTGCATAATCCTTGGTAGTGTGGTTAGTCACCCCTGTAATTGACTTCAGATAGCAGCCTGGCAGTGCAAGGGGAACACTCCACACTTATGTGTTCTCCCATCACGATTGCTTTTATACAACTACAACTTCATTTGCCTGTTTCAAGTATTACTGCTATGGACTCGGTTTTAAAGCCATTTTGATTTTAATTTTGTAACCTTCTTTGGCACTGTGTTGTGTTTTGTTTTGTTATTTTTAGTGGTTTCTATAAATTCTTTTCATTGTTCGGGGTTTAGTTCAATAGTGTTAATGGTCTGGGTTTAGAGTTTACTTAATTTGTTGCTATGTTTCGATCACTGGTTTTAGTTTTGGTCATCGCCTTATAATCAATAAAGTAATTTTTTTATATTTTTTTGCTTGTTGAGAAACCGTCCTACTTTTTGCATTTCCTCGCGTCTTAACCCTATTCGATCCTTAGATTAATTGAGTTTTTCTGAAGTGAGTTTCCCCAGTATTTAGTTTTATTTAGTTTTATTCAAGTGATCCATTTTTCCGGGTTACACAAACAAGGCAACTGACCTGTTTCTAAATGATTTGAAAAACACAACAACCTTCAGTTGAGATGAAGTTGTGATGAAGTGCCACACAGGATAAATGGCAAGCCACTCACACATGTAATTTTCCTTTCGAGGGCACATTTTCATGCATTTTAAAAATGGCCCTGACGAGAAACAAACGCTTTTGGCTCAATTGCAGAATACCCCGCAACTCATAAGCACCACCTCGTAGCCGGCGGCTACGGCTACGCAGTCACGGTTTAGTGACCGCACTATGTCGGTGTAGCCGCGTAGCCGCGTAGCCACTCAACTGCACACACTTTGGACTTAGACTTTTTTTCAATACTCCCATTGCTTTTGCACGCAACCCTGATTATACACGTGTTTCGTAATAGGACGGTCGGTGTAGCCGCGTAGCCGCGTAGCCACTCAACTGCACACACTTTGGACTTAGACTTTTTTCAATACTCCCATTGCTTTTGCACGCAACCATGATTATAATACTCCCATTGCTTTTGCACGCAACCCTGATTATACACGTGTTCCGTAATAGGACGGTCGGTGTAGCCGCGTAGCCGCGTAGCCACTCTACGGCACACACTTTGGACTTAGACTTTTTTTCAATACTCCCATTGCTTAGGGTTAGGGTTAGGGTTAGGGTTAGGGTTAGGGTTAGGGTTAGGGTTTAGGGTTAGGGTTAGGGTTAGGGTTTAGGGTTAGGGTTAGGGTTAGGGTTAGGGTTAGGGTTAGGGTTAGGGTTAGGGTTAGGGTTAGGGTTAGGGTTAGGATGATTGTACATGTACTTGCACACAACCATGATAGTACATGTACATCGGCGCTCCGCTCGCAGTGCGTTGCCACTCCATTAAAAAGGTGCTTTTTCGGGTTGCGGGGTATTCTGCAATTACTCCACGCTTTTTTATCCCTTTTGAATTTTTGGAAGAATAAATGAACAAATGTACTGAAGTTTGCTTACCCCCGATGTTGTAAAAGTTCACCTTCGAATTCGAATAGCTCCTCTTAACGTCAATCATTCAAGATGATTCGCCGGACTGTACGGTCTCCGCATTCACTGCTGCGCCGGTGACTTCTTCATATGAAGACATGGAACTTGGAAGGCAAGCCAAACACTCAAACCCGCGTGTGTCAACTCAACTCAAGTGAGGCTGCTGAAGGGCGTCGCTTTCAAGTTTCATTCATTTCTAGCAGTAATCTATTGTCACCTCCTGTGACACTGACACAGTTCTGAACAGCGACAACAAACTGTAGTCTTTAGGGTTATAATAAAATGTGTTGATTGCATCATAGAGAAAGGACTCTATGATTGCATACAACAATCCAATGGGCTGTGTGTGTGAGTAAAAGGCCATAACAAATCCGTCATGGCGGCCGCTCGAAACCACCAACGAACTCCCTGCACAAATCGGTCAGTCCTTTCTCTACGGTGGTTACTGTGTTTAGGATTAGGTGTGTGGTTGAGGTGTGTGGTTGTTGTTGATGCTGATGCTATTCCAATGTGCAGTGTGAGTATTAACCAAACTTTGCGTGCACTCTCCCCGTCCGTCTCGCACATTCACACACAGGGGGGAGAGAGTGGCCATGGCGAGTCCGGTCCGAGCATCTACTCAACCCTTTCTCCGTCAGTCCAGATCCAGCAGTTGCCAGAGAACTTATCCAATCCAAATCAATTCTACCTCCATGTACCAACCAAGTTGATAAACCTTTGGCTTCTTGTCGTTATATAATAAATAATACTAATGTCTACAAGTCACCTCCATGATGAGAGAGTCCATGCACGCAACATCAAAACGGTAATTCATCAAAACAGCAAATAGCAGCATGCACACATACGACAGCATTGAATGGCAATCCAGGCACGTGTGAAAATGGATTCAGTGGCTAGAGCGCCCTCTGTAGTTAGAATTTGGGGCAGCCGTAATCTTGATTTTATTCGATTTTAATGCCGAGAGATAATATCGAGCTTAATTAACATCGAGGGGATTATATTTCGTTCTCACACAACAAAAATAATAATAACATAATGTTGTCTTTTGCTCCACCAAAATACTACCAGATTTCGAGGGAAAGATATGACTTCGAAGGAAATAGAGGAAACATTTCCGTTCCCTGCCACCACTTTTTCACTGCATTCGTTATGAAATAAAATAGCATCTAATTTACTCAAATGAGAAATCCTTCTTGATACAAATGAGTTCTGTAGCTATCGCTTTAGGGACTCAAAATATCAGTATTTCCATACCATAACAAAGCAAAATAATATCCTTAGTCGAGTTTTTAAAAAAAGGGGGGGGGGATTCATAAGTGTCTACTGCATCATTTTAGAGCATAAAATTGCATGTTATTTGACCCACATTCGGTAAAAATGCTGGACCTACCCCTTGTGAGCTTTTCAATGTGAATGAGTGATTTTTTACCCGGGAATGTCATATCCCCCCGCCCTAATAATGAATAAATAAGTATTACCAAATTTTAAAAAAATCAACATTTCTCAAAATACACCTTTAATGCACAAAATTGCAACCTTATAACTGACCCCCCCCCCCCCCCAAATGCTAGACTTACACCTGTGATTTCCCCCCAATATTTTGGGTTCTTTGCAAAATTTGATTATTTAGGCAATAAAATGAAGCAGGCACCAACTAATGCCCTTTTCTAAGACCTGACTTATTGAATATGGCATTTTTTTTGGGGGGGGGGGGGAAATAAGGATTTGCTGGCAAATTAATTTAATAATTTCCCCCAAAATATAAACATTTCCCAAAATAAAATGAACAGCATCTGTGTCTAGTCTCTACTACATCTTTTAAGAGCATAAAATCTGACCTTGATGATTGACCTAATTTGAATAAAAGTGGGGGACCTACCCTGATGTTTTTTCATTTTGTTGCCTGTTTTTCAATTTTTATTTTTTGCTTTAAAATAAAGCAGGCAACATCACTGATGCCGTTTTGTATTATTTCACCTATTTTATATTTAATTTGTGAAAAAATACTAGGTATCCTCAGTCAAATTAAATAAAAAGGCATCGATATACCAGTATTGCTTCATTATTTTTAGTGAAAAAACCCCACACCTGAACAAAATAGTCCAAAATGTGAAAAAATGTATTAAAAAAATGCTTTTGTTTTCTTTGATTCCGTTTCCAGTCACCTTACAATAAACAATATTAAAACCTTAATATTAAAACCTTGAAGTTACCAAAGGTAGAAACACTAAATTGTAATATCTTTCCAATTTAATAACAGCTAAATATCTTGCCAGGAAAAAACCCAACCTCGAGTAGGTTTTTCTTCATCATTTTAGCCAAACTAACTTGATATTCTCCCCCGAAATGTCATTTCTCCCAAACACTTAGCTAATAGCTGGAGTCAACTTACATAAAAAGGCACTAGTAATGTTTACTGCTTCATTTTAGAGCATAAAATTACACCTAAGTGACGATTTATCTGTTACACCAGTGTAACGGAGTGCACCCTAGCACCACTCTGCTCAGACCAATACTGACAGACGACCCAAACAAAAGAACAAAATGCAGTGACAACAGATTAGAAATGCCAAACGCACATAAATAATTTAATAGCATCGCTTTGATAATTTTATCTCCAACAATCTTATTCCATCTCAATATTCCAATTCCATCTCAATGGGCTAATATTTACAAATTGATTTAATATAAAGAAGTATAAATAAGTATTTAATATAAAGAAGTAATCAACCACAAGGGAAACTAAATTTGTTAATACTTTCTGGTTGAACAAAGAAAATTTACTAAGAGTGGGACTTGAACCTGTGACCTCTAGATTAAAGGCTTCTCACTGGCACCCATTAACAAAGATATTGACAACATAGGGCGACTGGCAAAATAGGGCTAGAAAGCTCAGTTAGAGGGCCGGCATGGTCACAGGCTCTAGTCAATTTTTCTTTGTTCAACCCCAAAATAATATAAAGAAGCAAAGGCCTACAAAACAGATTTCACACAAATAACTGAAAAAACTTGTGTGGTACAGTTCTCTGTTAATCGGTCCCTCTGTTTAATGACTCGCAAAGAAAACCCAGCTGCCCACCAGAAAAGTAGACCCCCATCTCAGTCACAACCGTAGACCCACATGGAGTCGCCCCAAGGAGTGTTGCAGCATCCCTAACCACACCCCAAGAGGGCTGGACCCAGTGAGGGTTTAACGTCATGGGAACTCGATGCACTTAGCCTCAACAATAAATGTCCTTGGGTCTGAGAACCCTGGGAGAATTTGCGTTCCTGGGAGGGCTTCAAACACCCGCTGGACCGCTACACGTTCCACCGGTTTGACACGACAGCCTCAACGCTTGCCTTTGTCCTCTGGTTCACACCAACCCCGCCCCCCCAAAAAACCAAACTGTACACCCCCAAAATGTTAACCCAAGAACAGCATTCCTTTCATTTTTATAGCACTTTTAGATTCCTTTCCCATAAGCCAAAATTAATACCGTACACATGTACATGAGACAGCACAACTGGGTGTTCAATTATTGCCTCCCATGTTTATCTATTTTAACAAAAGCATAAAAATACCAGAGTAAACACAAATCAAATTTGTCACACTTTCCAATCTCATCCACTTTCATAGGGTTCCAATCACCTAAACTAATGCCCACTGTATATTATTAGCATTATTTAAAAGGTGGAAAAATGCCAAAATAACACAGCTCAGTCATGGCTCAGATACAAAGTCTACTATAATATTAAGATTGAAAATTGGAAAGTGTTGCAAGAAATGACCGAGTGACAAAAACTTAAGCTGGAAGTGAATGGAAATCAATTCAAAACAATCTGTTTGGAAGGTCATGAGAATAAACCTTACAAATAACAACAAATTTTTCCACAAATATTCTGCAAATTTTTCAATAAAAACTTGCAACACTTTCCAGGCAAGGAACTCACATGTACTCTTCGGTAAAGAAGCGTCAACCAACAATGAACTCCCTAGAGATGCAATACCTCCTTTTTGCAAAATCAATGCGCGGCGTAGATATTCTGGTTTTGTCCCAATGACATTACCCTGTACATTGCGCTGCAGTGCACTTTATGCATTGACTCTTTATAAGAGGACATGTAGCTCTATACACAACCTTCAGAATCTGCCCCTTTCTTGAACTTTGACAGGCCCACTATTGACCCCTTGCACAGCACGGAACGCACCTCCGATAGGCGTCCACCATTTTGGGATTAAATTCCTTTGTGTAATTTTGACTCCCAAAATGGTGAGCAGGATAGATGCATGTAAGTGCGCTACGCGTTGAGCAAGGGGTCAAGTCACTGCATAAAAAATGGTATTTTTGAATGGTATGCTTTCGATACTTCGCCTGAATTGTTATTATATTGTTCCCTTCTATAATAAATTTCAGTATTGCTTTAAGAATTCATAGATCACATTTAGCACACTGGACAAGGACATAATTCAAAAGCATAACATCTAAGCTTCATTTTGAGGGTAAGTATGACAGTTTAGGACATAATTATTTCATGCAAGTGGCAGCCCACACAAAAACTTCACCCCCTGTGAAAAAACATGTTATAAGATTTAAATCGATACGCAGAACTCAAGAAGTTTATGTTTTCAATTAAATTAAATTAAATTCAATGTTTAATGTCCATAAAATGGAAATTTGCTTTGTTGAGCATGCTCAGCACAAAGTATGGATGTTAGTTTCACTTTTTTCGAATAGAGTTTCCTGAGAAAGAGTAGTAAGAACTTCCTGTTGTTATTGTTTATTTTGTTCATTTCGTTAAAATAATCTTTTGATGAGTATGAGACTCCATCTGATGTGCTGTCAGGCAGGGTAGTAGGTCTGCTATCAGGCAGGGTAGTAGGTCTGCTATCAGGCAGGGTAGTAGGTCTGCTATCAGGCAGGGTAGTAGGTCTGCTATCAGGCAGGGTAGTAGGTCTGCTATCAGGCAGGGTAGTAGGTCTGCTGTCAGGCAGGGTAGTAGGTCTGCTGTCAGGCAGGGTAGTAGGTCTGCTGTCAGGCAGGGTAGTAGGTCTGCTGTCAGGCAGGGTAGTGGGTCTGCTATCAGGCAGGGTAGTAGGTCTGCTATTAGGCAGGGTAGTAGGTCTGCTATCAGGCAGGGTAGTAGGTCTGCTATCAGGCAGGGTAGTGGGTCTGTTATCAGGCAGGATAGTAGGTCTGCTATCAGTATCAGGCAGGGTAGTAGGTCTGCTATCAGGCCTGCTATCAGTATCAGGCAGGGTAGTAGGTCTGCTATCAGGCAGGGTAGTAGGTCTGCTATCAGGCAGGGTAGTAGGTCTGCTATCAGGCAGGGTAGTGGGTCTGCTATCAGGCAGGGTAGTGGGTCTGCTATCAGGCAGGGTAGTGGGTCTGCTATCAGGCAGGATAGTAGGTCTGCTATCAGTATCAGGCAGGGTAGTAGGTCTGCTATCAGGCAGGGTAGTAGGTCTGCTATCAGGCAGGGTTATTTTCATTCAGGATCGTCAGCAGACCTCTCAATGCAGACCTTTGGAAAAAATGAAAAGTAAACACTTAGATAATCACACACAAAAAACACTTTAAAAAGTTGACAAGGTCATTTTGAAGTAGTTGCATGGAATCTTGGATCCTGGTTGTACCACTTTGTAGTGACTTGAAACTGTGGACGTCAGGCTTTATCCAAAGAGACTAATTTGACAACTGGCATGTAATTGACCGGTTAACTGCAGTTAACTTGGTTGAAAAGGACATTCTGGGTACAACACTCAACACAAAATCTTGAGCAAAGTATACAAATGAGGAGTTTAAAACAATGGTAGTTAATTTTTTGGTAACACAATCTGACATGTGTCCTCATTATACAGCTCACTGTGCCTGAAGCAAAGTCGTCAAATCATTCACCTTTCTTTTAAATTTGCCCTTTTTTTAAAATGGCAGCTGAGGCCCACTTAGACAGGGGGGGGGGGGGGGGTTCAATTTCCTTTGGGAACACTCAAAAGAAGTTTGACAAAAATGAATTTCTGATCAGTAGCTAAGAAAAATATGAAGTGGACCACCTCATAATCATGTTTTTAGCCAAGGAGAAACACATACTTTATACTTTATGTGGCATAAAAGAGTAAAAACATAAATGTTCACAGATTTGCACACAACATACATGGTATAAAGATGGTCATGGTGGGAAACTCTCTACAGTATTTTTGCTTAAAATGCAATAGTTTTTGAGACATGAGTAAAAAGAATTGGTTTTGATCTCGCAAGTCCAAACTAAGTGTATGAAAACTGTGAAAATAATTAAGGGTTTTTCAACTTTTTTCTTTTGACTCCAATGACCACAGATTGAGCCTAAACTTTCACAGGTTTGTTTTCTTATGTGTATGTTGGGTCACATCAAGTGTGGATACTGGTCTTTGACATTTACCAATGTGACACATGTGCTTTAAGGAATTGGGAAACAAAAAAACATCATCAATTTGAGATCAGACTTTGTAAACATAAAACGCAGTAACTCACCAACATTAGTAAGAATTGATCAAATCCAGTGGAAGTCGTTTTGCTCTCTCAGTTTCAGCTCAGTTTGGTTCAGCTCCAGGACACACATCCACACAAAACAAGATGGAATAAAAAAATAGAAAGAACACTGTGAGACATCAATAATGGACTTAAGAGAACTGTTTCATGTTTGATAAACAGCAGCAGCCACATCAGGTGATAAAGGTGGATTGCAAAAATGTCACAAATTTCCTACAATCCCCGCTGAATTTGTTGAATGTGCTGTGTCTTCGAGGTACAAAGGGGACGTTGTTATGGAAATCTTAATGTTATCATCAGCACTAATAGCCAACATTTGTCACTCAGAGCAGGTTGGCTGATATGTGACGTCATGTGCAATCCACCTGTTACATTGTCTAGATGTATTTTTAATATTTCTGAGACCAATGGATTTACCTGATAATCTCCTGTCATCTAACATCCTCAAAAGTCTTGCATTATTATGACTTCTTTCGTTATCAATGAAACACTTTACATGTAGTACACCTACATTTACTTCATTTATGAAATGATGAAAAGGGAGGGTTTTAATAGAATGTACTCTACATGTATAAAGAGAACTCCCACCCCACAATAGTGTGGGCTGGGTCTACGAATGAATACTTACCTGTGGAGTGACTACTACATTTGCATTGTTGGGTTGGGTCTGGTTGCGCCAGCCCAACTTTATCTTCACAATAATTATATAGTCATCCCCCAAATCAAGAGAGCCAGCAGGACAGGGTTAACTTTATCACTGCATTTTATTTGGTTGTTACAGAAACAGTAAACCTGTCCCCTGATCAAGGACAAGGAACGAGGTCAAAACACCACCATCATGGAGACAATGGAAGTATTGTGCATTGTATTTTTTAAAATTCTTTTGTCTGCCTTCTCACAAAATAGTCTCAACAAAATAATTTATAAAAGATGTGGAAGAGGATGACAACAACACTAGGTAATTTTTATATTACAAGTTTTTAAATATTTATATTTTTTTATCATTGCAGTTCAAAACAAGTACCTGGTTTTAGATATACCAAGGTATAAGCTAAAATAACTAACATACCCAATACAAGAGTGACATTTCACCCACAAAAGAATCATTCATGAATCCAGGGTTGGTTAAGGTGAACATTGAATTCATCAATTTTGTACCCGTTATTTAACGCAAAAATTTATAATTAATGTCCCATTATTTAACATTGTTTTTAGAAAAGCACAAGCAGTCCCGTGCACAGCAAAGTGTCTCGGCTATGCTGAAAATCTTCATGGCTTCCCAGGAGGCCCAGGATAGAAGGTTCGCAAGTCTCCAGAAACAACAAGCTGAAGCAGAGAAACTGCAAAGAGATCAGGAGAATCAATAGACTCGCCAGCTGCTAGAACAGCAATGTCAAGAATTGGAGGACAAAAAAGAGAAATACAAACTATATTAATATATATAATAATAAACTTTGGTTCAGCCAAAATTGAAAACCGATGACATCATAGCTAAGTTCTTATCAAGACATTGGTATTTAAGTATGTGCCAAGTAAACAACAAAAGTTGAACTTACAAACAATTGACTGGGTATTGTCAGTATGGGAATTTGCTGAAAACCTCACCTGTTTCTACCAAGATGAAGTACAGAGTGTGTATTGGACGAGAAATCAAGTAACACTTCATCCAGTAGTCACTTACTATAAATGTAAAACATGTGACAACCAAGTGACTGAGTCCATTGTGTTCATTTCACCAGATAACAAACATGATCATGATGCAGTGCATGAGTACATGAACTTAGTGTCCATTCACCACCAACAGAAGCGAGGAGTTAAGATCAATATGATGGTACGCTTTTCAGATGGATGTGCCGTTCAGTATAACTCAAAAGGGCCAATCTCGGATATCAGGAAACCACACACAGTAGAACTTTTAAAATCAAACTTACTGAAATTGACACAAAGTCAATCATAGTATTCATAGCATTCAAGAGTGACTTTATTATGCCTATGTTATTTTAGGACTAACCCATTCTTTAAAATTGTTTCCTAGACCCTCTTTTCTACTCAAAGTAAATTAACTCAAGAAGATTGTGTCCACAAATCAGAGCAAAAAATACTAAAAATTTAATCCCCGGATTGAAACACAAACAAAATATTTAACACTGATCAAAGCAACCTAGAGTAATCGTAGAGTGGTCATTTTTCATCTTCCCTCCCCCATGCTAAGAATAGTGTTTTAATTTGTGATCAATGTATTTGACCTTTGAGCTCAGGCCATCAAGGTCACTAAAAGTCAATTTACAAAATGGCACAAGCACTTTACTAATATTAATTATGTGTGTTGTTATTAATGAAAATTCACACGAAAACATTACATTTCTTAAAGTTCCTTTTGAGTTTAATTTATACAAACTTTTCAAAAAAAAATCAAGAACATCGTTGTATTTTACATCTGATTGACCTGATCAACTGTTTAGAAACAAGCCAATGTAGATTTAAAAAATTTTTTTGTAGCACACCAGGCATTAAAGGGATGCATTAGAGACGACTTAGAGGAAGTCACTATATCAAGAAACAACAATTTTCTTCACAATACCACCAGTTCAGTTGACCTGTTTATTCCCATACTTGTTTTTTCCTATAATTTTTGCCAAAAAGTTGTGAAACCATTTTCCCATTCAATACAATGTTCATCCAATATGTCCAATCTAAGCTACTTTAAAATAAATGAAAATAGTTTCAAAAAATTCAATTATATTGGCCTTTTTGTTGAGCGCAATTTCCCAAAGCGCGCAATCATTCCAACAAATTGCACTTATCTCGAAAACAATTTGCGCAATAAAAATGACGCACACTGCGCAATTTCAGAATTTGCGTGCTTCTGAAAATTGCATCAGTAGTAATTTTCTAGTACTAATCTACTATACTAGTAGACGTAGTACTACTATAGTGTAGTACTCCATGGAGATAGGAATAGGAGATACAACGACCAACATGTCAATTGGCTAACATAAACAACACCCACTGAGCCGCTGATAAGTTAGTAATAACTAATATAGTATATTATTATTTACGACGTCTGCGTCGTGCGAGAAGAAAATCATAATCTCCATCATATGTCTATGACCTCCATAAAAACTAGGTGGTAAAATGGATGCATGGGCTAGATTTAAGGCTACTTTCCACCTTTATTGATATGTTATTTTACTTACCGCTACAAACGGTCTTTTATACTCTTTATTGGTCAAACCGCATCTGGACTTCGTCGTAGGTCGTACATACACATGTGGACATGTAGTGTATCGTGGAACGTGCTTCCATTTTATGCGCAAGAGAATACATTGTATTCAACCTCGCTCCTGCCCATGGCCATAATGATTGCATCCCCATGAGCTCATTTAGAAGGGAAGGTGTGGGTACAAGGTTGTTTTGTTATGTCCACGACGACGCGTGACGACGCATGATCGATTGACGTCAGATCTTCGACTCCGAGTCGGCGGCCAGGCGGGCGCGCATCACATCATCTCTGAAAGCGCTTTCCATCAAGTGCATCTGACATTGCATGCATTGCGCACTGTATCCTCCACCACACACGCATGGCCCATCCCATAATGCTTTGCAGACCTTTTACGCCTTTTGGTACGTGTCAGGCACGTTTTTTGAAAATGGCGAAGTTTGCGATCGTGTATTTTACGAAGGATCGTAGGTTTGATATTGTGCCCATTGTCCAAATTTTACATTTTGAAGAAGAGAAATGGAGAAGAAATAAAACCAAAGTATACCAGGTAAAATGGACCGGATCATCAGAAGGCAGCACTGATGAAGTCGGCGAACATGACGAAGCCCCATCCTTGTCGTCAGGCCCAGGGGGATCATCAGGGCGTCCTGTTTCATCTAGCCGACATGGCCGACGTGGGAAGTACATCGTGTCTAAAAGCATGAAAGTAGCTGTATATCCCGCATTCGTCATAAGAGTATCAGGTAGGCATTTGACTGTTGAGCTGCCAAAACTCATCACCCAAAAGTGGCCCTTACTTAACTTAAAATGACTTACTTAACTTAAAATTACATGTATGTATAACTTTAAGGCCAAAGTTGGTGTTGCATATTTGGAAGAAAAGATAAAATTTTACATTATGATAGGCCTATATGAAATCTTCGTCGTGAAAATGGAGTGAAAATCCACTTTTCTCCTTGAAATCAAATTGTAAAATCCCCTTTTCACCTCGTTTTCATGGAGTGAAAATGAGGTGATTTTAGGAGAATTGCAATTCCCTTAGAGCCATGGTGAATGAGAAATAATTTCTTGAATTTCAGCCAATTCCTGCGTTCAATGAGATTTCACGGTGGTTTCACAGCAAAGATTTTCATAGTGTTAAAGGGTGTACACACCCTTTAAGCCATAAACAAAAAGGTTCTTTCAGACTCTGCAAATTGTTTTGGCCAATAAAAATTGAGATATTGTACACATGCGGCATTCTGTATGGAATGAGAAGTAACCGGACTGCCTCAGCTCTTTCTGAAGGGCTATTTGATTTGTTTTGTTCAACTAGTCCATCCAGTTGTTTTTGGGTTTTTTTTGGGGGGGGGGGGGGGGGGTCAGGGGTAAGAAAGTTGTAGGCCAAGAAAAATTGCTATATTTCTTACACAAACCTACGATCCATTAACAAACATGCTTACTATAGAATTTGTTTGTTATGGTATAGAATCTAAAGAAGAACTGGACAAAGTGCTGGAGAGTGATGAACGCCTACGCATCCCAAATGTGCAGACGCACATTAATGAACCAGTGACAACTGATGCTGACGATGATGGGGCTGATGCAGCCTCATCCCAATTAGCCGTGAAAAAGGTGAACATTATTTGTATTATTTGCATAGTTTCCCTCAATATGTTATTGTCATACTAAAAATGCCTACAACATGCCGACAACATGCAGATAAGTCCTTTATACCTTAAACCCACTAATAAAATGATGATGTATTAGAAACAATTTCTTTAAAGTGTAAATAAGTGATAATTTCAGGAAATTAAGTCCATTAATTTAAACCAGAAAAAACAGTGCTAGTTGAAAGCCATCTTGGTTTAAAGAATATCTATGGGCAACACCATTATGCTATATGGGGGTGAGATTCATCAGTTAGAAACTGCACAAAGGCAGAGTGGAAACCATGTAGTGCCCACATCACAAGCTCATATGACAGTGCAGTACGGAGCACCCTCTGCTGCCGATGTTAAAATAACCCCCATAGCGTAATAGTATGATCCAATTTTATGTTACAATTGTAATAATTTTTCAGAAGCAGCAGAATGAATCGCGCAAAAGTGCAGTGACTGCTCGCTTGAATGCGGTAATTGCGAAGAAAAGGAGTGCCCCTTTACCATTGACCCTGCAAGCACCAAGGAAGAGAGTCAAAACCTTTTCAAGTTCCGAGGAGGAGGAGGAGGAGGATGTGCATCTGCATCTGCAAAACTTAGTAAAGAGGCAAAAGCGTAAAATAAAGGAAATGGAAACGGAACTGAGTAGTCTAAGGCGCCTCAACCTTAATCTGCAGTCTATGCTGACATCAAAATACCATGGTAATAGCTTTGTAAATATGCATTCGATAACACTTTTTTTTAAAATACTTTATTTGAGGTACATCAACTGATTTGTCATAAACAACGTAATTTTAACATTTTGTCATAAACTAGCCTACATTAACCTCACAAATTGTTCATTTTCAGTGGGACACGTTTAATAGTTAAAACTGTAAACATTATTTCAATGATAGTATGTTGGATTGAGGATAATTGCCTTCCCTTTTTTAAGTGAATACAGAGTTGTTATCAAAATGTCACAGAAACTGTAAAGTGCTTTTTTTAAAATTAATTTTGTAACTGCATTTTTTGTTTCCTTTCCATGTTCCAATTTCCAATTATTAGAGCCAGAAGGACTTTCCAAGGAAGCTGGAAAACAAAAGGAAGTTCCTGAGGAAGCTGAAGCCAAGCCTAAAAATGTTAGCAAATTTGAAATTGTACAATATTTCTCTTTAATGTAAAATGTTATAGTATTTAAAAACATGGTTAAATTTAACCCATCTGCATGCAAAGCATCATGTACAGACTTTTTAGTCAGCATGGGTGTGAGTGGGATTTGAAACTGAATAAATACGGAGGTGAAAGGCGAGGGAAGTACCACTATGCCAGCCAACCAGATAATGCCAATTCACCTTCCAAGCTATATTTATTTGCCTAGAGCTAAAAGATTTTGTTATTTTTATTTTGGTAGCATTCACGTTTTGTCCCCTTTTATTGCAATTTGATGCTCAGGATGAAAACTTGCTTGCTGATGAGGAGGTCGCCATTCTTGATGTAAAGCGTAAACCTACGCTTTTCATCAAGAATTTGGCACTGCGTCTGTTTGGGACAGATAAACTTCGCGAGTCTTCGCTTGATGGTACCGTCCCAAACAGATGCCAAGGAAAAAAAACAGCCCGGCCACCACTTTCACCAAAGAGAGTTCGCTTTATAAAATGTGAGTTTTGAACATACATTATATAACACAATTTTTGAGAGTATTCTCTTAATTGTTTTGTAACACTTTGTCATCCAGTAGGGCCCTACACTTGAAATCCAAATGCAATCCACTACATGTGTATGGGATTTGTTAGCCCATAGTGCAGGGTAGGACATGTGAGCGAGGTTTCAACATCAAGAAATATATATATTTTTTTTGTTACATGGAGCCAAAAAAGAAGGTGTATTATTTGGAAAAAAAAACATGAATCCTGTTTTTATTTGTTTTATGTCATATTGTGTCTGTGTCCTTCGCAAATACGGAGAGTCCGAGGTCAAGCTGGTGAACAGGTGCATCTCGGAGAAAATTGCTGACCTCCGGAAAAGCTATGTGCGATCAGCAGCCTGATGAAGATGTTTAAAATTTACTGTCTAAAAGCTTACTTGGTGAAAAGATCTTCTTTATAAGTTTTTTATATGGGACCCCAATGGAAATAAGCCTGAGTTATTGGCTTTTTTGGGCTATCCCAGATTTAATCAACTGTTTTTGTCTGTATGTTCTGAGGTTTGTCTGAGTTGATTGCTTTCTGAATAAAATAATAATAATAATAATAATATCCACACAGGGCGATGCAGGGCAAAGTTCATTGAATTATTTCTCAATGTGCGTTGTCGAACGATCGTTGATTCGCGAAGATTTTATTGCAAATGAAGTTCAAAACAACCGATCTTCAAATCAAGAATCTATGAAAATGGTTGATGATGGAAAAGGTATGATTTAGGAGATAAAATCATCCCAAACCGCAATTTTGCGAACTTCACTTCCGTGCGTTTTTATTTTTTATTTTTATTTTTTTACGTTTTGAAAATTGTGTGCGTCACGTCAATACATGCGGGCTAGTGAAAAAACCTGCGGGCGATCCAAAATTTTGGTTGATTCGCCCGGCCGGCGAGTGGAAAAAAAAGTTAAGGGAAACCCCTGTAAGTTGTGTTTTAATAATAAATGGAGCATAAACTCTGCTGGAGAATCAATACATGACGTATGGTCAACAGTTATTGAAGCACTGTTTATGATTTTAAGTTAGAACTAGTGACTCAGTTGTAATACTTTGGAGATTTGTGGTCTACAACCGCAGGACACAGCTTTAACGGATCTTTTTAAAATTCCACGCTACCAATTGTAATTTTAACTACCGATTGCCCAACGCTCGCGTCACACTTTATTGTATGTTACAATTCCTTCTTCAGGCAATACTGATACAAGAGACTACATGTATATGACAGCCCATAAGAACGAGGGCACGAGAAAGGAATTTAAGACAGAACGAGACATGATCCTCTTCCTCAACCACTGGGAAAGCATCCTCATGCCAAATTAGCCAACATTCAAACTTCTACAAATTTGACCTATGTATAATCATCAACAAACCTTACTTTTTCTATGGGGAACAGCACTTGTATTTAGTCATGGGATTTTTTAATTACCCGGTCACAGAGGTTAGTTTGCTTCATGTACTAACATCTGAGACCTGTTCCTTGATATGTGAGGATATAGGGATTTAAAAACAGCACTTGTCCTAAGGTCATGGGATTTTTTTAATTACCAGGTCACAGAGGTTAGTTTGCTTCATGTACTAACATCTGAGACCTGTTGTTGAAGAATGGCTGGACTCCAATTATTCATTGCCAACACCATGCCCACCAATAGAGAAGCCGACCACTAGTGCAGCTGTTGTCAGCCCTCCATCTGTATTTGACATTCAAGTCGCCAAAGCTGAAAGTCGAAACTAAAAAAAATATCGCAACAAAAAAGGGACTTCAAGAGCAAAACAAGTCTCTAAAACAACATCCCTCTCCACACACACTATGCTAATACAAAACACAGAGAAATTGATCATAAGGCAACAATCTCCCAACAGCGTGATTTAGTTAAATCTTTAGAGAAAAGAAATGAAAAATTAGAGCAGAAAGTACACACTGAAAAGAAAACTGAGCGCATGTTGGCGACAGAGTTTGAAAGTGCAGCAAAATTTGCCAAAACTGATGCTGAACAGAACACAAGTTTGCATAATGAAAGGGCTGAAGAACATGATGAAAATAAAAAGCTTCACGAGAAAGTGATATGTTTAAATCAAAAATTAAATTATGTAATGTAAGAGTTAGACCGTGTTGCCAATGCCTTTCATGATGTCAAAAATAAATGCCTAGTTATGTTCGGTACAGAAAAACCATGTTTCTTTTCATTTGTACACAAGTGTGTGTGGAACTTGTTGTCAAAGCATGTATCTTTTGCCAATGTTAGCGAGGTCATTGCTATTGTACTTGGCATGGTGACCCAATGACAGACTGCCCAGTACCACCACAATTCGGAATATGAATAATGAAAGAACACTCGCTTCACAAATCCAAACAGCAACAATCGTTGGCAAACAAAATACTACGTTACCAACAGATGAAACGCCAAAGAATGCAGACATCTGCATGACATACGCTGTCACAGATGGCATACATGTAGCAAGAGCTCACCTTGAAGTGAATTTCTCTGTAATGCCCGAGTTTAAGAGAGATTTTAAAAATTGAAAAATCTTGTACTTGTATACTTCAGTTTGAAAAAGTCGGACGGAAACAGAGAGACAGCTGAGTTCATGTTTTTCTTTGTCGGATGCAGAAGGTTATCATCTGCTGCTGTTAACTCAAGTGTGAAGATTCTCCTTAACCGAACTTTTCATAAGTTTAAAAGACTCAGCAATCCCAAGGAACTTGAAACATTTATGAAGATTTGTGATGAAACTTTTAAAACTCCAGAAGGCAGTCAAGACATCTCTTCAGATGACATTCCACCACCTGGTGCTCGTGATCCTGAATCCTTGAATCTAGCAATGACAAAGACAGTTGCTGCCTCTCCTAAACCGATGTCGATGGCATTTCAACAAGAGGTAGCACAGAATTTGTTACACCAAGGAAACATTAAACTTGAGAAAAGACTTCACTTTCTGTCTACATCCAAGGCCACTCTTGCACAAAAGTATCACACAGATCGGTGAATTAAGGACACAGTTGAAAACTCCTAAACGTGTAGTTATAATCAAGCCTTAAAGAGAAAGCAACACCAAATAGATTTGAAGGACAAAAAGATTCATGAACTCAAAACAAAATTATGATTTGAAGGACAAAAAGATTCATGAACTCAAAACAAAATTATGTATTAATTTAAATACTTTGGCACGAGAGCTTGATGAGACCAAGGCCAAGCTTTTGAAACTTAAAAAACCACACAGACAATTGCTCAAGTTACGTGGCACTAAGGATTCTTAGGAAGGAGGGTGCGTGTGCCTTTTGCTGTCGCAAAGATCAGTGCAGAATTTCCATCAGATGAATACAGAGGTTTCCAAGAAAAATCAGTTTTAATACAAATTTGTTTTCTTTCTATTGTACAGTGCCAGAATGAAAATGGGACTATCCAGAAAAGATGAGCTCTTCAACGATCTAGTTGGTGAATTTAAAGAACGAGGCCCGACACTACCTAAGGGTACAGCAAAAACAGAAGGCTCCTAAATTTGTCAGGTATTAATAACTACAACAGCTTTATTGCAATTTGTTGTTGTTTTGTTACCATTTGCGTGTTCTTGATGACTTGTGTGACTAGTTTTGTACAATTTTTATGCCATTGAGAATATAATTTTCTGCTTTAAAACAGTTATCCTTTTTGTTAAGATTACAATTATTTTAATCTTATTTTTTCATAACATCTTTTTGATTCACATGGTTAAACCATGTGGAGTGTGGGAGCTGCAGCCATGAAGGGGAGAAATGGGACAGCCAACCATGTCTTGGCAATATTCCAGCTGGCAACGTATTGTTGTCTGCCGCAACATTGTTCTCGGGAGGAAGTTGCTCATCAACCCTTCGAATGTTGCAGCACTTAACGTGACATCTATATGCGAGCGCACATTTTACAGACATCAGACCCATTTGCTGCAGCCAGCCTTAGAGAGAGAGTGGAAGATGCACCACAAGCACATCAAACAGCAATTGTTGAATGAGGGAAAACCTCTTATAATTGGTGGGATGGTTGTGCGGATAGCCCTGGACACTCGATGAAGTTTGGCACTTACACTGCAACCGACCATATTAGCAACAAGATAGTTGATATTCAAATAGTGCAGGTAATTGTTCACTTGAGCTCAGCTCTTGCTATTTCTATTCTTCATATTTCGTGTCTCTTTGGGGGCTCTTTTCATTATTATAGTTCTTGCATTTTCAATAAGGTGTGTGAACAAAATATCAATACAGAAACTTTGCCTACGGACAATTGGCCAGATGGTGCTTGAAATTTCTAGGCAAGGATATGAGAGTGCCACTTCCCTCATGTGCTGTGAACAAAATACCAGAAAAATATCCATCCCCAGAGTACATGTATAAAGGCTATAATTTTGGAATAATTTTGGAATAAAAAAAACACCTCACACAAACTACAAAGGAACAAATTTGTCTTACACAAACTTCAAAGGAAAGTTCATTTTCTACCATCTTTTCACTTAAGTTCACCTAAATCATGCTCTTGGAAAGATGTGTTTCTTAAACGATGATTATTATTAATTTCTGAGATACAGTGTCGAGAAACATACGTCCCGCCATATCCCTGTCAACCACACTTTATTTAATTTTTTCGGACCGAGTTGACTTCAGACCGAGATGACTTCAGACCGAGATAACTTCGGACCGAGATGACCTTTTTACTGTACTGCTGTTGACACTGACACTTGCCATTGTGTACATTTGAAGAGCTGACAGGTTGAAAAAAAAAAAAAAAAAAAAAAACTAAAACAAAAGATTCCCATATCCCCCATCCCTATAGTGGTTAATAGTTGTAAATATAAGTATACCCCTCCAATCTATGACCATCAGGAGGATTGGGATGATTGTCACAACCCGTCAAAGTATTGGTTCCCACCATTCTTTCCAGAGAAAGTAAAACTTATTAAATATTGGAAAGATTTCCGTAAATGGCCACTTCTTTTTCAAATGGTATAAGTATAACAAATTTTAGACGATCTAGGGTACTGTGACTGTGTGGATCCCCATGTTTCTATTTGCAGATGTATCGGTGTCCTGTGTGTCAAAACAAGTCAACTTCGCTCAAAGCCTATGCAAGGCATTATAGGTTCCATGCCAATAACAGTAAAGTCACCTTCACGTGTGGAGTTGTAGAATGCAATAGAGACTTCAGAAGTTATACAACGCTTTCAATGTGCACATCACTAGGGTTCACAGGGAGAAACGCTTTGATGATAGAGTTGCAAGACAGTTATGTGTCAATGACCTAAATTTAGTCTGCCAGCTTCAAAATTGCCAGCAAAATTGTGGAGATTTTGTTGCTCTTCTTTCCCATTTGAAACTACACATTGATAATGGGTATGAAATAAGTTGTCCATTCTTGAGATGCAACCAAAAATACAGAGTGAAATCATCATTTACATCACACATATCAAGAATGCACCGTTCAATTTCAACTCCTGTACCACCATGTAGTGAAACAAGCACGCATGATAACAATGTGGAAGATGATTTTGGAGAGACTGGTAGTTGTGGTTCTGAATCTAATGAAGAATTATGTGACAGTGTAGATGAAGAGGATGAAAACAACATTGAAGAGCTGTATGTACACAACATGGCATTATTCTACCTTCGATTACAAACAAAGTACCATGTCCCTGCATCTACAATACAAGTAATAGTTGATGAACTGAACAGCATACAAAATATACAGACAAGCCATCTGGAAATGCTACTAAAATCAAAGCTTATTTCTGCTGGTCTCGAAAATTGTGTAACTTCACGGATACTAGAGGACATGGAATGTCAAAATTTGTTTACTGCTGCCCACAAACATGTTACTGGTCCGCTTCGTTCCAATTTCACAAGAAAAGAATACTACAAGCACAATATGTCCTATGTTGAGCCAGTTGCTATGAAGCTTGGCACAGATGACACAAATACTTCAAGGCACTTTCATTATGTGCCAATTAAAAGCTCCATCGAAGCACTCTTTAAAGACATGTCAGTTCAAGAACAGTATCATTACCCGCTTCAAAGACAAGATGGTGTTTTCAGTGATTTTACTGATGGTAGTATGTTTAAGCAAATATAACTCTTCACACGCTTGCAAGGGAGGGGGCATACAATTAATTCTCTATCAGGATGCATTTGAGATTGTTAACCATCTTGGCTCAGCTAAAAAGAAGCATAAAATCGTGGCAGTATACAACTGTACTATACACTGGGCAATTTGTACCCATACAACAGATCAAAAATTGATCCCATCCAATTAGTGGCATTATGTAGGGATAAAGATTTGCAGTTTTTTGGACAAGAAAAAATCTTCTCAAGATTAGTCAAGAACTTAAAAGAAATGGAAGACCATGGTATTGACATAGGAGTTGGTCATAATGTAAAGGGAACTGTAGTTTGCATCTTAGGAGACAATTTGGGAAGTCATTTTCTTGGTGGTTTTGTTGAAAATTTCAGCACTGCACAGTACATGTGCAGGTATTGCAAGATAAAAAAAGATGACATGTTTTCTGGCAATTTACAGTCACAAAGAACAGCAGAAAGACGGACACAGGAAAACTATAATGAAGCTCTACAATTTATTGAACAAGCAGCTATGCAAGAACAAAGTAATGGTAATTACGAAGAACTCGGTGTTCAAAAAGAACTCGGTGTTCAATGAACTACGCTACTTCCATGTCTGTAATCCAGGTCTACCCCCTTGCATTGGCCATGACTTGTTTGAGGGAATTATACAATACGACTTGGCAATTTTCATCAAGTACCTTGTGAAGGAAAAGAAATGGTTCACCTATGAACAGCTTAATAGAAATCTCAAACACTTCAAATTGCTTGGCAGTGATGGTCTTGACAAGCCAAATTCTGTAAATTCTAATGGACAAAAGCTTGGAGGTCATGCTGTGCAGAATTGGCTTTTTCTGAGAATTTTCCCTCTTATTGTCTTCAACAAAATTCAAGATTTCTGTGATAAAGTTTGGAATTTAATTTTGTTATTGAGGCAGATTGTGGAACTTGTATGTGCTCCACAAATTTCTAAGGAGCAGATTGCATATCTTAATGTTCTGATAGAGGAGTACATTGCTCTGAGAGTCAAAGAATTCAGTGATATAAGATTGAGACCTAAACACCACTACTTAACACATTACCCAGAACTCACCCTGCAATTTGGGCCTTTGATCCGTTTATGGACGATGAGAATGGAAAGTAAGCACACATTTTTTAAGTGGTGCACACGGTCATCAAAGAATTTTCTTAATGTAACACACTCTCTTGCTGAAACTCATCAACTTCTTCAGGCTTTCCACAATGGAGGCTCTTTATTTGGTAAACCAGTACAACTAGATGACAAGGCGGTTGTTTTTAGTCTGGATTTGTATAATGAAGGTATACAACAGGCAGTTTCCTCTTTGCGGTTTCTACACACACACAGTTTAACCAGCAACAGTGTTGTTGTCCATGGCACCAAATATGCTAAAGGGATGTATGTTGTTGTTGATAAAGTTGATGGAGATTTGCTGCTTGGAGAGATTCTGTTGGTGATTGTTAGTACTACAGAGCATCCATATTTTATAGTTCATCTTTGTAAGTGTGTTTTCCTGAATGATGTGGGTCTGTATAAAGTAATGCATGCTAGACAAGATGGAAACATCAAGTGTGTGGATGCAGACAAATTACTGGACTATCACCCTTTGTCTGGATATTGTGTAGAAGGCAGTGTGTTTATTGCATTGAAGCATGCAATTGTGGACATCAATCTGAAGGCCTTCATACATGTAGCAAATACTGAAGACAAATCAACAATTGCTTCGTCCAAGGTGGATTCATTCGCCGGACTGTACGGTCCCCGCATTCACTGCTGCGCCGGTGACTTCTTCATGAAGACATGGAACTTGGAAGGCAAACCACACTCAAACCCGCGTGTGTCAACTCAACTCAAGTGAGGCTGCTGAAGGGCGTAGCTTTCAAGTTTCATTCATTTCTAGCAGTAATCTATTGTCACCTCATGTGACACTGACACAGTTCTGAACAGCGACAACAAACTGTAGTCTTAGGGTTATAATAAAATGTTCCACAACGGCAATATTATTAATCAGACAGAAGTCTGACTTATTTACACTTGTTGAAAATATTCGCCAATACGCAAACTTCCCACAACGGCAATGTTATTATTAAGCTTGAAGTCGGACTTAATTTCTGAACCTTTTTGAAAATATTCGCCAATATGCAAACGTCCCACAACGGCAATATTATTAATAAGATGGGGTTCGGACATTCTTACCATTAAAATGATATTCTCCAAAATGCAAACGTTCCACAACGGCAATATTTGCAATAAGACGAAAGTCAGACTTTCTTAAGCTTTTTGAAAATATTCTACTAAAGCAAACGTTCCACTACGGCCATTTTTGTTAATAATCAGATGAAAGTCGGACATTCTGACCACTAAAGCAACAAACAAATTATCCAAGATGCAATTGTTCAGTATCGGCAATATTATTATATTAATAAGATAAATGCACCGAGTCGGATGTTCTGACCCTTAAAAAAAAAAATATTAATTATTAAGATGGAAGTCGGACTTCATTTCTAACCCTTTTTAAAATAATTCGCCAATATGCAAACGTCTCACAACGGCATGTTATTATTATTAAGATGGAAGTCAGACTTAATTCCCACAGGCTACAATATTTGTATTGATTCGCAAACTATTACCCTTAGTTACAAAGTATAAGACCATTTAAACATTTCCCCCCATAGTGGAATGCCGGGTTTCAAAAGTGCTGTCAACACTGAATGGCCTGCCTGTTGACCGGGTTCTTATGCGCCCAATTTGAAAGCCAGCAGGTGTCAACACACTTTTCAGGTTTAAAAAAGACTACACACAGCTTGTCTTTTGAGTGAAGCAAGAGTAATACAAACTAAAACAATTGTATAACAAACTGCAGATGATAAGAGATAAGAGTAATTGGATCTCAATTGGAGTGTTGATCAGTCTCCCAGGTCAGGCCTGGATAGTGTCTGGGGCTGCTGAAATAAAGGAAAGGATTGTTTAACTGTCGTCGTTAGGGTAGAAAAGATGTTTTATTTAATCATTGGCAACAGGGGGAAAGGTTTCTCATTGAAACTGAAAAGGTGACCGACGGCGTTAAGAGGTTGTTTTTTAAATAGGACGTTCATTTAGTCTGTGTGGCGGTCAGCAAAAGCTAGAGCCGGTTTATATACCCGACAGGCGTGGCTACTATTGACGCATTGCAACACTTCCATTTGGGAAGATCGGACGGCATCAGGACTTTAGGAAAAAGCGCAAACGATACAGGTATTTAACACTTGCTCCGTAAAAAAAAATCCTGGTTACAAAAATAAAACTGATTGCAAACTTCGAATGGGTTTATTCAACACCGAATTCGTTGCTATAACTTGCCTGTATTATATCAATTGTTTCACTCCATGAATGAACTTTGAAAGCAGGCAACAGTGAAATCATTGTTACGTTGGACACAGTAAACAACTCTCTGTGTGCGCTCGTCCGTGAACGCGTTCTTCTTTGGTTTTGTGTTTTGTGTTTCTTGGCATCGTGTTTCGTGAGGCTTAGGAAGCGATATCGGATTACTATAATCCTTTTTAATCCCTTTTAATCCTTTATCATGTCTTAATCCTCACGATGCAACGTTTCGTTTAACTTGGGATGTAAAAACCCCTAGTCTTTGAATGCCAAAGAGATTTATTTTAATTTAGAAACATGTTCCTTTTACATGTACATTTAAACTCACTGTTGCCAGCATCTAACTTGGGATGTAAGAACCCCAATTCTTTCAATGCCAAAGATTAATTTTATTTTAGACATGTGTTTCTTTACATGACTGGGTTTAATGTATATAGTTTAACTTGGGATGTATCAAACCCTCGTCTTTGAATGCCAAAGATTTATTTTATTTTAGACACTTTTTTCTTTTACATTGCCAGCATTTACTTGGGATGTGAAAACCCCTAGTCTTTGAATGCCAGAGATTTATTTTATTGTGTTTATGATTCTTTACATGGATATACATGCTACCTCCATGCATGCATGTATGTACCCTGTAGAAAATGAATCCGGGATCCCGGCGGGATCCCGGCGGGATCCCGCCTGGAAGGAGAAATCCCGGCGGGATCCCGGTTACTTACCGGGATCCCGGTTTAGTCATCTTGGAAGAACCGGGATTCCTGGCGGGATAAAATTCCCAACCGGGATCCCGGCGGGATAATATTCCCAACCGGGATCCCGGCGGGATAATATTCCCAACCGGGATCCCGGTGGGATTTTATACTTAGATTTTTTTTTCATTTCA
This sequence comes from Leptasterias polaris, assembly GCA_037783415.1. NCBI lineage: Eukaryota > Metazoa > Echinodermata > Asteroidea > Forcipulatida > Asteriidae > Leptasterias > Leptasterias polaris. The sequence continues at coordinate 1,258,370 of JAZGTN010000178.1, read as the reverse complement.
CCATGGATTTTGGACTTAGAAATTTTTCAGATTTTTTTTCAATATTTTAATATTTCTTAATTCCTCGAATACTTGCAATTATTGCAATTATTTTTCACAAGGATTTTTTAAATAAACTTGTTTTCTTCTAAATCTTTTGATAGTACATGCATAATTATTAGACAATTGAATGTTGGGTTGAATTTTGGTTGAATTCGGGTTGACAACCACATGTATAGTATACAAATATGCACGAGTACAATGAGGCAGAATGTATTCTGCGCCATTGTACGAATAAAAAGCATTCAATATTTGTTTTATAATACTCACACATATCCGCAAACGACGAGACGTAATATTCACACGGCATGTTTATGTCATGCAATACAACCATTTCCCCATGGCACTTCATTTGGGTCAATGGGAATGGATCGATTATTGTAGGAATGACGCTGATCAACGAGGTTCAATGACCGTGCGAGTTCATTTTCAAAAGCATATAGCCCGATTCGAACATGCTGTAGGAAGTTTTTGATCATTGAAGCAAAATAAAGTATGACACACATCTGTGTGCTAGTTAAAAAATACCCCCCGGTGATACATAGATCTCGTTCTATTATAAACTAAGAATACACAAGGCCATAATGTTAATTAATTGCTTTGCATTGCCGGAAAAGGGTATTAAACAGCATTAAACTAGCTAAAATTCTAGTAGGCAGTTCAATATAGGCATACTGTTTGCATGAATCAAACTATTCACTGTTCTTTCAGATAAGCTTGGGCGGTTTTCCAAGAAGCGACGCAAAAACTTTGCTTGTCAGGGAATGTCTTGAGAATACTTTGCGCAATGTACAGTGTACGTATAGGCCTAGTACACATGGCATGGGAAGGAGAACGCAGTCAACGTAAACATGTCGGACATGTCGTCGGCGATTAAACGTTGAGATTTGACCGAGAAAATGCTCGGATATGCCGAGTGATTGTTCCAAAACATTGGACCCCCAGGAAATAGCAGTGAAGTTGCACGATTTCTGAAGATGAATTTTTATATTTCACTGCCATAGTTTAAGTTGCAAAGAGTAAGAAAATACCATGTCATGTGTACAGTGTTCGAGTTTGGAGAATGGACGTGATCCGTGGTTGTTTTTCAACCCGACCAGCGAAGCACTATGGACGCCTTGAGAGGTTTTCGGTACGTAAAGTTATTTGTGAAAATAATGAAAACAATTACTAGGAAAATGAAATGCGGCGCTACTACTAATGCCCGACATTAACAAATGGGCGAAAAACATCGGTTACATGGTTTATTGTAACCGACGGTATACCAGCTGGCCAAAAAATGAAAACCGCCCAAGCTTACTTTCTTTCAGACATTATCAATTATGCTCCAACAGATTTGGAGGCTCTGACACAAAGAAGTCTTTTCCAATGGATATAGGAATACACTTTTTGAGCAGATCCGAACCGGGAACAACACACATGTGGTCACTTGGTATCATCTTCTTAATGTGGTTGCACAAAAGGGAGTTTTTATACTTCACTAGAAGAGCATTTTCTACAGAGTTTGGAAATGTTACCGCAGGACCAATTTCAGTGAATTCCTGAATGACAGCATATGTTTTGTTGCCACATGCAATGAAGCAATCAATCTGACCACAGCTAGTCCTGATTGCCTGGCCTTAGGCTAACAGGTTTTTCAAGACTTACTACATAAAGTTCTGACCCTAGTAATGACCTTTGGTGCCAAAATTACCTTCACTCAATGTGGATAAAATAATTTTAGCAATTCTTTTTACTCCACTCTACCCGAGGACCTTCACATAATTTAAAGTGTGATTACTTAACATGATTTATAATTTGTGACTGATATTTTCTTGCAGAAAGTTTTGCCAGGTGACTGGATTACTGACACTCCTAAAGGTTTAAAAATGGTGGAAAAGGCCAAGAGGAAAACTGAAAAGGTGAACATGCAATTTATCTTTTCAGATGAACAGGCATACTAAATAATGTAAATTGTAATGTGCTACATTCATTTAAAGCACCAACTCCCTCCATGGAGACATCAATGGCAATTGCCATGATTGCCATCTCGGCGTCTTTCCCTCTTCTTTTGGCTTGATGCCCTGCAAATTTCATCTTGGTCCACTGCAGAGATTTCACCAGATGGGCAAAAGTGTTTTTTCCCTGGCATTTCTAGCCCTCTTTCTTAAGCCGTGTTCCCATTGGACTTATTTTTGCTAAAGTACCGCGACTTTTCTGTAGAATGACAAAATTAAATCCAATGGGAACGCATGGTAAACTGACCTCCCTGTCAACTTACCGCGGCCGTGATGTAAAACTAACAGGCCGAAGGAGGTCGCGGAAGACTTCCGCTCATCCACGGTAACTTAACAGGGCCGCTAAAAAGTCCAATGGGAACGCTCCACGCTGTAAACCTACCGCGACCACGGTGTAAAACGCTATACAAACAACACCACTTCCTGTTTACGACACAACTATACACAGAGGGCGCGCGAAAATGGTATGGTTCCCTGTTTCATTTGCACTGATGGCCGTGTGGTATGTAGCGTGTGTACATGCAATACAAAAATAACGCCTTTTCTATCTCGTCCAGCGGCAGCAAGTTTTTGCTTTACTGTGGTTAGAAACATGGCAGATTTGATCAATTTTGTGAGGAGTTTAATTGGGCTAGATAAACGTGAAAATGTGGATGAATTCAGTGCGAGAAAACTACGTCACAGTCACGTCATATCCTGCATAGGTCAAAGGTGACTGTGCACAGCGCCCGCAATGTGTACATTCTGCCAGTTTCGAACAGCGAGTTAACTGTTCCATCGCGGAATTTAAGTCCAGGTGGGAACGCACGGTAGAATTACATCTAATCCAGTCACGGTAAGTTTCCGCGTGGCCGCGGAAGAAAAAGTCCAATGGGAACACGGCTTTAGTTTCCATACGTTCATGTGGCAGATGAAAGATTCACTGGGTATTTCACTGGTTGGGATTTCCTGTCTTAGCTGGACTGTTTAAAATGCCACAACTGGGTTATTTATGTACGTGCATATTGAAATAAATGAAGAACATCTGTGAACTGGATTTCAGTAAAGATACAGGTTGTCCCAATGGCCCATAATGTTGTATTTGGCTGCATGATGATGACACTTGCTTGTGGTTGGGGAAACTACTTTTAAGAGCTCTAAATTAATGACTCGTGTCTTTATTTCAGAAAAAGTTTCCTGTCCTTTCCGACACAGATCAGGAGTGTGATGAATCAGGTAAGACAGAGTGACGTGTATATCGTATGACGTGTTTACCCGATTTGTAGAAGTGTTTTACCCGATTTGTAGGAGTGTTTTACCCCATTTGTAGAAGTGTTTTACCCGATTTGTAGAAGTGTTTTACCCGATTTGTAGAAGTGTTGTACCCGATTTGTAGAAAAGAAAAGGGCACGTACGGCAACAATTGCGGTGAAAAGTGGGATTTTTGAAGGGCATTGCGGCAATAGTTAGGGGCAACGACGGCAATTGCCGTCGTGAAGTATCAGGGCTGTATGTAATATACAGGTTTTTCAGAGTCGGTTAATGTTTCCTTTAGTTCTGATTTTTCTTTTCTTTTTTTAGACTTCGAGATTATTGACGTTCCGTCCAAGCGGAGGAAAACCTCTGCTCCCCGAAAGGAAGATGAGGCATGTATTAAGGACCACCATTAAAACTTTGTTTCAGATAAATTGGGAGCAAACACAACATAGGTACATTTCCAACACAAAACACGGCGACTGCACAAAGCCGACTCACCCTTTTTATGATCTCATACATGCCTATCAAGGCATGTCAGAAAACAGGAAATCCAGAAAATTTGTCACTACAGTCCATAGTGTAGGCCCTTCTGACATGTATGACATATATACTAGCCTATAGTTAGGATGTCTGGTACATGTATCTTGGGTGGATCAAAAAAGTAATGCCATCATCCTTTCATGAGGGGAATTGATCTAGTTTTGAGGTTTTAGTGGGTCGAGCGGTCCAGATTCAAGTTCTGATAACTGAGTTGTCAGAATGTGGGATCGAATCGTCATGCCGGTCATGGTGCTTGATTCTCTTCACCCAGGAGTATGAATGGGAACCTGTGAGGGATTCACCCTAAGTGCTTAAGTAGCAGCTAATGGGGTGGTATGCTCCCCAGAGAGTTGAGAAAGCTTCAGGAATGATTTAAAAAAAGTATGTCTGGTAATCTGGGATAATAATATGCGCCTCGGATTAGGCAGCTAGATAGATGGTGCTTTATAAGTTTAAATAATTAATTATTAATATATTTTAGAGTGACTGCATGTTCTGATGTGAAAACCCTTTTTTTTCTTCACTTTCACTTCAGGCAACTCTTGCTCGGAAGGAAAAGAGCAACAACAAAAAGAAACGGGAAAAGGACCGTTTGGATGAAAATGCCGCTGCCTCGACCCTGGTTCTGCAGTCCTGTCTCCCTGAAAGACCAGTCGAATCTGCCAGTATTCTACAAGAGATATTGGAGAAGGTAGCATTATGGATGAATAACTGGTTATCTCAGATGAGTGTATGAACTGTATTTACCAAGTACATGATATAGACTAGCTTTTAGTACCTGGTAAATTAAATTTTTTAAGGCCGAGGAAGTTTGTTGACTGTAACACTTTCCTGTTGTGAGAATTCTAGGACAATTGTTTGTCTGTACAATTTGCAATATGGGAATAAATGTTGAGATGAATGAATGAATTCCCACCAAAATAATACCTTCTTGGTACAACCCAAAATGTTATACTTACTAGGATTGGGAATTTAATCAGAATCATGTAGACCATGATGTTATATTCATCTTTGTGAGGAGGTGTAATGTGTAGGAGATATATGGTAGTTGTGCTGTTGTGGACTCATTTGCTAGGGTTTAATTGCACTGATAGATTGGTTCGAGAGTATACATGTATTGATTTGATATTCTCTATCTTGCATTTTATGATTGCAGGTCAACATGGTTAGTGTACTGACGGAAGAAATAAGAGATTTAAAAGAAGATGTAGCCAATCTGCAAAAAGATGTCACCCATCTGCGATCTTGCAAGTCGTGTGTCCGCACACTCTACAAGGCAAGTTATTCAACTTAATTCACATGCTTGATCAATGTGCACCACTTTGCACTCTCACAAAATGCTAAAAGCACCTGAATGGAGCGATGAGATTTTGAGTAAAAAATGTGAGACCTAAACAGTACCTGAATGGGGGGGGGGGGGGGGGGGGGGGGGGGGGGGGGGGGGGGGGGGTACTACAAATGATATTTTGTCAAATTTCATTGATCTGGTGTTTCAAGAAAACAAACAATTTTGGTGTTTAATTTAAGGCCCTGACAAGATTGTAATTTCTTATTTTGGCATCCTGCTTTTAAATGTGTCAATCTTTTGTGAATTTCTTTTTTGCAGGATTTACGTTTTTAGACAAGTCAACCAAGTTGCCATGGTTTGTTGTCCATTGAGTCCACGCCATCGGCCAAAGGCACATCATTATCGTCCACGCCATTGGCCACGCCACCATCATCGTCCACGCCATCAGCCAAGCCACCACCATCAATGTCCACACCATCAGCCAAGCCATCATCGTCCACACCATCAGCCAAGCCATCATCGTCCACGCCATCAGCCAAACCACCATCAGCCAAGCCACCATCAACGTCCATGCCATCAGCCAAGCCACCATCAACGTCCAAGCCATCAGCCAAGCCACCATCAACGTCCAAGCCATCAGCCAAGCCACCATCAACGTCCATGCCATCAGCCAAGCCACCATCAACGTCCACGCCATCAGCCAAGCCACCATCATCGTCCACGCCATCAGCCAAACCACCATCAGCCAAGCCACCATCAACGTCCAAGCCATCAGCCAAGCCACCATCAACGTCCAAGCCATCAGCCAAGCCACCATCAACGTCCATGCCATCAGCCAAGCCACCATCAACGTCCACGCCATCAGCCAAGCCACCATCAACGTCCAAGCCATCAGCCAAGCCACCATCAACGTCCAAGCCATCAGCCAAGCCACCATCAACGTCCATGCCATCAGCCAAGCCACCATCAACGTCCACGCCATCAGCCAAGCCACCATCATCGTCCACGCCATCAGCCAAACCACCATCAGCCAAGCCACCATCAACGTCCATGCCATCAGCCAAGCCACCATCAACGTCCAAGCCATCAGCCAAGCCACCATCAACGTCCATGCCATCAGCCAAGCCACCATCAACGTCCACGCCATCAGCCAAGCCACCATCATCGTCCACGCCATCAGCCAAAGGCACTACTCGATCATCGTCCGACACACCCATGTTCAGATCCGTATCTCCCCCATACCAACCAGGTAAATCCACCTCCACCACTGGTTCTGTTATGTTAAGTGCATATTGTCACGGGCTGATGTGAAAGCAAAAACTAATTCTTTTAAAGACAATTGGATCCATTTGTTGGATGGACTCGCCTTTGAAAAGCACATTAAAAATTGGCCCACACGTGTATGTGTAACATGCACTCTTAAGCTTGTTAGTTGTTCAATGATTTAAATGAAGTCATTTGAAATCAACAAAAATAAGAAGCGTTATAAGAATAGATGCATCTTTTTTAGGAAATTTCGCGCCATCAAAATTAAAAGCTGCAGATGTATTTGTGGTTTGTTATTGATGTGCTTCAATTTAAAATAATGTTCTTGTATTCCATTATTTGTATTATTTTTACAGACATGGAAGACTATTCAGATGATGTTGAGATGTCCGTGGAGGAATCGGATCATGATCAGCAAAACTCTGTGCCAATCAGCAATGAAACTGAGGGTATGTTCAGTCAATCCTATTCAATTGTTGTAAACCCCATTATTTTCGCTAATTGATAGCAAGACGTGAACATTAAAGGCGCAAAGATTGAAGCATTTTATAGGATTTGAGTTACGGGCGTGAATCTTGGTATAGACCTTCGTGAAAAATTAAGGTCGTGAAAACAGTATGATTACAGTACATTACTTTTATTCAAATCAAATTCCATATATCTAATACTGGAATTGTGATTTTTTTAATTCAGTTTGAAAATCGTACTAGCATGTATTACAGCCGAATCATTATTTATTGGAACGGATAGTGCCACACACATGGTTTCATCTCACGAGAAATGAGTATACAATTTATTGTAAAAAAAAAAATTTGTTTTCTTCGCAGGTACTTGATTTTGACTTAAAATTGTTAACCATTGGATATTATTTTTTCCAGATCTGGCATACATGGGAGATTCCAAGTACGGCATACTTGTTAACAAAATACGCCTCCGCAATTGTGAAGCCACAACAAAAAATATAGACAAGCTGGCGTTATACTTGTTGGAACTGATTATAAACAGGGAGGAGTGCAGGACGATGAGCGTTATGGGAAGTCGCCCTGGGAAAACAGCAATGGATCCTAATAAGAGGAGGGCATTGAGATGTAAGTGAAAATTGCATTTGCAGATTATTGACAAAATTTATGGCCGCTCTGCCAACGAATTGGCCGCCCTCCCAAAATTGATTGCCGCCCTGCCAAAAAAAATAAAGGACGGGACATTTATTAGTCAAATACATTGACATCGTGTTAGGTTTTAACGAACATTTACACAGTAGTCAGTATACTGCATTAATCTCTCACACTCCCAGTCTCCATGCCCCAGAAACCAATATAAAAAGCCGCACAGCTCCCTTGGACCTTTGCCAATTAACCTACTTTTGCCAAATTGATACAAGTCTTTGTACCGCAGCAAGTTCGGCAACATAGCTCTATGATCCGATCGAAGCCAGGATTAACCAATGATACGCAAGGACCACTTGCCAAGTGGCATATCACAAACCGATCAGGTTTACCACAAACAACAATGTGACCATGATTAGACGGGGCGGCAAAACGGTATGTGTTATTTGTGTGGAAGAACCTCAGTAATTACAAGTCCACCCTTTCTTATATAAAAACAAACGATAGCCTTCAAAACATCGCTGCCTGTGTTCGTATCATCTAAAGAACTGTATTTCCATTTTCCACCGCCAACAGACCGTGCAAGTTTCGAGTGTATTCGAACGTTTGGCCCGTTAAAGTGCGGGATTTTTTTCCCTTTTGTTTAATAACTATGTGGGACCACATGGCCCCAAAAATGTTCGAATACGCGCGAGACTTGCACTATCTATCGTCGTGGTCGTCGGCGTTCGGATTGACACGACGTCATACCGACGGGCGTCCGTCCGATGATGTCATACCGCCCTCCCAACGAAAAAGTCTGTGGAGAACACTGGACGTGGTGCTGAAAAGTTTATTTTAAAAAATTCGATCCCAATCTGGTCTTCCATGACATCATGTAAAACACCAGATGTTTGATTGATACAGTTTGCAGGCTTGAGTGGGAGGGCAACACCAGGAAAGGATATCCTTAACATTTTTGTCATTTCTATTTCAGCACACATATTCCAAGTCTACCCGGCGAAAGATGAAGCTGCCAAGGCCGAACAGTGGGAGAAAGTTTTGTATAAACTTAACGATAAGATCCGGGCCATCAAGAATAGCAAATACAAAATTTTATTATAATTGTTGTCAGGTTTGAGGAAACCAGGGTCCAATTTCATGGTGCTGATTATCATAAGCGAAGAATCAACGTTTACGGTATATAGCAGTAGATAAGGTAAATTAAGCTGAATTAAGGTAAATCATTTGGGAAGATTGTGGAAATGTTTATAATGTCACAATTTCTCCTATTTTTTCAGCATACACAGATCAATATTTGCGATGTAACTAAAAGAGCTGGCAGTTGATTTTTGAACAAATAAAGGTTATCGGGTATAATCATGTAGTGTCTCCAAATTTTGTTTTTAATTCTAGATCTTGAGCTCGGATCCAGCCACAATAGATCGATCCATTAAGCCCCGCCTCCTTACGACTTGACCAATCACAGCCGCGAAACCTGATCACCATTAGTGCAAAGATCACCAAACGGCTCAAATGGTGATCAGATTTCGCGGTTGTGATTGGTCAATGAGAAATAGGCGTGGCTTAATGGATCGGTGTATTGGCAACTTGAATTAAATTCAAATGCAATATGGATCCCGGTTGGATGTAACCGGGATCCCGGTTGCAGGTAACCGGGATCCCGGTTGCAAGTGACCGGGATCCCGGTTGGATTGAAACGGGAAATGAAGCTGATCGACCGGTTGCAACAGGGATCCCGGTTGGACGTAACCGATACCAGTCAACTGGGATCCCGGCTGGGTGTAACCGGGATCCCGGTTGGGTGTAACCGGGATCCCGGTTGGGTGTAACCGGGATCCCGGTAAATCCCGCCAAATTCTCCCGCAAGTTTTTCCCGGCGGGATCCCGGTGGGATCCCGGCCGGGATCCCACCGGGATCCCGGCGGGATCCCGGCGGGAATCCCGGCTGTATTTTCTATGGGGTAATTTTTACTGCTATGGTCCGTTGCTATGGCGGTTGCCAACCTGGCTGTGGTCAGGGTGGTCTCTTTGTATTCCACCCAGGCAACTTCCAGGCTGGCACTCTGCTGTGCAAAGGCCATCCTTTATCCAGTTGACCACATCTTCATGATCAATGAACTCTTTGCACCTCCGGTCAGCTGGAAACATCGCTGCTCACAATTTTGGATTTCATCCTCTGCTCGGCTTGTGAATTTGGGTCTGCATGCTCAGCCATGGTTTACATCCACACTATAATCTCTAAAATAATTCCTGCTTGGTTTTCCAGCTTGTTTCAGGATGTATCACCTTGGCTGTGTGCGTGGACCTTGTTCATCGGTCCGCAGATGTTTTGCTTTTTTCAAATTGCTTTTTCCATCTGATTGCATTTAATTGCCGTGAGCCCTGGAGACGGGAGTCCCTGCAACTTGCCATTTATTTACATCCATCTGCTTACTCTGTAACGCAGGATGTATTTAGGTGGTTTGTTGTGGTCTCCCTGTCCTTTGGGCTGCAGTCTAAACTTCATTTCATTTACCATGCTATGACCTTCCATGTATTTACATCCACCAGTTTTTATCTTACCGCGGATGTATCTCTATGGTGAGTTGCAGACTCCCTGCCCTCTGGGCTCTGGTCTTAACTGCATTCTTTATTATAACATGTTCCGTTATTTACCTTGTTGTTTGCCCTCATGATGCTGTTTTCATTTGACTTGTCAAGTATTTACGCCTAACTGTATGTTTTCAATGCTTGGTGCATTTACTTGACTGGTCTTTTGTCTGCTTCGGATTATCATGTTTAATAACTTCTATTTAGCATTTTAGCTAAGAAAATTACCGCAAGTACTTTTAAATGGATGATAAGTAGATTTTGTTAATAAACATCCGTCCAAGTTTACATCACAGCTTCAAGGGTTCTGATTGGGCAAGGAATTGCACGAAGTACAAGACAAACGCCAATGGCAAGGGAGCACAACACCCACATGTAACTTTGCTTGATTCAAGTTTCTATTTTTGATTTCATTATTTCCCCATGATGGGGAGTGGGCCGAATCCTGGATGTAGTGCAATACCAGGCCAACCCGTGGCCAGGACGAGGCAAGCCCCTATTCCATGGCCCAGATCCAAAAATCAGATTAATATACTGGCTGCTCAATGAGCAGCGTTTCAGATATTAAGCTGAAAAGAACAGATACTACACATGATCTTAGCCAAAAGGCCGAGAAGCGATACCTCATCAATAAATTTAACGGGTAGTGGTTGATTGACAGTGGCTCTTCAAGCATGGTTGTCACTTATTTCAGTATCAAAAAACAATAGCATGGAATTAAACATGGAAATCTTGTTAAACTCTTGAAAAAAGGTGCACTTTACTTTCTATTCTCCACTAAAATGTTACCATAAAATTGTTCCTTATTCCTAAAAACGGCCACAAATTGGAATAAAAACTGTGAGAAATAAGTAAAGTTGCGCAGCATTGCAGATTTCTCTGTTAGACACACCCAATTGATCAATATTCATGAGTCTACAGCAGTGTGTACACAAATCCTGCGCAGAGAGCATATTAAGGTCAAATTATTCACAGTACATGGAACGCATGCCCACAGTGTACACAAGTACTATACAAATGCTGCACAGTACATGTACTTTGCACATTGATTGTGGGTATGTATTACACTGCATCACAATATCATTTCACACAATGTGTACTTTGTAGCTCCACCCACACAAGGTACTTGATTCACACAACCAGCTGGGGGCTGTTCACATGAAAGCCATTTTCACAAGTAGCTGAAGCTACATGTATAGAAACTAGTCAGAACTATGAGAGCAGCCTCAGTAGCCGTGGCCATCTATAGAGAAAGGGGGCATCAAAAAGGCCAAAGCCCCCAAAGCTCTGAATAAGATTCAGTGTAAATGTAAGAGTAAGTCAGTTGATATGGGGGGAAATTCCATGGGACTCAGTGGCAGATCCCTTCAAGACACTATCATTAGCAGTAATACTACACCAAGTAGCCTACTAGGCTACTATTAAGAAAGTGTTTTGAAGAGGTTTAAAGGTTAATGGGGCCATTGGAGAAGAAACTAAGTGGGGCAATAGAGAAAGAAATTAGGGTTCAGAAACAAGCATATCATTCACAGTGCTTTGTAGGCAACCATTGCAATGAAAACACTAAATAGGTACAGTCACCTTCAATGTTATTAAAGGTTTTCCCTGAGCACCCGCTTAATACTTGCAGTTATATGACAAGACTTGCGGACATCTTCTCATATATGAGAGCAAAGTTTTTTTAAGACAAGTAAGTCAAAGATCTATGTTCAAAGTGCTTAGGAGTGAATCCCCTGCCCCCCCCCCCCCAAAATAAAATAAAATAAAAATAAATAAATAAATAAATAAATAAAACAATTGTGCCGAGTTATTGTGCATCTGTACAATAAACATTTCCACAAATCGAATAAAACTGTTCATTTAACTTAAAAAGAAACATGCATTTGATAAATTTGTTTGTGATATTTAGGTTGTCTGTGAGACTAAATGACATTTAGAAAGAGTTGTTATGATTTCCCCGGTACTGGCATACTTCCATTTACAAATCTACTTGTAGTTCCCCCTCCTAAGCAGTATTCCCCTATAGGCTGTGCAAGTCTCGCGCGTATCCGAACGAGAAAACACGTCAAACGAAGAACATTTTTATTTCTGAAATCAAATCTTTGTTTTAAATTATATCTCATGACAAAATCTGAACAACAAAAATAAATCATTACAATTTCATGAAATTAGTTTTAGCTTTTTAAAAAAAATACGCCAAAGTGTGTTAATTATTATTAAAAACAAATTAAAACTCTGGGACAAGGATGCTTTTTTGATGTTAACTTTTTAGAAACCCCTTACGCAGATTCGTGAAGGTCAAACGGGTTTTAAACTGACCCGTATCGCAGTTTAAAGAGGAATGCCGACGCCTCAACACCATAGACTGCAATGAAAAGGGTTTGCTTTGCAATTACAGCATCTGGCGATTATAATCGCGCATCCAAAACAAGCTTTTACATAAGTTTTATGATCGGAGGCGAGCACAAAATTCTTAATTTTTTGCAATAACCGGAAGCTGAGGTCAAGTTTAAGTCTCGGGTTTTCTTCGTTATATTGTTGAATTGGTTTTACTTTCATATTTTGTTATCACTTAGTATTGCGTTCCCAACAACATGTATAATTTTCTAGGTCACAAACTACGTTAAACTAAAATAATTGACGAAACAAAATCTCGCCCACGTAAAACTCCATATGGTTGGGACCACTATGGTCCCGGAAGTTCGAATGCGCGCGAGACTTGCACAGCCTATTCCTGACTGTACCCCGCTACAAGGAACATATCCCTGGCTTGCTTCTAAAGCCCAAGATTCATTACATATTTGTAATTGCAATCTATGAGTTTACCTTTGAGTTACAATTTTCCAATGAGCCTCCACGTACATGACTATAAAGAGATTTTCCAGCTTGTTATAACTGTGCCTTTACAAAAAGTAATAGGCCTGGGTCGAGTTTCACAGAGCACTAAGATTCATCTTAAAATGAAATCAAGCCCTCGGCTTGCAGGGCTCGAATTCACACAGAGCTGAGATTAATGTGAAAGAGTGCTAAGCAAAATGTGATGTCACAATACAAATCACCACTGGTAATGTGGACAACTCATCTTGAAAAGAATCTTAGTGCTTTGTGAAACCAAATCCAGGATTTACCTTTGCCAGTAGTTTTAAGTGATTTGTTTAAAACCTGCCCAAAGTTTGTAAAAAAACCCAATTCAAGTCAAGTAATACTTTTTAAGACCCCAAAAGTAGTACTTTCCCCAATTTCAAATCTGATGTTTAAATATCAAATTGTTACACACCTTTTAAAATCCTAAATGGTGTGTGAAACCCCTTCAAACCCTTTGTATGACGGTGACAATGAAGACAACTTTGAACAGCTGTTAACTGTAGATACTTAATTTGTTATTCTTTTTTTTTAAGTGGACAAATAAAGTAACCGGTGAATTGATGTAAAGTTAAGTTTTTGGCCCATTTTGCATCTAAGAACAATTGATATTCTTATTTGTTGAATGTGTATTCCCAAAGAAAGCATGTGGAACTCTAATATATCTAGTTTAATTTGGTTCAATATCAATGATGTTCAATTCACTGCACATTTTGCTTCTCAAAATGTTGTATTCAGACGTGCAACTTTGTTTTGGCAACAAAACAATAAACCCTGAAAACCATACAACTTTTTAAACCGCTTTCAATGAAACCAAAAGAAAGAGAAGAGACAAAAAGAGGAAGTCTCCTTGCTTGATTACTCACTTTCCAACAAAAACATGTGGGATGTTATCAGATTTTTCTTTTAAAAAAAGATTAAATAATTTCTTCTCAAGTCTCTCAAATAAAGTTCATCTCTGTGCACTCAAGAGGAATTCAGGTACATAGATGTACTACATACCGTAACTTCTACCATACAAGTACCAGGAGAGCAGCTACCAGCTGAGTACTTGTGTATATACTCTCATTGCCTGGGTTCCTAAACTTCAAACAAAACAGTTCAGATTTGGAACATAATCTGATGATTCTTTTTAATTGCTTTAAGATGACTACATTTCTTCTCAAGTCTTCCCCAAAACAGCCTGTGTCTGTGCACTCAAGAGGAATTCAGGCACAAACATACTATGTACCTTAACTCCTTCTGCCATGCAAGTCCAATTTAGCCTAGATTAGAAGTAAAATGTTCCAAACAGCTCAATGTGGTCAATGTGCATTTTCATCCAGAAAATTAAAGTGTCTGCAATATTTGTGTCTCTCCTTGCTCGGTCGTTCAATCTCTAGATGGATGCATCCATGTTAAGAGGATGAATACATTTCTACTCCCGTCTTGTGCACTCAGAGGAATTCAGGTACATGTACAATACACCATAACTCCTTCTGTCATGCAAGTCCCATTTAGACTGGAAGTAAAATTCCCAAACAGCTTGATGTGTTCAATGTTCATTTAGGTGTCCAGGAAGGTGGCTGTATTATTTATCTCTCTCCTCAATCTCCAGATTGATACTTTCGTGCTTGACAGATGAATATGTTTCTTGTCAAGTTTCTAACTTGGTGTCTCTGTGCATTCAGAGGAATTCAGGTTCACGTATAATGCACCATAACTCCTTCTACTGCACAAGTCCTCATTTAGCCTTTCAGTGATATGTTCCAAACAGTAGAAGTACCAAAGTTACTAAACTTGTTCAAGTCAGTTACTGCAGTGGCTGATACAAGTTGATGACTACTAATTAATCCAAATGAAGATGCCTGCATGATACAATCTTATCACAACAGCCAGGTGCATCCATGAGGAATCCTTGCTCTGTGGAGAACTGTACTGCTCTGGTCAAGATGATAGTGCGTACTTTCAGCCTCATTTTGAAAAATTGTCAATGTCATAATGTGGATGCAGAAAATGATGCAAAGTTAGTATTTGTGTTTGTAGTCTTGTAAATAAGTTCAATCTCTCACACAATCCAATGACAGGTGGCAGATTGTGAGCTGCATGGGTAATATCCCACTGTGATCAAGAAGACAGTTTCCGCTGTTGGCTCTTTGCATCGTTGATGGTGCACATGGATGTAGATTCTAGCAGAGCCCTTCCAATGCCATGTCAATGCACTGCTTTCGAGTTTCTTTGCTTCCAGGGAATATTTCTGAATCAATCTTATCCATAGATAATGCATCAAGATGACCACATTTAATTTTCCTTGCACATTTTGTAAAGAGCCCATTGGAAAATTTAGTTCTCAGTGAGAAGAGAAAACAACATTCTCTAAGAGTCTACCATACATGTATATTGATCCACAGTATCCCCTGCTGTTTTTGGACTTTATCAGATCACTGCTTTTAATGGAGACTGAGAAGAGGACTTAATCAGATCACTGCTTTTAATGGAGACTGAGAAGATGAACTTACAGGAACTTTCAACCTTGCACTTCATGCTTTTCTTCATATAGGCCATGGGGCATAGGGCTAAAATGTGCTAAATTTGACAATTTCGTGCAACAACGAAGGGGATTACTTAAAATTGCTATAGATGGGTTGGGGATGTGCTCCTGAACAAGAAAAACCATGTGCCCAGACACCGAGGGTGCTCATTAATTTTTAACACGCACTTTTTAAAATGCAAGTAACATCAACTACACGTTACGCTAACTTGATAAAAATGCAAGTAACATCAACTACACGTTACTGCTTTTTCTTTTATTTCTGGAAAGTTGGAGGAGTAAAGTGAAAAAATTGATGGTAGTATTGTTTCTAGACCACCTTTTTACTGAGATACACCAATAAACATGAAATTTTTGAATCTAGATAGTCATAGAGATAAGTTGAAGATGCATCGGTCCGCCACAGCTGAAACACATGTTGTGCCGCAAATTTGTATTATTATTTTTATTTTTTTTAAACCTCACTCAAGCGAACAAGAAGCTAATAGTAATAAACTACAGCTAGAGTTCATAAGTTCTGAGCAGGGGGCATGTTCATAAGGATATTATGAATCCTGGACTTGAAAGACTGGGCTGATTGGGCTACAACGACAGAAGCAGGTAGTGAGTTCCAAAGCCTGGTACAGGATGATATAGAGGATCTCTGATGTTGAGACGTGCATGATTTGGGGATGATGACAGTATCTTGATGTTGTGTACATGATTGCCTAGTAAAGCGGCGTGCTGTTTTTAGAGGAAGTTTGAGACTTTCAAGTGGATGGGGTAAAAGAGAGCACTGAATTTTTTCGAAAACTGTTAGGCCAGCTACTCGTCTTCGGTGGCTAAGGGGTTGGATACCGAGCTCTGCATGAAGATTTGGTGGAATGGAAACCAATTTTTAAAATTACCTTCTCACTTCTACCTTCTATGATCAGTTCATCTTGTTTGATTTGAAGAATGGCAATGACTGGCAGCTGACTGCTGACTCTTTTTACTTTTAAGAAGATTCATTTTCAACTTATTTATTTAAAACAGTACAACATGTATACATTACGCATGTCATGGAAACTGCTTACATGACAACAGTGTTTAAGAGTACTGTTACTTTTGCTTAGTTTCCATGTTCAATACATAATGCATACATGCCAACAAGGTAGACAGACATCAATAATTGAGCAATGAAATATGTTTTTGATATAAAGCAAAGTGTTTAATGGTTTTATACATATGCATTATCTTTCAAACACAATGACACATTACATTTTTCTCTATAGATACATAGTCTTATTGAATGTTAATTGTATGAGAAAAAATACAACATTTTATATACCAGTGAATTAATTGTTCCAAATTCCACAAGATAACTACAGTTGAAGAAACAGAAGTTTTATGATTCTCATGTAATCAGACTGTGCTCATGTAAGCTTCAACAAACAGAAACAATTATTTGAAAGGTGGATGTGATTGGCTGCATTTTTTTAAAGTGCCAAATTAAAGAGCATTTTTCTATACAAACAAGCAGGCCTAAGAAAGTATAAAAAAAATTAATTTGAGTTTCATATATAGCTTCATTACACACTGTTATGTTATCGTCAGTTTCTCTATGAACGGGCAGTGGGAAATTGCAATGATTACGAAACAGTGCAGAAGAAATTATTATGAAGCTACACATTTAAAGTAACAGTATTTATATATAATATGCGTGGTGGCACCATCTCAAGGCTAGCTCTGCACCATACGTCAAGTTCTGCTCGGAAGTGGTTTATCATAATTACCAAGTTGAAGCCAATAGATGCAAAATTGCAGAGCCAAATTTGAACTTGGTTAAATAGAACTTAGCCCAGCTACATGTATGCACAGATCAGAGCTGCTTTTGCTGAGCCCTAGGAGGGGCCAGCTTCGCAAATTATGCAGCACATTTTTGTGCATGTTAAAGAATGGCTTCTTACTGGCACCCCCGAACAAAGATATTGACAAAATAGGGAAACCGCCAACATAGGGCTAGATAGCACAGTTGGTAGAGCGCCGGCACGTTAAACCGGAGGTCGTTGGTTCAAATCCCGCTCTAGTCAATTTTTCTTTGTTCAACCCAAAATGATTTAAAAATTTACCCAGTCAGTTTCCCTTGTGGTTTATTATTTGATATCTGATATAAAAAGTCACGTCACATCCCCTTAAGGTGATCCCCTGGCTGCCGCTTCCCAGGTTGTATCGTATACTTGGGTGTGATCCCTGGCTACACGGCAGTTTGCGGTTGAATGGCTTCTGACTGGTACCCCCCGAACAAAGATATTGACAAAATAGGGAAACCACCAACATAGGGCTGTAGAGCGCCGGCACGTTAAACCGGAGGTCGTTGGTTCAAATCCCGCTCTAGTCAATTTTTCTTTGTTCTACCCAGTCAGTTTCCCTTGTGGTTTATTATTTGATATATGTTAAAGAATCCTGAGAATTTATGATATAAAGGAGTGAGGCGGGATCACAAATGCAATCTTTGAATAAAACAAATGAATAGACGATATTATACTGATCTGCGAGTGTTGTTATTGATATTCTGCAGAAGCACTCGCAATATTTAAGCTTCATACATGAAAAGTGGTACCACGTCTTAATAGTTTACGAAAGTATTCGTCCGCAGACAACGGGCATGCGGGCTTAACTAAATCCCTTTAAAACCCTCCAACCTGATATATCTGTGCGTCTTACGACAGCTAGACTGGCAGTCGTACCATGGAGTACCAGTTGGTTGCCGGCATGGGTCGTTTGGAGGCCAAGAAAATTATATCTTGCGAAATTGATAGCAGCCTTCTTTGTTTGTGGTCTGGAACTTCCACAAAGTCTGCATCATCCGGCTCACTGGACACACCTGTCATCCAAGCAAGGAAGTTGAACAGTTGAAAAGGAACCTCTGCCTTTACTTTCTCTTCTTTTAGGTCGTCAGAAGTAGGTGGATATGGTGGTGGTGAAGATGGCTTAATGGAGACAGCAGCCTTTATGATAAGTGCAGCTCTATACAGCATGCGAAGTGGTCATTTGTGGGTGGTACTTTGGATTCTGAAACAGTTGGTATAGTCTCCTCTTCCACATCTGTGCTGTCATCTGTTGAACTCCCTGCTGTATCGTCCACCAAGTCCTCGGCCAAATCTTCAGCTGATAGACTCTCACTAAACACAATGTCACTCATGTTTTTATTTTTGGCTTTGACGAAGACTAGCTGTGGAAAGCTTTTCTGTAGTCGCGTCTTCAGATGCCATGTTCGATATGGTGCATCGGTGCCGCTGATTTCTTTAATGGCGCGGATAAATATCTTGTTGAGTTTACTCAATGTTAGAATTTCTTTGCCTATAATTAGACGCTTTCTGATGGTGTCTTGGCTGAATTTGTTAAAAGCATCAATATAGCCATTTTGAACTGAGGTCAATGCATGGCTTGCGAGGTTTACTAAAAAATCTTGTGAAATTCTTGTAGCAGCCATGATGGTACTGAAGCTCCCTGGCAACCAAGTCCTCCCCTTCTATTTGATGTAGCATTTGTACATCCTCTTTTGCTTTTGCAGCCTTTAGAAGTTGACCTCCAGTGATGAGTTCACATTTTACAAGCCTTACCATTGACCTCTTTCCTGAAATGTGACTGCGCTTGTATTGGTTGCTATGGCAGAAAATGCACTCTTCAGGAAACATATGTCGCCTGCTCCAATCTCTTTTGCGGCTGTTTGCATCTGAGGAACGCAACATTCTCTTTCTGCTGGGCTCTCCACTACTTTCACTTACTACAACTGGGCCATCATCAAGTTCATTCATGTCTGTCCCGTCATCTGCAATAAAAGAGAACACAAATGTTTAGTGATTAGAATGAAACTTTTTGTCAAAATATAAAAAACTGTATTTATTTTCTTCCTACCTACCAACCATTGAATTGTTGTCTAAACATAAACATAACACACACACACACATACAAAATTAAATATTGTTTTGTCAGTTGCTAGTTAACAAATTAATAACCATGACAAAACAAAAACACAAAATAAAAATAACCTCAGTTTTAAATTTTGCAAACATTCATTTTAGTCAAAATGTGTACATGTATTGTATGTACACAATTATTTCTTAATTATTTGTGGATCCTAAAAACTGTAGTGAGGTATGACATAAGCCTGATGACAAACAACATAGCCCCAAATATCATGATACTGTAGAAGTAAAAGAGCATGCTTGCAATAGTACGATTCGTATTATAAATTGTAGTCTTGAAATAGATAAACAAAATCATAAAATGTACATGTTATCATGCATGACATGCCGAGTCTGCTTTGCATTTGTCAATTGAGTTTGAAGATATCAAAATCATTGATAATGATAATAATAAGGCCAACTCAAAATATTCAGGAATTTATTATTAACTTGCTTGAATCAAGCATGATGATTTATTTGATCATGATACATGTCAATAAAAAGTTAATTCTTTATTAATATTATCACGATCAGATTCAATGTTGCACTTGCAGAACAATTGAAACTTTTGTTTGGCTAAACTTAAAAGCTTACTAAAAAAATAAAAAATAAAAAAATAAAAATTACAATACATAATAATTATGTAGATAATAATCATAATATTAACATACATACCATGAGATGTAGATGTTTTGGTCTTTTTCTCCTTGAGTCTGTTCACTTTACTGATGTCACAAAAGCGACGAGAACATTCATAATGGTAGCCAATGTTAGGATTTTCTGGTTTGGCTTCGATCAATGCAGGATTGTATATCGGCAAAATCAAGCCCAAGTTTTACCGCACAGTCGGTCAGTAAATCGCGTTCTTTGCAGTCATAGAGCAACCATTTACTCGAAAATAAAACAAAACGGGACCAACTTTTTTCAGTGAATTGAATGAAATTGCTTTTAGTTTTATTAACAACATGCATCACGCAAAATTTGGACGAAATGTGAACAGGTTTTGCTGTCACTTCCGTTGCGACGGGCGTCGCCATGTTGTTTTGTCAGCTACCGAACGGAGCTTAGTACGAGCTGCGTGATTGGCCAATTACCGCACCTGACGTATCGGGAGCGCTCATTCGCTGAATTTATCACGTGAACAACCTTGTTCGCGAATGTTAAACCTGATTTTTTTATCGAAATTCTTTCTTTATTTGTATTTTAATGTGCACGTATATTTATTGGGCACATTATTATATCGAATGGAATGAATATTTTGCTGATTTTCATGAATAAACAAAGTAGTCCCCATTTCTGTTGCACGAAAAAACGGATTTTAGCCCTATGCCCCATGGCCTAATAGGTCACAAACGTGATTTAGGACTTTCACATATTAGTGTTATCAACACAGGCATTATAAGCTATGTTTGCTCACAGAGTATGAGATTTTTCCCTCCAATACAAGGATGTTGCCTATTGTTATTTCTTCGTTTTGAGTCGGGAAATCCATGATCACCCCCCCCCCCAAAATAAAATAATAAAAAAATAAAAATTAAGATCAAATTCATAACGACATGAAGATAAAACCAAATACATGAAGAATGCTCCAGATTGCAGAGTAGGGGTTTTAAAACCAACTATAAATATATATAAGTAGGCTTCACGCTTGCAAGCTTTAATTCACGTTCGCAATCTTTCATCCTTTGCACTCCCAGTTTATGGTTTGTTTTTTCAACAGCCTATCACATCCCTGAACAAAGGTTTTTACTTCGTTACTCCACAGGTTAGTTTAAGTGCCACTGTCCGCGTCAACAGAAAACTGTTAATGAGATCATAATGAAAAGTTACGGACATTTGCTCATGATCACTGTGCGCGTACACATAATACACGCAAAAGCATTAAATTGCATTTGCAGTTGCGTCTTCAAATTGGTCATATCACTAAAATGGACGAGGCTGTAAATTTGGGGTGATCAGAATAGTAAACAGAACATCCCTGCCTTTCTAATGATACCATTATTTTACATCATAACCGAGAAGATGATTGACCAATCTAGTTTACAAAACATGAGTCATACCAAAAATCAGCAGAAGTGCCCATTCAAATGTGCACAACACGCAAACAGCAACCTATATTTTTAATTGCATGGCCTTGTTCGACGCTTTATAACCAAAGCAACAAGTCAGTGTAGCCTCTGGGGTGACGTCATTCTCAAAGCCCGTGAAATCGTCTTCACACTGATGCAACAGTTGTGTCTATTGGACAATATTTTCCAACGACCATTATCGATTAAAGAACTATACCCAATCATTGCCACGGTTACTTCGTGACATGCCAGGGCACATACCATTCACAGAACAGTGTATTACGGGTGCAGTGAGTCTAGGTACCAGTCTAGGTACCATCCTGCTTTTCGTTGCACGCCGTTCGAGAGATCAGAGTGATTGACGAAGGTGAGTCGAATTCAATGACATTTTAGTGTCATAATTTTGTCAAAAAACATAAACCAATGTAAGAAGATGCTAATGTGGAACACAATGCATAATATTTGTGACATTTTGTCGAGTGGGGATGCGATTTTTAGTCCACATTAAGTTGATTCAACAACGGTGGACGTTTTCAGACTGAGGCAAACTTTACGTTGCTTTGCTTTGACTGAGCCAAAGTTTGGGCAAATCCATTTGACTGAAGGGTTCTTAACTGCGTGCAATTGGATTGAGATCTTCACTCTCAAACTATTATTTCTTTATTGTCAAATTAAAAGTAATTTATATCAAAAATATGAAAGGGGCAATGGTGATGTAGTTGTGCATGTAGGGAAACCTTACAAGTTACAATTCACTGAGTTATGAGTCAATTTCAGGTTTTAAAAAAAGCCATAGGCTTAACCCGTTGTTGTTTTTGACATGCACAGGATTCAAGAAATTAAGAATAGGACGCAGAGTACAAACATCAAGATTCAGCTTTTAAAAGTATTTATAAAGTTTATATTTTGTTAATACAGACTCATGGAAGAATGTACAAAGACTAAGAGGAAACGCAAGGCCATTGACTACAAGAAACTTGCAGAGGGACCGAAGCTTCCAAGACAACAGTCATCTGACATAAAAAAGTGGTCAACCAAGAAACTTTATTCGCTGGAAGTTACTGATACTAAAGAGGATGAAAACGGTGTAGTTACTGTTCTTGTACATTACATTGGTTGGTCCAGTAAATATGATGAATGGCGTCCAGCCAGCGACATCATCGACATTCCACGTGAATTTATAGCTACTACTGAAGAAGCAACAAATTTCTTCTATTCTCAACTCAAAATATCAATCAAGGAAGCATTGCACATTCAAAGGAAAACTGATAGTTCTGTTGTCATTCGCATGCCTATTCAAAAAGATGCATTCTACAAACTAAAGCATTTAGGCTCACTTCGTTCTTCAAAACCCCAACAATTTACAGCTAACTGCCAGGACTTGGATAATCTGTTTGGAAAAAGTTGGCACTATCGAATTGTAAATGCAAATAGAGACTTTGCTTACGTGATGGAAGGAACAATTAAATTTCGGATGGTCGAACGAATTCCTCTAGCAGAACAATCCTTTGATGGAAAAAATACATACAGTCATCGGGGATACATGATTGTTTTCAGTTTTGTTCGTGGTCGTGGAAATGCTCTAGATTTGGACAAATATTTGAGTCTGTTGTAGTATTTTTGTGCCATTTGACATCTGGCAACAAGAAAGGCAATGCCAACCCTCCATGATGAATACTGTCATATGGTCACTTTGAAAGTAAATAACTATTTCATTTACACTCAAGCAAAGTCCTGTAGTAATGATCCTCTTCAGCCAGAAAGTCTCCGTGCTATTTTAGATACTATCCTTTTGAAGCACCATATTACTACAGATCAAGTGGACATTACACCTGTATTGCAAACATTCAAAGAGAAAGTGAAATATACTTTACGAAGACTTCGGGAATTGAAATCATCTCGCAAGAAGGCTAAACTCCTAGAAAAATGGAAAAAGACTGAGTATGAACTCAAATTGCCTCATCGTACAGGAAGCCCATCCAAACGAAAGGCGCAGGAGTTAGAGGAAGAACTTAAAGAAGCGAGACAAGAACTGAACAAAAAACAGAAAGATCTGAAGGATGCTGAAGATGAAAACAATGATCTTAAATGTTCAATTAACCGTCTTGTAAATCCTAAAAAAAGAAAAAGTGGTGAAAGAGGACGATCTAAGCACAAAACAATTTATAGTACCCGACAAAAAGCAAGACATGAAAAACAAAACCTTGAAGCAGTTAACTTGGCTCTTTCAGATTTTCGAAATGACCAAGACCATGGTTTAACTCCGATAAATGTAACATTTAAGGATGAGTTCGATGAGGAAGTTGTGTTATGTTTAGAAGATGGATGCACCATACCATCTCAGTGTTCAGTCGATGATCTGGACGAATTTGTTTTCATTTTGGATAACCATAACATTACTAACAGGGGCTATCATGCCTTGGCACAGCACATCAAGGCTTTACCAAGACTTACGCATGTCACTTCTAGACGGGAAGAACTAAACAAAACGTTTATGATTTCTGAACTTAATGGTGAATATCCAGGTGTATATACCAGTCTGAAAGAGTCACTACGACTTAAACTTGAAAATCCAAAAAGAAAACATTTAATTGAGAGCGGTACTGTAAGGATAAAATTTAGTGGTGATGGAACGAGGGTAACTTGCAAACAAAATTTTGTCAATGTGTCATTCACATTAGTTGATGAAAGTGTTAGTATGTCTGAGCATGGTAACTATCTCCTCGCCATTGTAAAATGCCCTGAAAACAATTCTTCAATCAAAACAGCACTCCATGATCTGATTCAAGAATTTGAGGACCTAACAAGTATTGATGTGATGGGAGAAGTCATCAAAGTTGACAAATACCTTGGTGGTGACCTCAAATTTTTAAATCAAATTATGGGGATTGCAGGCTTTGCTAGCAAATATTCATGTTTATGGTGCCATTGTGCTAAATCTGAAAGGTTTGACATGTCCAAAACATGGTCAATGACTGACCCAGACAAAGGTGCAAGAACCACTGAGGAAATAATTCAATGCTCCCAGAAGAAAATGTCTGATAAGACTAAATTCAACTGCAAGGAAACCCCTCTGTTTGAATCTGTTCAAGTTCATAAAGTGGTGCCTGATACTCTTCATTTATTTTTAAGAATTGGAGACCAACTTGTAAGCCATTTGATTTCATACCTTCAGACACAAGACAATGTGGCCAAAGTAACGTCCACAACAAAATTACAAAAATGTGAAAATCTGAAACGCTTTCACACATTTGTCAGAGATAAAGTGAATATATCAGACTGGAAATTGTATGTGAAAGATAACAAATTAGAGTACAGGTCATTCAGAGGACCAGAACACAGAAGAGTGTTTCAAAAAATAGATCTAGCCAGTCTAATTCCATCCCATCCAAAGCTGGAGCAACTGAAAAAACTATGGAGTAGCTTTCCAGAACTTATGCAAGAAATGGGGAAAACATTGAGCATGTGTGAAATCGATGCCTTTGAAAAAAAGGCATGTGCATGGGTGTCACTCTACTATGAAACTTTCTGTAGTACTGACATAACTCCATACATGCACATTTTAGCCTGTCATGTCCCTGAATGTATGAAATTACATGGCAACATATCCCATTTCTGTCAGCAGGGTTTGGAAAAAGTTAACGATCTTGTTACAAAGTGGTATCACAGATCTACAAACTTTGGCCCCAAATCCCTGTCTCAGATAATGGCAAAGCAGCACAGATTGCACTTGCTCAATGATAAACATAAACTTAAAGCCAGGTGGAATGTCAGGTGTAGTAATTGCCAAAACTCTGGGCACAACAAAAGAACATGTGGTTCTGTCATTGAAAATAGTCACGAAGAGTAAAGTTGAAAATGTCAACCTGGTCCCCTGCTTTCTATGAAATACTGCTTTCAATTATTATCTTATTTGTTTATTTATTATTATAATATTTTTTGGGGGGCTCAGTTTGTTTTATGTGTGAAATGTTAGAAATGATAAACGAGGATGCCATGCATTATTATATTTCACTTGGAAAACAAAAACTCTGCTAGGGTCTAGATGTATAGGGCCTCACCCCCCCAAAATGTGTGCACTATTTGTAAAGCTAAAGTTTTACAGTTGTTGCACATCTTGGTTGAAACTTTGTACATAAAGTTTGTTATGCTTGACGTTGATATAACCGGTTATGATGTATAGATTAAAGAAATGTTTTTCCAATTTGAAACATCGGTGTCAGATTTGTAGTATTTACCGGTCTCCGTTGTTTTGTTGTGACCCCTGCCCACGACAATGGAAGATTCCAGATTTCACAAAATGGTGTGTATGTGAGCGCGGGCGCGCCGTGTTGAGTGTACATCATGTACATGTACATTGTGTGTGTGTGAGGGCGCGCGTGGTTAGTTTACACACGCACAGAGCTTTTGTCCTATTTTGTACACGTAGTTTTCATTATGTTTTACAGACATCAGAGCGCTGGCACATTAATCCAGATGTCTGAGATTCAAGTCCTGGTTCAGTCAAATTTTCTTTGCGTAAATTAAATTCAGATAAATTTATTTCAGATACACCAGGCCCAGACGTCACAAGGATTAATGGAAATTGCAGGAGACGCCGGACCAATTATAGAAATGGCTGGATGTAGCCAATATACCCTGAATAAGACAGTCTTACAGAAACACCTGACAAAATTCTTTGTTATTGACACAAAGTATCGCGCCATTGAGCAGTGAGTAATTAATAATAATAATAATATTCGGTTTTTATATAGCGCTTTATACACCATGTCTCAAAGCGCTTCCAACATTAGTACCCTTATCACTGGGCCATTTCATTCCTTAAACCATCTCAGCTCCCTGGGGAGTCACGGTGTTATATGGGAGGAAATCTAATTTAGCGCCCTCTTGCGTTTATATTATGCCAATGACACAAAATCTCGTTAATGCGCATGCGTGGTAGTTAAGGACGCTTGCATCCAAAATGGCGTCGCTTGGCTGCTTAGTTTGCTCGACGAAGAAAAGTTCGCGTTTTCACAAAATAACCACGTATGTAGGTGATATTTCGAAGTGTTTTTTGATGGTTTTGGACATCGAAAATGCAAATGATAGACGGCTGTGTGCTGCATGTATTAATAGGTTGACAACGTTCAGAAAAACGGGAAAGACGTTCGGCCATCGCGTCGCGTCGAAAGGTAAAGCGGGGTTTCGTGGACAAAGGAACATCGGGGGGAAACGAAGCGGGGATCGGGAAGATGAGGGGGCCGAGCATGTCGGGGATGTTACCGAACCAGTAGAAATGGAGCAGGAGGGAGGAGAGCCAGAGCTCGAACCAGATGTCATGATGGGCATGATGGGGGACATTGTTGTGGGGCCTTCAACATGCCTTCAACCATGCTACCATCAGCAAGAAATAGAACGGTTGTTGACTGTGTCAGACAGCATCCCTCTGACCAGTCAACAGGAACATTTGTTCACAAGAATAGCCACCAAGAAGCAGAAGGAATCAGAAGCAGGGTTAGTTGTAGCAGTAAATCCGAGAGGTCGGTCAAGGCGGTTCATTGCTGTGCCACATGTGGAAACCGGAAGTTCTCGAGCCACATCTAGAACCAAACGTCAACGAAGCCAGTTTCTCGAGTTAGTTGAAAAACTGGTCACTACACCTGACAGTACACCACACTCCTCAAGAACCCCATCGCCAATGCCTGCACCGATCACGCCAACGCCAGCTAGCCATATTGAGAGCCAACGGTCATACCATTTGAGGAGAAACAGGGCTGAGTATGCCGAAGCCATGAAATCTGCAGGAATTAAAGTCCTCGTGAAATTTTCAAGGGATGCCGTTAAGCATATTAAGTCGGTCGTTCCCTTCAATATGTTCCGGTTGCTGAAACGGGTATTCCGAGCAGAGGGGTTCGATGTCCTGGGGTCTGAACAACAACTTCGGCAAGAACTCCGGGACATTGAATTCGAGTACGAGTGTGGCTCCTTTCACAATGAGAAGCGGAACGTGACGTACCATTTCATCAGAGTGACTAATATTGCTGATGTTATCTGCCGAATGGTCAACGAGTCCAGGGAGGCTGGGGAGCTTTACCAGCCATCAAATATCCCTCAGGGTACGTATAAACTTACATGGAAATAAACTGTTATTTAACTAATGAACAAAATTGTTGAAAACATTTTTCATAAAAGACCATGCTTGATTTAAATTTGTTTGAAAATCAAAAATCATTTTGAAAATGTATCTTGATAATGAATTTCGTAAATAACAACTAGCCCCAGACCCTATCGTTAGGCCGAGGCCAACATGGAATTACCTTTTTTACTGTAGTGTTAGCTCAAAAATGTATTTCCCCAAAAAAATTCTAAATGAGAAAGTTACGATAAAATTCATGGAAACGCATAACTTTTTTTCCAAGTTAATTTCATTAACATCTGTTATCAACTCGGTATTAATTGTTTTCCTCGTTTCATTTTACAGGTACTTTGGTGTTGCATGTGACGGGGGATAAAGGAGGAACATCAACGAAGTTGCTCCTACAGATACTGAACAGCACGAAGCAACACTCGGTGAAATCGGCAAAACTTCTTGGCTTCTTTGAGGGAGGACCAGATGACAGGTTATTATTCTTGTAATCTTAAAGCCAGTGAATATACACTATTGGCAAATTCAAGAACAATTGTTTTCATAGATTGTTTTCACAGATTTTCGTAAAACTTACAAGGTATAAAGTTGGTAATAATGGTAGCAAACTTTCCTTGAAATTGTTGTTTTCGAACAATAAGTGAATAAGATCAATATCCGGCAAAAAGAATTAAGATTCAATACCAAAATACAGAATACTGTTTTCTCATAAAAGAAACATAGAAACGAGCTGAAACTTTCAAAGGGTGATCCCGTTATCTCAAAAATTCTGTACACTAAAGCATTTATTTGTCATGTATCATTAAAAATGCTGTGAAATTCACCTCCATTGTTTATATTACTTGTCAGCATTACTAAATTTTTTAATTGAAACATTTATACTAGATTCAGCATGGAGGCAGCCTTTCAGCCAGTGTTTGATGCCCTTCATGAAGTCTCAGAGCACATCACAGACTACGCATTGATGTCACCGGTCCCACAACCTCCTCATGAAATGCCCCTAAATGAACCAGGTAAGCATGTGTGTTTTTTTCATGTTGCTGCTAACCACAGCATTCTCCACTGATATATGATGGACACCATTCTCCGGCAGACTGGGCTATAACAACATTTTTACGCTTGCCAAGTAAGCAATAAACAGTTGGTTATGCAAAACAAGTATAAATTCCATAGTATTTGGATATTGTAAGCATGGAATTTTGTGCTACTATTTTTTTGTAAGTGCAGATTTTTTTGCTTATGGTAAGCAGTGCATAAAATTGAGTAGGCCATGCTCAAGGGAAAGTGTGGCTTCGGTGAACCCTAAAGTCTGTTTTAAATTCTAATAATACTTTGATTTCTAATTTCTGTTAAACCTTATTTATCATGCAGAACTTCCATGGAAACCTCTGCATCCCCTCAATGACGACAACGCTACCATCAGCAAGGAGTGCAGATACTGTTTGGCTACTGAGCAGGTTTCATCCAAGCCCTTAGAGCAAGGTAATTTAATTGTAGAAATTGCTGTGCAAATAGGATTTTTCACACATCGTACAGATTTGCTAAGCCTCCCCCCCTAAGGAGGAAAAGCAAATGGTTGTACAAATTTTCTTTTACTAAACATATTTTGGATTTCGGACAACCCCCCCACCACCAAAATAAAAGAAACAAATTAACTTTGGCGAAGCTAAATTGTTGTTTCTGAAAGTATTGTGTAACCACCCCCTCCCATTCAAGCTGTTGGATTTTCCATCTATCTTTAGAATATATTATGGCAAGTATTTTTTTTAATTTCCTTTGTTAGATGCTGCACCCCAACAGAAGGATTCAGGAACAGGAGAGGAATTATCTGCAGGTCCAGAGCATGGTGGTGGAGATGAAGACGCGTCAACGTCCGCTGGCAATGAAGGTAAAGATTTGTTCCGTTTGTGCCAGTTGACCTATGGAGGTGATTGGGAGTGGCTTGCAAAGCTTTTAGGTTTAACTGGCCCAAACGGAAAACACTATTGTCTTCATTGCCAAACAACTCTTCACCAGTTGGCAAAAGGAATTCCGCATGCCCTGCATATCCTCCCGAAGTATCGTCATCTTACTGAAACTGATGGAGTGCAAGCCCAATTGAGGACTTTAGATGAGTGTCGGCAGAACAGTCAACAGTTTGCCGATGCTGGTAATATAACCAAAGATGCATCGAACTTTCTAAACTGCATTCATAATCCAATTATCTGTGGGGAGGGGGAAATTCTAGATCAGGTCAGTACAACACCACTTCATATTAGTTTAGGGCTGGGTAAACATATCATGGATGTGGTAGAACATAGTGTTGATCAACTGGATGAAGAGGTCAGGAACACCAAGGTTATATATAGTGATGAGATCAGAGAGTTTACTTTGAGGAGA
This sequence comes from Leptasterias polaris, assembly GCA_037783415.1. Taxonomy (NCBI): domain Eukaryota; kingdom Metazoa; phylum Echinodermata; class Asteroidea; order Forcipulatida; family Asteriidae; genus Leptasterias; species Leptasterias polaris. The sequence goes on along the minus strand of JAZGTN010000178.1, from coordinate 1,228,410 downwards.
GAGGCTCTAAACGACGACAAGACCAGACTAGGGGTAGAAATACGCACACTACAATTATCTAAGCAGGAGAAGGAGGAGACGGCACAGGGAGTAATAGATGCTAACCCAGAGCATTTTGAGAGGGTAAACAATCGGCTTGTGTCTAACACTAATGTTGCTAGAGAGTCGAGGAAGCAGGTTCAGGAATTAAAAAAAGGTGGGAAAGAAATCGATGCACAAATAAAAGTAATTCAGAAGCAAGTGGGTGATGTTGATAAATTAATGGATGAACTTTCCAAAGAAATGGGAAAGGTCAAGGGGCCCTTCAGAACAAAATTTGACACCCTCATGGATACCTTGAAGCTGAAGAGAGCAGCATATCATAGTGGTGCCTTTGTAGGATCTGACATTCATAAAGTCTTTAAATCACAGAATATATGTAAATTTGTAGATGTATTTAAGCCTATCAAGATAGATGGAATTATATTTAGTTCACATAGTAAGAAAGAACGTATCACGGTCCTCCTCAGCAAATTCAGGATGTGTTACACATTGTATACGGCATGTCGCCCTTTGTGCAAACATGAAGTAGAACTTCTTGTAATGCGCTGCTGCAGTTTTGGCTGCTGGTTTCCAGTCAACTTTCCAGGGGAAAATCTTAAGCGTAAGTTTCATCTGTTAACTGTTGAAGTGCCACGTCAGGCCAGACGACTCCTCTCAACGGGCATGTATACTGAGCAAGCATCGGAGAGTATCCACCCATATGTAAATAGGCTTGAGAGGATGTATTCGTCTGTCCAAAATATCCCCCAGAGACAACAATTAATTGCTAAGCAACATAATCTATATACAGTGGCTCGCTCATATGAAGGAGGAAAGTAACATATATAATAACCAAATTGAGCCTTTCTGTTGATGTATCTTATTAAACAACAGAATGTAAATATACTTTGATTTGTGTTCTTTCAAGTTGTACATTTGTTCATACATGTACAGTACCGCCCACAATATAAGCCGACACGATAAAGACACGATAAAGGATTAAAAGGGATTAAAAAGGATTATAGTAATCCGATATCGCTTCCTAAGCCTCACGAAACACGATGCCAAGAAACACGAAACACGAAACCAAAGAAGAACGCGTTCACGGACGAGCGCACACAGAGAGTTGTTTACCGTGTCCAACGTAACAATGATTTCACTGTTGCCTGCTTTCAAAGTTCATTCATGGAGTGAAACAATTGATATAATACAGGCAAGTTATAGCAACGAATTCGGTGTTGAATAAACCCATTCGAAGTTTGCAATCAGTTTTATTTTTGTAACCAGGATTTTTTGTTTACGGAGCAAGTGTTAAATACCTGTATCGGTTGCGCTTTTTCCCAAAGTCCTGATGCCGTCCGATCTTCCCAAATCGAAGTGTTGCAATGCGTCAATAGTAGCCACGCCTGTCGGGTATATAAACCGGCTCTAGCTTTTGCTGACCGCTACACAGACTAAATGAACGTCCTATTTAAAAAACAACCTCTTAACGCCGTCGGTCGCCTTTTCAGTTTCAATGAGAAACCTTTCCCCCAGTTGCCAATGATTAAATAAAACATCTTTTCTACCCTAACGAAGCCGACAGTTAAACAATCCTTTCCTTTATTTCAGCAGCCCCAGACACTATCCAGGCCTGACCTGGGAGACAGATCGACACTCCAATTGAGATCCAATTACTCTTATCTTATCATCTGCAGTTTGTTATACAATTGTTTTAGTTTGTAATACTCTTGCTTCACTCAAAAGACAAGCCGCGAGCGCGGTGTCTCTGTGGTGTTGTGTTCTGGTTTTGGGTGTTGTGTAGTCTTTTTTAAACCTGAAAAGTGTGTTGACACCTGCTGGCTTTCAAATTGGGCGCATAAAGAACCCGGTCAACAGGCCATTCAGTGTTGACAGCACTTTTGAAACCCGGCATCCCACTATGGGGGGAAATGTTTAAATGGTCTTATACTTTGTAACTAAGGGTAATAGTTTGCGAATCAATACAAATATTGTAGCCTGTGGGAATTAAGTCCGACTTCCATCTTAATAATAATAACATGCCGTTGTGAGACGTTTGCATATTGGCGAATTATTTTAAAAAGGGTTAGAAATTAAGTCCGACTTCCATCTTAATAATATTGCCGTTGTGGGACGTTTGAATATTTTCAAAATAGGTCAGAAATTAAGTCCGACTTCCATCTTAATAATTAATAACATTGCCGTTGTGGGACGTTTGCATATTGGTGAATATTTTCAAAAAGTGTAAATACGTCAGACTTTCGTCTGATTAATAATATTGCCGTTGTTGAACATTTGCAGCTAGGAGATGTTTTCAAAAAGAGTCAGAAATTAAGTCCGACTTCCATCTTAATAATAATAACATTGCCGTTGTGGGACGTTTGCATATTGGTGAATATTTTCAAAAAGTGTAAATACGTCAGACTTTCGTCTGATTAATAATATTGCCGTTGTTGAACATTTGCAGCTTGGAGAATATTTTCAAAAAGGGTCAGAAATTAAGTCCGACTTGCATCTAAATAATAATATTGCCGTTGTTGAACATTTGCAGCTTGGAGAATATTTTTAAAAAGAGTCAGAAAGTCCGACTCGGTGCATTTATCTTATTAATATAATAATATTGCCGATACTGAACAATTGCATCTTGGATAATTTGTTTGTTGCTTTAGTGGTCAGAATGTCCGACTTCCATCTGATTATTTAAAAAAATGGCCGTAGTGGAACATTTGCTTTAGTAGAATATTTTCAAAAAGCTTAAGAAAGTCTGACTTCCGTCTTATTAAAAAATATTGCCGTTGTGGAACGTTTGCATTTTGGAGAATATCATTTTAATGGTAAGAATGTCCGAACCCCATCTTATTAATAATATTGCCGTTGTGGGACGTTTGCATATTGGCGAATATTTTCAAAAAGGTTCAGAAATTAAGTCCGACTTCAAGCTTAATAATAACATTGCCGTTGTGGGAAGTTTGCGTATTGGCGAATATTTTCAAAAAGTGTAAATAAGTCAGACTTCCGTCCGAATCAGGGCCTACATCTTATTAATATCATAATATTGCCGATATGGAACAACTGCATCATGGAGAACTTGTTTGTCGTTACTGGTCAGAATAACCGGCTTCCATCTGATTAACAAAATTGCCGTTGTGGAACATTTTCTTTAGTAGAATATTTTCAAAAAGGTTAAGAAAGTCTGACTTCCGTCTTATTAAAACTAATGCCGTTGTGGAATGTTTGCCTTTTAGGGAACATTGTTTTAATAGTAAGAATGTCCGAACCCCATCGTATTAATAGTATTGCCGTTGTTGAACATTTGCATATTGGAGAATATTTTCAAAAGTGTCGGAACTTAAGTCAAACTTTTATCTTAATAATAACATTGCCGTTGTGGAACGTTGGCATATTGGTGAATATTTTTCAAAAAGTGTAAATAAGTCTGTTTAATAAAATTGCCGATGTGGAACATTTGCATATTTTTTAAAGGGTTTTAAGAAAGTCCAACTTCTATTTTACCAATAATATTGCCGTTGTCTGATGTTTTGCTATTTATAAAATTACAAATCTAATTTCTCTGTTCCGGGACGGACGGGCTATTCATCTATGAAGATTTGAAGCTTCTCTAACTTTGTTCTGCTTTATGTGTTGTTGCGTTGTTTTTTCAATTATGCTGTTCTGATGACTCATGGCAATTTAAAATCACAGTTGCTGGCAACCAGTGGTGTGGGGAAGTTTGCCATAAAACCTTTAGACGTATTTTTTTATACAGCCCCACAGACAATGCACGCCAGGATGGGTTTTGTAAGGTGTGGCCAGGTCTGCCATTGTTGCAAGCTTTGAACAAGAGATTACGCAAGAATAGTCAGCTAAACCACAACGAAGGTGCGAATACAGTGCTGAAGAGCTTGTTGTTGAAGGTTTTTTTTTTCACCAAACGAAAGTCTAGTCAAAAATTATCAAACGCGTGATGATAGAGCGAGAGTTGTTTCAAAGAGTGGCTAGTAAATTTGCCGTTTCGGGACTTTTGCATATTTTGAAGTGTCAAAAAAAAAAACATTGCCGGTGTAGCACATTTCCTTTTATCTACCAATTATCTACCGACGTAATGGGAACATAGGGGGAGGGTGGAGACAAGATCTGCCATCCATATAATTTAAGGGCATTTGTAGTAAGAAGAGGTAGTGAGTCTTTATTCCTGCTTATTCCTTTTCAATCGTGGTGTTTGTACATGGAGATAGAAAATGCGTTGACGAGCATCTTGTTCTATGTGTAGTTTCATATTGTAAAGGCCTACCCTATACTGGTAAAATCTTAATTTTTTTAAATCGTGACATAACACAAATCAAGTGATTAAAACAGCATATTATATTATCAATTAAGTAATCGTTTTTGGTCACTACCCTCTCTTACCTGATGTATGAGCCCCCCAAAAAGAAGGGGGAAAAAAGAAAAAAGAAATGTTAAGCAAATGCCAGGACAGGATGATTGACAGCTTTGTTGTTCGCCGACTAGGCCTTATCTTTTAATCCCTTACACTTGTAATACAGTTTTCACTTTGTACGCCGCCATCGATGTGGAGAGGCTAGGAAGGAACAACCCTCAGCCATTTGTTGTTGCTGTAATAATTCTTTGCCTGCAAGTGAACATGGCCAGCACTGATAACCCACTGCCAAAGTAATGGAAACAACATATTTTTTAACACAACTTTTTGAATAGAACAAATACCACCTTGACTTAATTATTTCAGTTAATTTTACATGATAAGAAAATACATACCAGGCCTAAGTTGTTTTGGTCTTCCCTCTTTTTCGTTATATATCTTTTTATAACTTGGACCTCCCCTCTCTCTTTCTTATTGGTCTCTCTCTTTTAACTTGGATGACGGAATCTCCATATTTGCCGCCCCAAAACGCAACATTCAATCATTTTTTTACGAAAATGAGTAACAACTACCTCGCGGTCCCACTCTACCACTCACATATTTCTTATGACGCAATCGTCAATTTGGCTCCTTTTGTCACCCTTAATATATTTTCACACCACATTCAAAACATTGCGAATACAACAAACTTACACGGACGATCTACCCATAAAACTTGTAATAACTATTTTGCTTGTGGTTTTCAAGTCAATAGTCAAAAAGTGTCACTGAATTGTACAGCAACATAATTTATTTACCGTCAGTTTTCGGAAGAAAATGAGCAAGAACTCATGAAATTCCTTTGAGTTTGAATGGAAGTATTTAATTGGTCATTCTGAATCGAAGTCATCTTGAAAAATAATATTTTAAATCAATCTTGTAGTGTATCCAACAGCATGGCCACTACACTCCTGTAGTAATTTTTTGTTCACGCTCCAGTCACGCTTATATTACATGGCAACACTGTTGCCAGGCAGTTCAATGGACTTTGTTAACGAAACTGCCCTATCTCTGGTCACACTGTGTGTCCCAGTCACCACCGAACTCCAATTGACGGAAGATGGATCCACAGAGAGTGACCAATGGAGACATCATTCACAAGAAATCGGATAATTTAATTGGCCAAGAAAATACAGCCGGCATGATAAAGGAAAAGTTACCCAAAGTTTATTATGAATTAGACTGGTGATGTCAATCACATTACGGGAAATTGCCGGTTTTTATTCGCCGCGTGAAATTAATTCGACATGGGGGATTGTGTTCATATTAGGGCTAGTTCATATGTTTTCAAAAAATCTCTGGGGTTGACGGGAAATGTGAAATTTAAAATGAACTCGAGGAAAATACTACACAAGCTTACATTCTGGAATTTGTTTCCCACGAAGAAAACATATAGAAATACATTTTACGGATTGGTTTTTGTGGGTATAAGTTGGAGTACCTACGAGTTGGTTCATGTACGAGTCGAGTTGGTTTGTGTATTGTGTGCACTAGTTGACCTGAAATAGTGGCATTCGAGTTGGCGAGCGTACGAGTTGGCGAGCGTACGAGTTGGCGAGCGTACGAGTTGGCGAGCGTACGAGTTGGCGTGCGTACGAGTTGGTTCGAATACGAGTCTGTGTGCACACCAGTTGTGCAAATGGAATACGAGTTGGCGAGCGCACGAGGTGACCTTCTGTACGAGTTGGTTCTCGTGTTCAATTTGGTGTGCTTTCGAGTTGGTTCGTGTGCGTTCGAGTCGGTTCGTGTGCGTTCGAGTCGGCTCGTGTACAAGTTGCAAAATGCTAAATATTCAAAAATAATTGTAATAATACTTAGAAGTCTCAAAGCTTTCTACGGTTAATGGGAAATTATCCATTGACTCTTGAACTGTTATTCTCTGCTCAATTTTACATTGGGTTGCTCCCGGAGGCCCGTTGAGTTATTCTTCCTCCAAATAAAAACACCCCAGCACCTGTGTAAATTTCCAAAAGTCCAAGCAGTTTTAAAGAGTTGTCCCTAGACCTCTCTCGGCAAATAGGAATATTTTTTATCAGGGCCTATGTCTTACAAAATACCTCAAGTTAGAAGTCAACAACCCCGGGTCACAGTTAGGAAACATTATTACACACTACCTTCTTTATTTGGCCCACATATATGTTTTTGGCCACAATAATATTTTAAAAGGCATACACAATATTAATGAGGCTAGACAATACTTGCCAAGGATCCTCTTAATTACCAAACGTGAACCACTGAAGCCCTCTCAAGCAAAAATACGATTGACCTTTTTTAAAGCAGAATTTTGTTTTAACTTCAGCTGAATTATTCTTACCAAGGATCAAAATAAGGTACATTCATTTCTGGAAGTTTAAGAAGTTCCGTTAGAGAAAAAACCTTCAACAACAAGCTCTTCAGCACTGTATCCGCACCTTCGTTGTGGTTTAGCAGACTCTTCTTGCGTAATCTCTTGTTCAAAGCTCCCAAACAATGGCAGACCCACACCTTACTAAACCCATCCTGGCGTGCATTGTCTGTGGGACTGTTTAAAAAAGACGTCGAAGTTTTTTATGGCAAACTTCCCCACACCACTGGTTGCCAGCAACAATTTGTCTGTAGTTATGTCGCTGTGATTTTAAATTGCCATGAGTCATCAGAACAGCATAATTGAAAAAACAACGCAACAACACATAAAGCAGAACAAAGTTAGAGAAGCTTCAAATCTTCACAGATAAAAATCCCGTCCGTCCCGGAACAGAGAAATTAGATTTGTCATTTTATAAATAGCAAAACATCAGACAACGGCAATATTATTAATAAAATGGAAGTCGGACTTTCTTATACCCTTTTTGAAAAATGCAATATTATTAATCAGACGGAAGTCCGACTTATTTACCCTTTTTGAAAAAATTCTCCAATATGCAAACGTCCCACAACGGCAATATTATTAATAAGATGGGGTACGGACATTCTTACCATTAAAATGATATTCTCCAAAATGCAAACGTACCACAACGGCAATATTATTATTAAGCTGCAAGTCGGACTTATTTTCTGACCCTTTTGAAAATAATGGTTAATATGCCAACGTCACACAACGGCTATATTATTAATAAGATGGGGTTCGGATATTCTTACCATTAAAATAATATTCTCGTTCCACAACGGCAATATTTTTAATAAGACGGAAGTCGGACTTTCGTAACCTTTTTGAAAATATTCTACTAAAGCAAATGTTCCACAACGGCAATTTTGTTAATCATCAGATGGGAGTCGGTTATTTTGACCACTAACAACAAACAAATTCTCCAAGATGCAATTGTTCCATCGGCAATATTACTAATAAGATAGACCCTGAGTCGGACTTTCTCATCGTTTTTTTAAAATATTCTCCTACCAGCTGCAAATGATCCACAACGGCAATATTATTAATCCGACGGAAGTCTGACTTATTTACACTTTTTGAAAATATTCTCCAAGATGCAAACGTCCCACAACGGCAATATTATTAAGATGCAATTGTTTCATATCGGCAATATTAATAATACGATATAGACCCCGAGTCGGACTTTCTTATCCCTTTTAAAAACATTCTCCAAGCTGTAAATGTTCCACAACGGCAATATTATTAATCAGACGGAAGTCTGACTTATTTACACTTTTTGAAAATATTCTCCAAGATGCAAACGTCCCACAACGGCAATATTATTAAGATGCAATTGTTTCATATCGGCAATTATAAATAAGATATAGACCCCGAGTCGGACTTTCTTATCCCTTTTAAAAATATTCTCCAAGCTGTAAATGTTCCACAACGGCAATATTATTAATCCGACGGAAGTCTGACTTATTTACACTTTTTGAAAATATTCGCCAATATGCAACATCCAACAACAGCAATGTCATTATAAAGCTGGAAGTCGGACTTAATTTCTGACCCTTTTTGAAAATATTCTCCAATATGCAAACGTCCCACAACGGCAATATTATTAATAAGGTGGGGTTCGGACATTCTTACCATTAAAATAATATTCTACAAAATGCAAACGCTCCACAACGGCAATATTTTTTAATAAGACGGAAGTCAGACTTTCGTAACCTTTTTGAAAATATTCTACTAAAGCAAATGTTCCACAACGGCAATTTTGTTAATCATCAGATGGGAGTCGGTTATTTTCCAAGATTCTCCAAGATGCAATTGTTCCATCGGCAATATTACCAATAAGATAGACCCCGAGTCGGACTTTCTCATCGTTTTTTAAAAATATTCTCCTACCAGCTGCAAATGTTCCACAACGGCAATATTATTAATCAGACGGAAGTCCGACTTATTTACACTTTTTGAAAATATTCTCCAAGATGCAAACGTCCCACAACGGCAATATTATTAAGATGCAATTGTTTCATATCGGCAATTATAAATAAGATATAGACCCCGAGTCGGACTTTCTTATCCCTTTTAAAAATATTCTCCAAGCTGTAAATGTTCCACAACGGCAATATTATTAATCCGACGGAAGTCTGACTTATTTACACTTTTTGAAAATATTCGCCAATATGCAACATCCAACAACAGCAATGTCATTATAAAGCTGGAAGTCGGACTTAATTTCTGACCCTTTTTGAAAATATTCTCCAATATGCAAACGTCCCACAACGGCAATATTATTAATAAGGTGGGGTTCGGACATTCTTACCATTAAAATAATATTCTACAAAATGCAAACGCTCCACAACGGCAATATTTTTTAATAAGACGGAAGTCAGACTTTCGTAACCTTTTTGAAAATATTCTACTAAAGCAAATGTTCCACAACGGCAATTTTGTTAATCATCAGATGGGAGTCGGTTATTTTGACCACTAACAACAAACAAATTCTCCAAGATGCAATTGTTCCATCGGCAATATTACTAATAAGATAGACCCCGAGTCGGACTTTCTCATCGTTTTTTAAAAATATTCTCCTACCAGCTGCAAATGATCCACAACGGCAATATTATTAATCCGACGGAAGTCTGACTTATTTACACTTTTTGAAAATATTCTCCAAGATGCAAACGTCCCACAACGGCAATATTATTAAGATGCAATTGTTTCATATCGGCAATATTAATAATACGATATAGACCCCGAGTCGGACTTTCTTATCCCTTTTAAAAACATTCTCCAAGCTGTAAATGTTCCACAACGGCAATATTATTAATCAGACGGAAGTCTGACTTATTTACACTTTTTGAAAATATTCTCCAAGATGCAAACGTCCCACAACGGCAATATTATTAAGATGCAATTGTTTCATATCGGCAATTATAAATAAGATATAGACCCCGAGTCGGACTTTCTTATCCCTTTTAAAAATATTCTCCAAGCTGTAAATGTTCCACAACGGCAATATTATTAATCCGACGGAAGTCTGACTTATTTACACTTTTTGAAAATATTCGCCAATATGCAACATCCAACAACAGCAATGTCATTATAAAGCTGGAAGTCGGACTTAATTTCTGACCCTTTTTGAAAATATTCTCCAATATGCAAACGTCCCACAACGGCAATATTATTAATAAGGTGGGGTTCGGACATTCTTACCATTAAAATAATATTCTACAAAATGCAAACGCTCCACAACGGCAATATTTTTTAATAAGACGGAAGTCAGACTTTCGTAACCTTTTTGAAAATATTCTACTAAAGCAAATGTTCCACAACGGCAATTTTGTTAATCATCAGATGGGAGTCGGTTATTTTCCAAGATTCTCCAAGATGCAATTGTTCCATCGGCAATATTACCAATAAGATAGACCCCGAGTCGGACTTTCTCATCGTTTTTTTAAAATATTCTCCTACCAGCTGCAAATGTTCCACAACGGCAATATTATTAATCAGACGGAAGTCCGACTTATTTACACTTTTTGAAAATATTCTCCAAGATGCAAACGTCCCACAACGGCAATATTATTAAGATGCAATTGTTTCATATCGGCAATTATAAATAAGATATAGACCCCGAGTCGGACTTTCTTATCCCTTTTAAAAATATTCTCCAAGCTGTAAATGTTCCACAACGGCAATATTATTAATCCGACGGAAGTCTGACTTATTTACACTTTTTGAAAATATTCGCCAATATGCAACATCCAACAACAGCAATGTCATTATAAAGCTGGAAGTCGGACTTAATTTCTGACCCTTTTTGAAAATATTCTCCAATATGCAAACGTCCCACAACGGCAATATTATTAATAAGGTGGGGTTCGGACATTCTTACCATTAAAATAATATTCTACAAAATGCAAACGCTCCACAACGGCAATATTTTTTAATAAGACGGAAGTCAGACTTTCGTAACCTTTTTGAAAATATTCTACTAAAGCAAATGTTCCACAACGGCAATTTTGTTAATCATCAGATGGGAGTCGGTTATTTTGACCACTAACAACAAACAAATTCTCCAAGATGCAATTGTTCCATCGGCAATATTACTAATAAGATAGACCCCGAGTCGGACTTTCTCATCGTTTTTTTAAAATATTCTCCTACCAGCTGCAAATGTTCCACAACGGCAATATTATTAATCAGACGGAAGTCTGACTTATTTACACTTTTTGAAAATATTCTCCAAGATGCAAACGTCCCACAACGGCAATATTATTAAGATGCAATTGTTTCATATCGGCAATTATAAATAAGATATAGACCCCGAGTCGGACTTTCTTATCCCTTTTAAAAATATTCTCCAAGCTGTAAATGTTCCACAACGGCAATATTATTAATCCGACGGAAGTCTGACTTATTTACACTTTTTGAAAATATTCGCCAATATGCAACATCCAACAACAGCAATGTCATTATAAAGCTGGAAGTCGGACTTAATTTCTGACTTTCGGACTTAATAAGACGGAAGTCAGACTTTCTTAACCTTTTTGAAAATATTATACTAAAGCAAATGTTCCACAACGGAAATGGAAGTCGGACATTCTGACCACTAACAACAAACAAATTCTCCTAGACTTTTCAATTGATCCATATCGACAATATTATTACTAGGATGTAGGCCCTGGGTCGGACATTCTTATCCCTTCTAAAAAATATTCTCCTAGCTGCAAATCTTCCGCAACGGCAACATTATTAATCAGACTTAATACTTATTTACTTTTTAAAATAAGTATTCTCCAATATGCAAATTACGTTCCACAACGGCAATATTTTAAATAAGATCGAAGTTAGACTTTCTTGACATTAAATTTGAAAATAATCCCCAAGCTGCAAACGTTCCACAACGGCAATATTAATTGTTATTAAGATCGAAGTCAGACTTGAAATTAGTTTGAGAATATTCTCCGAAATGCAAACGTCCCACAACGGAAATATTATTAAGACGGGAGTCAGACTTTGTTGAACTTTTATAGTTTGAAAATATTTTCCGATACGCAAATGTTTCACATCGGCGATATTATTAATAAGACGTAAGTCAGACTTTCTTGTCATTAGTTTGAAAGTATTCTCCGATATGCAAACGTTCCACAACGGCAATATTTTTAATAAGACGGGAAGTCAGTGACTTTCCAACCCTATTTAAAAAATGTTCTCTGATATGCAAACGTTCCACAACGGCAATACTAGGCCTATTATAAGCTATTGTTCGAATCCTGTAAATGATTTCTTACAAGTGGTAGCGGACATGACTTTCAAAGGGGGATGTCGACGTCTTTTTGGTGCTACATTGTATTACATTGTATTTGTATTTAGCTGCAAAGTGCCAAGCGGATGTGGGTCTGTTGGAAACCCAGTCGGATAACAATGTTATCTTTGATAATAGGTTTATTGACTGTTAATCCCTTGGCTAATAGGTTACCTGCGGGGGATCGTGTTTCGGACGGATTAATACACGCTATTTAACGACCGTGTGTTTCGTGTTCGTGTTTCACGCAACGATCATCGTTGCATCGTGTGGGCTTATATTGTGGGCGGTACTGTACTTTTGCAAGTAATTACTTTCAGTTCAGAAATAATGTTCCATAAAAAAAATTGAAAATACTTGCGGGTTGTTTAGATAAATGAAAGATAGTATGACTTTGAAAAAACATATCAAGGACGGTTAAAATTGTTAAACGGTCAATGTTTCACATTGCATGCAGCAGATGTACAATTGTTTTTATAAGTAAGAGCAGACTGTATTTATAAATGAAATTACTTTAGTGGAAAAACAAGCATATTCCAGAAGTAGAACTGATTTTTGTAAATACATGTATATATTTTGATCTTCATGTTTTGGTGAGCAACGTGGAATTTGTTTTCATCGCAAATCTTTCTCCAATAACTTAAAATGGGATATTCATGAGCAAGCTTTCAAAGTAGAATTTGGAACATTATAATTCCTGATCATTTCATTTCTTGATTGACATATCATTATTACTACTTCTGTAACGTCAATTGCTGTTTTCGCCAATACAATTTTGTCTGTTTGGGATTCATCGCAAATGTAAATAATATAGTGTACATTGTTATGACATGTATCGGCGACAACTTTAAAAATAATTATGTTTTTTTGTGTGATAAGTTTTGTGTACATTTTATATCCTGTTAATTGTCTCCTAGTAACCTCATTTGTGTCAGCAATTGTAAGAAATAAAACAACATGTATTGGCCATAAGAACTGAACAAACTTTGTTTTCAGTGATTTGTTTTCATTTGTACCTTAATTTTTAAACTGACTATTCGTTTCTTGTAAAAAGGCTTAGGCCTAATTCAATGTCCGGAAATTGGAACTATATACCCACTGCAAAAACCACACCCAAAAAGCAAGTATTGAGATCCAACACATACCCAAACGTTATAATTGTATGCTATACTATTGAGATGGCAGTATATTATAATATAAATTTGTGTAAATCTCCAAAATATTGACTAATCGGGGACGAAACTGTTGAAAACATGGGCAACAAAATGGCGTTCTATGACGGCGTGGGGTGCGTGGGGAATGCATGATGTATTTCTACGTGGAGGGTCGTCGTACAAAATGGTCGGCATGGAAGTTGGCATTGGCACATAGCCCCTACATATGTCTCGGAATCACAATTCACGTGAAGAATACAGTAAAAACACTTGATAAGCACAATTATAAGATAACAAATTACATATTTCTGAGGTATTTTGAGTGTTTTTTGGACGATTTCTTCATAAAAAACAAGAATCGGTGTATGGACTATGCAACGAAATGTCCATCGTTCGTGTTTTTACTTACAAAATATGACAAAACACGTCGTGACTTGTTGCACTAAAAAGCATCTTTTGGTCAAACCACGGAGAATCAGACCATCTGTTAACTACCAAATGATCCTCAAAACATATAAATATCATTAAATGGACCCAGTTTTCATTTAACTTACTAAAAACGTGAATTTGGGAGGTTATTTCGTAACCCCAAAATATCCAACTATCGACACTTTCATGAAATCGTGTCCATCAAACCAGCATACGATTGACCCTGATTTCTGCCTAGCAACCGGTTTGTTTTGACCCTTGGACAGATTTATTTCAATACAAGGGGTGTTTATGATGCCTAAGTTAAAAAGAAAATACTGTTTTTTGATCTAATATTGACAATAGAACGATATTTGTACAACATATAAATGATGACGTCACGAATTCAACTCTGTACATTAAAAACGTGTTTTATTCCTTTCTACATTTTGTATGATCATTATTAAAACGCAACCATGTATATTGAACCCCCCTTTTTAATAATAGAACAGGCCAAGCTGCACTAGGTCCTGTGTGGCATAAGCATTATGTAGTTTTTCTCATTGACAAAGACCTCATGAATATTCATATTATTTACAAAGGCACGATGGCCTTGGGTTAGACAGCGCCCTCTTTTGTTTTTCAATAGACAATAGATTTCCGTTCTTATGTGTGTATGCACGGCCGTGATGGATACGAATGCATTATTTAGTAGACTGGTTCCCTCTCTATTATTTCGTGTGTTTGATAGCTAGTGCGTTGGGAACCGCACGTCTCGAAGATCAAGTAGTACATTCTCGCCTCGTGCATACAATTGCCATGTATTTTCAGCATGTGTGCCGGGAAACTCGTACATACAAGGTTGAAATACTTGGTATTCACTGCGCGTGCATCGTGTGCATCGTTTGCAGCATAGCAAGCGATTATGTGCGTCTATTTGTCCGTCGGTGGTGCGTTGCTATCCGCGAAAGGTGAGTCAAAAAAACGTTCGAAAGACTGTCCAAATCTGCTACTAGTGTGTCAATATTTTGACTCATGGTGGGTCTTTGGACACGCAAATCCGTCCCCACATATGGACAGTGACACACCATCCCCGGGGGTCTGATAGTGCGTCATACAATTGATAGGTGTATAACATGAACAATTTCTCTTTTGTAGTAAAATGCTCCACCAAATAATTTTTGCTACTACTTGCTATCAAAACTTTAATATCACTTAAAACTGTACAAAATTGTTTTTTCTTTTAATATTCATTTAGATGCAAACTGCAAAAAAGAAGTTATTTTTGATTATATAACTCACACAAAACAAAGATCCTTGCCACTTGATCGGTGGAACTTACATCACGTGGTATTCAATATTACTCCCATCCGCGTCAGAGATCAAAAATTCCTAGAGTGGGGAATAGCAGGCCTCAAACTTCCCAGCGGCGGACTGGCCGTGGTGCCCCTCCAAAAATCACCTTCCTCAAAGCCATAATTGCCGTGCCCTTAATTCCCTTTGGCCGTGGTGCCCTTTTAAATAGAAGTTAAATACATTATCAGTGTTGTTCAGAAGCACCAGCTGCCGCGATTTTTCGGAATATTTTTTTACACAGTTGTCAATGATTACGAAAAAACTAACTTTTCTACACAGACGAAGCTGACAGTTGGAGATCCTTTTCTTTATTTAATGTTGGCCCAGACACTATCCAGGCATCACCTGGAAGAATGATTGACACTCCTGTTGAGACCCAATTACTCTTATCTTAATCCTCCACAGTTTGTTATACAATTGGTACTCTTGTTTCACTCAAAAGACAAGCTGCCTGTGTGGTGTCTTTGTGGTTAATCCTCTACAGATTGTTATACAATTGTTTTAGTTTGTAATACTCTTGCTTCACTCACCTGGTTTTGTGACTCATAGGAGTGGATGTTGTGTTATTTTTAACCTGGAAAGTGTGTTGACATCTGGTGGCTTACAGTTTAACAGTTTGTTTATGAATAAGATGTGATTTATCAATATTTTATTCATGCTGAATTGTTTCATTGGGTTAACCACCCATAGGGGAACTTCTGGCCAATTTTTCCAATTTATATTTTTTTAATTTGGTGTAAAAAACTGTTAGGGTAACTAAAAGTGTTATTTTTTATTTACAACTAATTATTTATTGATGGCCTTCGTGCCTTTTTTAAAATTGCCTTTTTGGCCTTAATGCCCAATCTACTGGCCTTGGTGCCCTCCAAAATTTGGCTTGCTCCAAGGCCAAAGTGGCCTTGCCCTAAAAATGATTAAGTTTGAGGCCTGGAATAGTAATTCCTATTCAACAGTTGGGATCATCTTTGCATACAGTCTACGTCCCATTTCTATATGGAGTCGTCCATGTTGTTTCGTAAGGGGGGGGGGGTCAGAATTATCAAAATGTGGGATGGACAAGGAACCGTGTCTACTGTGAATATTTAAAAAATATTAAGTGGCATTAATTTGTGGAATGGTTGGTAAAATTTTGACGTTCCATTTCACGAGGCGAACAGTCAAAATTTTGCCTTGGGATAATATTCCTCCCATTCCACTCACCCACCTGAGCCACTCGATATTTGTTTTATAATATTCTCTTAAACTGATCCTTTCCTTTCACTTCAGTATCAGTGTCAACTACAAGATATCAGGGCAGTTTGTTTACCCCGAGGAGCTCTAGAGTGACATCGCTTTAGAAGATGACGATTTGTGGGAGCCAGTTATATCTTGTCGAAAAGGGTAAGGAATTAGTTTTGGTCTTGTAAATGAGAGGAGTCGTTTTGATGAAATGTTCACATTTCAGTGTATGTTTTGTTAGGAGTGTACTTCAATGCCCTATGAAGGACAATGTGTGACTTTCTCGATTCTAAATATTGTGCCATATTCTACCTTATTGTACCTCTCTAGTTTTTAACTTTACCTTCTCTGAAATTATCAAAAAGAAACCTCTTCGGTAATACTGTTATGTTTTGTTGAAAAAGTCAACAATGAATAAAATGAAACAAGATACTATGAAAGAACAGTTATGCTTATATTACTGGCTGGCTGTATCCTCAATTACTCAGTAGAATTACTCAAACTGGGACAGTATTTAAAAAATAATACTTATATTACTGGCTGGCTGTATCCTCAATTACTCAGTAGAATTACTCAAACTGGGACAGTATTTAAAAAATAATACATTTTTGTAGTTTGCAATTGTTATTTAACAATGTTGTTGCACTGTCTTTCACGCCTGTACGTACATGGAGAGGAAGCCTGTATGGTCTGTGCATGCACGCACGTCTGTTGTAATTTAAATAAACATGCGCTCTGTGTATGAATCTATGAATGTCCGAATTGGCTTCTGTATTCGGTTGTTACCAATTTAAAACACGCACAAAATACGTTGTGGTCCAGCTACACCACCACAGCCGCAAATTCAAAAACGACCCACATTTGGTCCTTCACAATGCACGACACGGGGACGAACATGACAGCGCAGCATGCCATGTATCATGTATAGTTGCGATAATCGTAACCCTCCTCTCCCGACGGGAGAGGAGGGTTACGATTATCGCAACTAGTATCATACATGCATCAATACACCGGATCCACAAACCAACCTTTGAACCATGAATGTTTCATGGGCTTTGGAATTATAAATTTTCTGCCTCCATGAGTGTGGGTAGATGATTGTTGCTGAGATTGAAAGGTAAACAATGGAAACATAATTTTTTTTTGCGTGAGTGCACATAAGCGCACGGAGGGTTCCTCCCATACATACATACAATACCAACACTATAGTCATATGCCATTGCCAACGCAAAATCCGATGTTCGCGAAGCAAAACATTTGACAAAGTTCAAGACCAAAAGTAAGTAAATAGGAAACGGCTATACCCATTCACACATGTAATGTTAATGTCATTTATTTACATGCAGCAGTGCAATTTTCCTTTACGAGGGCACTTTCCACTTCATTGTATAAAAATGTAGGAAGAATTTGTTTTTATAAACATTGAACATTTTCATGCATTTTAAAAATGGCCCTGACGAGAAACAAACGTTTTTTTATCTCCTTTGAATTTTTGGAAGAATAAATGAACAAATGTACTGAAGTTTGCTTACCCCCGATGTTGTAAAAGTTCACCTTCGAATTCGAATAGCTCCTCTTAACTTGAAATTCACGATGATTCGCCGGACTGTACGGTCCCCGCATTCACTGTTGCTGCGCCGGTGACTTCTTCATGAAGACATGGAACTTGGAAAGCAAGCCACACTCAAACCCGCGTGTGTCGTCAATTAAGTGTGGCTGCTGCTGAATAATTAAAGGCCGTCGCTTTCATTCATTACTGACTAGCACTAGCAGCTACAACCAACAACCAAGTACAGTTTACCTACTGTCACCTCCTGTGACACTATAACACTACTGTCCTGACACAGTTCTGAACAGCGACAAACTGCATACAACAATGGGTTGTGTGAGTAAAATCCGTCATGGCGGCCGCTCGAAACCACCAACTAACTCCCTGCACAAGTCGGTCGTCCTTTCTCTATGGTGGTTACTGTACTATTCCTTCCTCCATGGTTTAGGTGTGTGGTTGTTGTTGCTAGTCCAATGTGCACTGTGCAGTAGTAACAAAACTTTGCGTGCACTCTCCACACAGCATAGAGTTGGTTGAGTGGGGAGTCCGTTCCGAGCATCTACTCAACCCTTTCTCCGTCAGTCCAGATCCAGCAGTTGCCGGGCAATTTGTCCAATCCAACCATGTGGATAATCTGTTGGCTTCTTGTCGTTATTTTATAATAAATAATACTATTAAACGTCAACAAACGTTGTTTATGTGTTGCTTCCTGTTCACAGCGAGTCCATGGTCCATCCATGCGCGCAGCATGCAGTATGAAGCCAATAGCAAATAGCAGAATGCAAGCATGGCAATCCAGGCACGTGTGAAAATGGATTCGGTAGCTGGAGCGCCCTCTGTAGTTAGAATTTGGGGCAGCCGTAATCTTCGTTTGCTCAACCAATTTACTACCATATTTCGAGGGAACGATATGATTTTGAAGGAAATCAAAATTATTAGGGAATGAAATATTATTTCAAGGGGACAAAATGACAATTTGGAGGAACGAAATACTAACTAAAAGCATGTTTTAGATTCGAATTTGTTTCTTTACCTAACGCTCAAGGGGCTATTTGTTATTTGGCATAAATTTCATCAATTTTGATTTTTACTTGAAAATGAAGCAAGCCACCCCAAGCCTTTCCCCATGACCAGACTTATTGCATCTGGCACATTTGTAAATAATACGGATTTGCCAGCAAATTCCCCAAAGATAAACATTTCCCAAAGATAAACATTTCCCCCCAAAAAAGAAAAGCATCAGTGTCTAGTGTCTACTAAATCTTTTTTAGCGCATCAATTTTGACCTTGATGATGGACCCAATCTTGATAAAGGTGGTTGGTGGACTGTGATTTTTCATTTATTGGCCTGTTTTTATGCTGCATCATTTTAGTGAATAAAATCACACCATAATGCGCCATACTGTCCCAAATGTGAAAAAATATATATAAATAAATGCTGGACTTGCCCCACCCTTCTTCAATTTCCTGCTACAAAGTGGGCACCCTCTTTTATGCCATTTCAAACTGCCAGACAATTTGCTTATGTCACCTTACAATAAAAAATGTGAAAACCTTGAAGTTACCAAAGATAGAAACCAGGGGCGTCAATCCGTCTTGAAATGTGGGGGGACAGGAGGTGCACTTATTAATCTTATAATTGAAACACACAAACTTTTAATATTCGACAATCTCCACCCCTTCCTTCCCCCCCCCCACCCCCTATTTGTCAATGGACAATATTCATGTATGTTAACCGGGGTCCCTGTGAATTTTTGAATTCTTCAACGTCTCTTCTTTGTTACCGATGAATCTTAAAACAGTTGGTGGGGGTCCAGGGGGCGAAGCCCCCGGAAGCTTTGAGCTTTGGCGTTTTGGGGGGGTGAAACCTCGAAACGCCTAAAAACAGAGAAATAGCCACACTTTATAAGCACTTTTGATCTTTTAGCTTTACCGAAAAAAATATGTAACATCAACAGGCTCAGATACAATTTTACTCCCACATATCAACTAGACCAAGTATGCATTTTATAATTTTATAACAGCTAATATCTTGGCAGAAAACCCCCCCCCCCCCCCACCCCCCGAGCAGTTTCTACTGCACTATTTTAGAACATAATTACACCACACAATAATAATTGATCCTAATTTCGGGGGGGGGGGGACTAATTTTCAAGCTTGAATTTCTGCTTTAAAATGCATCCTTATCAATACCATTACACGTCACTTGACCTATTGTATGTTTTGATTTATTAATATTTGTAAATGTTTTAATACTTGGGGTTTTTAAGCAAAATTGACTTGATAATCTCCCCCGAAATATAATTTCCCCCGAAAATGTAGCTAATAGCTAGAGTCAAGTTAAATAAAAATGTATTAGTAATGTTTACTGCATCATTTTTGAGCATAAATTACACCTTAACTGATGAATTATCTGTTACACCAGTGTAATGGAGTGGACCCTAGCGCCACTCCACTAAGACCAATACCGACAGACAACCAAAACACAAGACTGCAATGCAGAGACAACGGATTAGAAATGCCAAACGCACATAAACAATTTAATAGCATTGCACAATAATTTTAACACCATCAATCTTATTTCAGACTAGTATTTACAAATTGATTTAATATAAATAAGTAAAAATAGGTATTTAATATAAAAAGGTATAAATAAGCATTTAATATAAATAAGTATTTAATATAAAGAAGTAATCAACCACAAGGAAACTAAATTTTTAAGCACTTTCTGGTTGAACAAAGAAAATTTACTAAGAGTGTGACTTGAACCTGTGACCTCTAGATTAAAGGCTTCTCACTGGCACCCATTAACAAAGATATTGACAAAATAGGGCGACTGGCAAAATAGGGCTAGATAGCTCAGTTGGTAGAGTGCGACATGTTAATCCGAAGGTCACAGGTTCTAGAAAAAATTTCTTTTTTCTTTGTTCAACCCCAAAATAATACAAAGAAGCAAAGGCCTACAGAACAGATTTCACACAAATAACTGAAATAAACTTGAGTGGAACAGTTCTGTGTTGATCAGCCACTCTGTTCTATGACTCGCTAAGAAAACCCAGCTGCCCACCAGAAGGGTAGACCTGCACCCCAGTCACAATCTGTAGACCCGCATGGAGTCGCCCCAAAGAACGTTGCGGCAACTCTAACCACGAGGGTTCAATCCAGTAAGGGTTTAACGTCATGGGAACTCATTGCATTTGGCCTCAATAATGGTTGTCCTTGGGTCTGAAAATCCCGGGAGAATTTGCGTTCCTGGGAGGGCTTCAAACACCCGCTGGACCGCTACAGGTTACACCGGTTTGACACAACAGCCTCAACGCTTGCCGTTGTCCTCTGGTTCACACCAACCCCAAAAACAGTACACCACGAAATTTCAACCCAAGAACAGCATTCCTTTGGTTTTATATGGCACTATTAAAATTCTTACCCATAAGCCCAAATATCGTACACATGTACATGGAACAGTAAAACTGTTCAATTGTTAATACCCTCCCATAGTTGGCGTAGTTTTAACAAAATCATTACAAAAACAGAATAAACACAAATCAAATTTGTCAAACTTTCCAATCCTTTCTTTACAACAATCTCATCCATTTTCATAGGGTTTGAATCACTTAAACTATTATTGCCCACTGTAAACTAATCGCAACATTAAAATGTGGAAAATGCCAAATAACACAGCTAAGTCACACAGGCTATGTTAAGATTGAAAATTGGAAAGTGTTGCAAGAAATGACTAAGTGACAAAAACTAAAGCTGGAAGAGAACAAAAAGTATTTTTTAAAGGGTGTGTACGTCATTGGTAACAATGTCAAAGACCAGTATCCACACTTGATGTGACCCAACATATTCATGAAATAACAACCGTGTGACAGTTTCAGCTACATTGGTCTAAGGAGTCATGAGAAAACATTTCAGTATTGTTTTAACTTTTCAAGATCATATTAAGCATTTATTGGCAAGTTGGCCAAGATTGTCAATTTCATTCTTGATTAAACTACAAAATTGTTTGTTTAAGCCATAAAAACTACAGCAGTAAAAACTACTGATGTTGGAGACCTTTGATCTAAACTTTTGGTTCATTTTAGGCATTACTTTGTTCTTCAGTTTAAAGATGGTATTATGAAGCCAATCAATATGTAAACATCGAAAATTGGGGAAGGGTGGGTGAGTACACATTGTACATTGACTTTGAATGGCCTCTAAGTATGACAGTATGCGAGTGGCAACCAACAGAAAAACTTCACCCCATGTTACAAAATTTGAAATGATATGCCAAGCTCAAGAAGTAGATGTTTTCAATACAAAGTATGTATGTTTTTTCACTTTTCTCGAATAGAGCTTCCCAAGAAAGAGTCGTGGCGTGTCGTGGCCGAGCGGTCTAGGTCACCGGACCTAAGCTCTGGTGTTTTCAGCAGCAGAGTGTGGGTTCGATACCCGGTCATGACACTTGTGCCCTTGAGCAAGGCACTTAACCATAATTGCTTCGAAAAAGTTGGGAAGGTAGTGCATTCTGCTCTACCAGACAGGCTCCTAGTGGATGATACCCATGCCCACATCCTTAAGGACTGTGAAGAGGGTAACCCTGTTTCAGCCCCAGGAGTAAGAGGCAACGTGCCCCTGGTGTCAATTGATTTGGGTTGATAGCCCAAATCAGTTATGTGTAGCCCTCACCTTGAGTGGCCGTCCGTGGCCTTGTGAGTTAGGCGATATCGCATTTAAAAAAATAAAAAAATTAAAAAAATGAACTTCCTCTTATTAATGCTTATTCTTATCCATTTCGTTAAAATAATCTTTTGAAAATGAGATTGAAACTGCATCTGATGTACTGTCAGGCAGGGTTTTAGGTCTGCTATCAGGCTGGGTAGTAGGTCTGCTATCAGGCAGGGTAGTAAGTCTGCTATCAGGCAGTGTAGTAGGTCTTCTATCAGGCTGGGTAGTAGGTCATCTATCAGGCAGGGTAGTAGGTCTGCTATCAGGCAGGGTAGTAGGTCTGCTATCAGGCAGGGTAGTAGGTCTGCTATTAGGCAGGGTATTGGGTCTGCTATCAGGCTGGGTAGTAGGTCTTCTATCAGGCAGGGTTATTTTCATTAAGGATCCTCAGCAGACATCTTTTAATGCATACCTTTAGGAAAATGAAAAGTAAACAACTATATTAACACAAAAATATATTATTAACACAAAAATATAATACAACAAAAATAGACAATGTCATTTCAAAGTAGTTGCAGGGAATCTTGGTTTCTGGTGAACACCAGGCTTTATCCAAAGAGACTGATTTGACCTCCCGTTTGTAATTGACCAGTTAGCTGAAGTTGACCTGCTTGAAAAGGACATTTCTGGGTTCAACCTTCAACACAGAATCTTGAGCAAAGTATACGAATAAGGAGTTAAAGGAACACGTTGCCTTGGATCGGGCGAGTTGGTCTATAAAAAGCGTTTGAAACCGTATGGTTAGAAAGATGCTTTAAAAGTAGAATACAATGATCCACACAAATATGCCTCAAAATTGCGTGGTTTTCCTTTCACATCGTGAACTAACACGGTCGGCCATTTTGTGGAGTCAAATCTGTTACTCCACAAAATGGCCGACCGTGTTAGTTCGCAAGGTAAAAGGAAAACCACACAATTTCGAGGCATATTTGACAAAAAGAAGTTTGACAAAGAAGTTTGACAAATTTGAGTTGCTGGTCAGTAGCTAAGAAAATATGAAACAGACCACCTCATGAACACGTTTAAATAGCCAAGGAGAAACACATACTTCATGTGGCTTAAGAAATAGGTCAAAATGTGACTTTGAAAACATTAAATACAGTAACTCACCAACATACAATGGAAGTTGTCTTGCTCTCTCAGTTTCAGCTCAGTTTGGTTTTATCTCCAGGACACACATCCACATAAAACAAAACAGAATAAAAAACAAAATGAAAATGCAAATGAGACATCAATAAAGGAGTTAGGAAAGATTTGTTTAATGTTTGAAAAATTACGGTTGCCACATCAGGTGATCAAGGTGGATTGCAAAAATTTCCTACAATCCCCGCTGAATTTTGTTGAACGTTTCATGTTTGAGGTACAAAGGTGACATTGTAATGGAAATCTAAATGTTATCATCAGCACTGACGGCCAACATTTGTCACCCAGAGAGGGTTGTTTGATATGTGACTTCATGTGCAATCCACCTGTTACAGTGTTAGGCAGGTTTATAAATCATCCAATAGAGGGCGCACTACACGCTACGTATTTTACACTTACACTCTGTGACCCAATGCAAGAATTGGGATATAAAAAATGGAATCTTCATCATTTGAATAATTAAATAAACACCATGAATATTGTGCCAAAAAGGATAAAAATGGGCTCTAGCGTAGATGATTTCTGTTGGGTTTATTTGTGTATTTCTCAGAGGGCACTTGGATGCTGAGTTATCCTCAGATGAAGATGAATTAGATCTCCATGAAAGCATCTTAAGAAATAGCTCATCTACCACGTCTACGAGTATGGCTAGATGTGCTCCCACAACAGTCACAACATGTGATCCTGCTGCTGATTTCAGGCAAGGTATATAATTTAACGTCATTTCAGTTTTAAAATAGCCTGAAGATTTTTATGACGATCCTCCAGTGAAGATCTCCGCACACACAAAAAGTTCATATCAAGAAGAGAATGGAGATAGGGCTATATGGAGAATGGATGGATCACTGAAAGGATTAGGCTAATATAATGTACTGCAAAACCGCACCGCACACGCTGCCTCCATACAGACATAACTTATAACATATCAGTTAATCAGTGGTGATCACTTTCCTTAAAATGTTATCAGAGCATGGAATCTTGACTCTTAACATCCTAGTTGTACCAACAAAATTGATTTGATTTATTTCATATCCTTGATCTTAAGATTCAGACATTCTCATGGATGAATTGGATGGTGCTGATGATACCATTACAACCAATTCATCTAGTGATGACAGCTTTCAACGCTCAACAAAGGAGAATCCAGAGGACCAAGCAGATGACCAAGGAGTGTCAGGCTTGCCAGGTGCACAACAGAAGAGAACAATGAGACAATGACATTTTTTGAAATAAAAAACCCCATTTAAATTACATTGTTGTTTACACTTACAATCAGTTCCAATGATTTCATTGCAAACGTTTCTGACAAAAGTTCCGATACGTTTTTAAGTTAAGTGGAATGCACCCACCCCTTTTGTTATGCAAATGGTCAATGTGGTCGACATGACATTATAGCCTCTGCCTGCACAGAAGGCTTTTGGTTACCACCATTTATAATGTCAAACTTTTTATACATTTAATTTAAATTGTAGAAAGAGCAAAAACGGGACCAAGAAGCTTCAAAGCAAAAGAGCTTGAAGTTGATTATAACCGAGAACATGGCAAAGAGGAAGGCGTCACCTCTCTTTCCATCAGGAGACCAGCCAATGACTTGTGACAACAGTGATTGTGCATCCAAATTGCACATAGCAAAGAGAAGGTAAAAGGAGGTACAAACAAAGAACAGTGAGCTTGAACAAGAAATCAAGAGACTGAAGATATCAGCTCTAGAATTTCAAAACTTAAACAAAGACCTGTATCTGTTATGTTCTAAACATCTTAATGACAGGTTGATGGTAATAAGCAGAAGATTGACGATGACAAACTGAAGCCTCATACTCCATTCATTGCAATCATTGGTGAGTTTTGTGACTCTGCCAACAATTTTGGTATCTGGTGGACGTTTGGCCATGGACATCTAACATGACATCCGGAGTGAATCTAGAGAGAAAGACTTTCGGATGGCGCATGTCCAGTGGCCATCAACATCATGTAAGATGTCCGCGGATTATCCACGGAACGTCCGGGAGATATCAAACTCTCAGGATAGTCGGCGAACATTCTGAAATTTGCCTGTGATTCCTGGACTAAAATGGCTGCTATCTGTGTTCTGGGACTAGATTTTAGCTTCCTCAACCAGCATGTCTTGGGTGAGCCTTTACCAGCACCATTGCATCTGATGTCATCTGTCTGGCCCTCATCACTAGTCGCTTACATGTACTACTTTTTCCCCTCTTATTTCAGGATCAAGGGAAGACATCTTACTGGGCCAGAACCTGTTCTACCTTGTAATAGAGGGGTCTGTTGTCAATGATCGAATTGCCACCTTCAGTGAAGCTGTCATAAGCCTCTTCTCATGCTTTTACAAGCTTTCTTTAGAGTACCCATCAGAGGCGGCAATCACAATGGAGTTTATCCAAAGGTGAATTTTGTTAAAACTAACTTTTCTTAGGTTTCAATGTTATTGCTAAAAAACTTTTTCGCGCTTGAAGGAGCATGATAACTGATGCACAACATGACCAGCGTTTTACGTCAGTGATGCCATGGCATCGCGCTACACATTCCCTAGTACCCAGTGACGTCACAGTGTCATTACCCTGGTGACATCGTGACGTGACACTTTAAGGTTTTTCGCTGGCAGACACTACTTAAAAGGTAGCTAGTTAAATTAATTTGATCATATTAATCAATAACACTAAGTTGGCAATTTAGCTCATCATGCAAAATCAGCTTGTTTACAATTATGTGTCCGACCCTTGGCATAATGATCTTTGGAACATTTCCTAACTGTTCACACCTGGAACAGTTATAATACAATTGTGACACATTGGATAATGTGTCATCCAAGAAACACCACAGCTTTCGCAAAGATTATGAACTTGAGGGAGGCTCTGCCGTTGATTCCAGTGATTCCGTCAGTCAACAGGGTTCCAAAGTATCATCAACAGCGAGCGCTTATTTACATGCAAAGGCAGAAAAGGTTACAAAACATCAATAAATCCATCAATTTCAGTGTTGCATAAATGCCCGCCTTCGGTTACCAAACGAACCTCTTGAAGTTTTTGGTGATTACTCGGTTGTGTTAGGAAGCCTTTCTAGAATACGGCAAAAAGGCAAAAGATGGCGAAAAATTCCGTAATTGGTGACAAGATCACCAAAAGATTCCATACAGTGTTTAAGACCCACTGGGGTAATATACTGTATGGACGCACAAAGCGTGACAGCTTAAAAGAAGCTGCTATCACGCACAAAATTTATTTCAGAAATGCATTCACACCGGCCCAAACTATTAGTGCACAAAAAACAGAGTTGTATACTGCACAGTAAAACAACTCTGGCTGCATTGCAGTAGGCAATCTTCTCCCGATTAACTAATTATAACAAAGAAATATGAGCGCATGCAACAAAGAGTCATGGTGGATGACCCGTACTGAGCAAGCTCAGCATTCCACTGCCAACAACTCAAAGACTGTGTGTGATTTTATAAGATGGCAGGAGGCAATAGCCAGCATTGGCTCTACTGATCAGGGAGTAAACTTGACCCGTCGTTATCAAAGTATAATAAGCGAACCAAGGCCAGATGCCCTCCCCTTGCCTCAAACACAAAGTAGGCCAAATTGGCCTGAAACAACCTACAGTCATCGAAGGGAATAAGATCACCATCATGGATGTTTGTGGCCCCTAACTCTCTCGGTTCATGGCAAAAAGGCAACAAGAGAGAGCCCTTGGACGCCTCGGCATCTCCAGGCCCTAACGCCCCTTGATGAAACGATTGCTATGCATTGACGCCATCAAGGGCTCCATGGACATCTACATTGAACATGTCAGCGGCCATCGGCAATACCAGGATTAGCCGGTGGCCCAACCCCGCCAAGATCCTTGTACTGGAACATTATTGTTTTCTCCCCCTGTGGGCATTATTATTGGAATTTTGCTTCATGAAAAATGAACTCTCACCCAGGATAATTTTTACTGCTATGGTCCGTTGCTATGGCGGTTGCCAACCTGGCTGTGGTTGGGGTGGTCTCTTTGTATTCCACCCAGGCAACTTCCAGGCTGGCACTCTGCTGTGCAAAGGCCATCCTTTATCCAGTTGACCACATCTTCATGATCAATGAACTCTTTGCACCTCCGGTCAGCTGGAAACATCACTGCTCACAATTTTTGATTTCATCCTCTGCTCAGCTTGTGAATTTGGGTCTGCATGCTCAGCCATGGTTTACATCCACACTATAATCTCTAAAATAATTCCTGCTTGGTTTTCCAGCTTGTTTCAGGATGTATCACCTTGGCTGTGTGCGTGGACCTTGTTCATCGGTCCGCAGATGTTTTGCTTTTTTCAAATTGCATTTTCCATCTGATTGCATTTAATTGCCGTGAGCCCTGGAGACGGGGGTCCCTGCGACTTGCCATTTATTTACATCCATCTGCTTACTCTGTAACGCAGGATGTATTTAGGTGGTTTGTTGTGGTCTCCCTGTCTCTTGGGCTGCAGTCTAAACTTCATTTCATTTACCATGCTATGGCCTTCCATGTATTTACATCCATCTGCTTACTCTGTAACGCAGGATGTATTTAGGTGGTTTGTTGTGGTCTCCCTGTCCTTTGGGCTGCAGTCTAAACTTCATTTCATTTACCATGCTATGACCTTCCATGTATTTACATCCACCAGTTTTTATCTTACCACGGATGTATCTATATGGTGAGTTGCAGACTCCCTGCCCTCTGGGCTCTGGTCTTAACTTTATTGTTGCATTCTTTATTATAACATGTTCCGTTATTTACCTTGTT